>JBBDGP010001146.1:4387500-4620000 GCA_037952835.1 Lithobates septentrionalis
GCTTTTTAAGGGGCCAAAAGTAATGGGACAGATTAACAATCATCCATCAAACTTTCACTTTTTAATACTTGGTTGCAAATCCTTTGCAGTCAATTACAGCCTGAAGTCTGGAACGCATAGACATCACCAGATGCTAGGTTTCATCCCCGGTGATGCTCTGCCAGGCCTCTACTGCAACTGTTTTCAGTTCCTGCTTGTTCTTGGGGCATTTTCCCTTTAGTTTTGTCTTCAGCAAGTGAAATGTATGCTCAATCGGATTCAGATCAGGTGATTGACTTGGCCATTGCATAACATTCCGCTTCTTTCCCTTAAAAAAACTCTTTGGTTGCTTTCGCAGTATGCTTCAGGTCATTGTCCATCTGCACTGTGAAGCGCCGTCCAATGAGTTCTGAAGCATTTTGCTGAATATGAGCAGATAATATTGCCCGAAACACTTCAGAATTCCTCCTGCTGCTTTTTTCAGCAGTCACATCATCAATAAATTCAAGAGAACCAGTTCCATTGGCAGCCATACATGCCCACGCCATGACACTACCACCACCATGCTTCACTGATAAGGTGGTATGCTTTGGATCATGAGCAGTTCCTTTCCTTCTCCATACTCTTCTCTTCCTATCACTCTGGTACAAGTTGATCTTGGCCTCATCTGTCCATAGGATGTTGTTCCAGAACTGTGAAGGCTTTTTTAGATGTTGTTTGGCAAACTCTAATCTGGCCTTCCTGTTTTTGAGGCTCACCAATGGTTTACATCTTGTGGTGAACCCTCTGTATTCACTCTGGTGAAGTCTTCTCTTGATTGTTGACTTTGACACACATACACCTACCTCCTGATACACCTACCTCCTGGAGAGTGTTCTTGATCTGGCCAACTATTATGAAGGGTGTTTTCTTCAACAGGGAAAGAATTCTTCGGTCATCCACCACAGTTGTTTTCCGTGGTCTTCCGGGTCTTTTGGTGTTGCTGAGCTCACCAGTGCGTTCTTTCTTTTTAACCAGTTGCCAACTGGCCCATAGCCAAATGACGGCTGCAGGATGGTTGGATAATTCTGGGAGCATGTCATATGACGCGATTCCAGAAAACTGCTCCCGCGCGCCCCCTGGGCCACGCACATGGGAACATCCGTGACCGCCGGGTCCAGAGGACCCGGCACATCACGGATCACTCCATCAAATGACGCTCCGTGAAATGATCGATCCGTCAAAAGACGGAGCGATCACATGTAAACAAACCGGCGTCATATCAGAGGGGGAGAGATCGGATGGGAGCCGCGCTGTGGGCTGGATGTGTAGTGCCCACAGCGCTGCTCAGTGACATGTGCAGTCACATCCATCCATCCCTCCATGCTCAGCCACCCCCTCCATGCTCAGCAATACCCAGCACTACTCTGCAATACTCTGCAATTCCCTGTGCAATACTCTGCAATTCCCTGTGCAATACTCTGCAATACCCTGTGCAATACTCGGCAATACCCTGTGCAATACTCTGCAATACCCTGTGCAATACTCTGCAATACCCTGCAATGCTCTGCAATGCCCCGCAACACCCCGCAATACTCTGCAATGACCCGCAATACTCTAAAATGCCCCGCAATACTCTGCAATGCCCCGCAATACTCTGCAATACTCTGCAATGCCCCGCAATACTCTGCAATGCCCTGCAACACTTTGCAATACTCTGCAATGCCCCGCAATACTCTGCAATGCCCCGCAATACTCTGCAATGCCCCGCAATACTCTGCAATACCCTGCAATACTCTGCAATGCCCCGCAAAACTCTACAATACCCAGCAATACCCCACAATACCCCGCAATACTCTGCAATGCCCTGCAATACTCTGCAATACCCCGCCATACCCAGCCATACTCTGCCATACCCAGCCATACTCTGCCATACCCAGCCATACTCTGCAATACTCGGTGATACCCAGCCATACTTTGCCATGCTCAGCCATACCCAGCCATACTCGGCTATACTCAGTCATACTCTGCCATACTCGGCTATACTCAGCCATACTCTGCCATACTCGGCTGTACTCGGTCTCTGTATGTGGCTTGACTTTGTGCGGGGATATCTGAATGTTGTAAATATAATAAAAGTGTACACTGCGCTAAATTGAAAGAAAATATGGTGCGGAGCAGCTACTTACAAGGTGACAACAACCAAAGAAACATGTGAAAATGAAATAAAAAGTAGCGCATAAATGGTACCAAAAGTCTTCAATCAAGAAAACAACTGAAAAAAAAAAACAAATGTCCACAAATAATAAACATAACAGTGAAAAAACTTGTAAGTCTCTCAATATAGGTGAATAAAATCCTGTCGGTGAGTGGGAAACAAATTACATGGAATGTCCCACTGAAAACCATGCGTGGATGCAGGGAGACAGAAGTTAAAACGCAGGTGAATCAACAAATCATCCCCAAGTTGTATCTCTCAACAACATGCAACTTGGTAAAGGTGGTGTGTAAGAAACTCTTACCAGATATGATGGACTCCCTTGTCAGCGACAGGGAGTCACTCGAGCGGGTTGCCTCTCAGGGCCAGTGAACAGACATCACAGCTCTGCGAACCTTCTGGGTCAAACTCTGCGCGGATCTCCCGGGGTCGCCAGGTGGGTCCTCCCAAAGGATGGCCAAGGTGCGGATCAGAGGGAACAATGCGTCACGTACAAAGGCTGGAGTGAAGGCTGGTTGAATCTCTCAGTAAGTATGTGGAGAAAAAATAAACAAGCTCCACATAGTGTAGATGAGCAAAAATAGGATTTTTATTGCTAAAAACGCCAGGTAACAATAAAATGTGATCACAGAGTATAAAATCGAAAATGGGCAACAAGGAGGATGCTGGAAGCGCCCGAAGCTTTTCGATCAATGGATCGTCTACTGGGGCATACAAGTTTTTTCACTGTTATGTTTATTATTTGTGGACATTTGTTTTTTTTTTCAGTTGTTTTCTTGATTGAAGACTTTTGGCACTATTTATGCGCTACTTTTTATTTCATTTTCACATATCTGAATGTTGGTTGCAGCCACAGGCATCATTGAGATATCAGCTTTTTCAGCCGGCGATTCCCTACACCATAAGAACAATCATAGCGGCTGTTCCGCTGCTTGATCCTTCTTACGGGAGGCGAGAGGGGACATCCCCCCCTGCCGCCGCCCTCAGGTGCTTCTACCGACTCACCGCTATGATCGAAGCCAGGATCTTTTTTTTTTTATTATTTCAGGCTTCCCAGCCTAGAGGTGAGATGTGGGGTCTTTTTGACCCCATATCTCACTGTAAAGAGGACATGTCATGCCATATTCCTATTACTTGGGATGTTTACATTCCTTGTAATAGGAATAAAAGTGATCAAAAAAATTATTTTTTGGAAAAAAGCCTCAAACTAAAATAAATAAAGTATAACCTTTTGTTATGCTGATTTATATTTGTTGAAAAATTTATTGAAAAATAAAAAATAAAAAAAAAATAAAATAAAGTAAAATGAACAATATTTTTTTTTCCCCCCGTGTCCCCGTGTGCTCGCATGCAGAAGCGGACGCATACGTAAGTCCCGCCCACATATGAAAATGGTGTTCAAACCACACATGTGAGGTATCGCTGCGATTGGTAGAGTAAGTGCAATAATTTTGGCCCTAGACCTCCTCTGTAACTCACAACATGTAACCAGTAAAAATTTTTAAAGCGTCTCCTATAGGGATTTTTAAGTAGCGAAGTTTGGCATTCCACGAGCGTGTGCAATTTTGAAGGGTGACATGTTAGGTATCTATTTACTCGGCATAACTTCATATTTCACATTATGCAAAAACATTGGGCTAACTTTACTGTTTTGTTTTTTTTTAAAGCACAAAACAGTTTTTTTTTTTTAAAAAAACGCGTTAGAAAAATTGCTGCGCAAATACCGTGCGAGATAAAAAGTTGCAACAACCGCCATTGTATTCTCTAGGATCTTTGCTAAAAATATATATATAATGTTTTGGGTTCTATGTAATTTTATAGCAAATAAATGATGATTTTTACATGTAGGAGAGAAATGTCAGAATTGGCCTGGGTGCTCCTAGAATGCCTGATGGTTCTCCCTGCATGTTGGGCCTCTGTATGTGGCCACGCTGTGTAAAAGACTCACACATGTGGTATCACCGTACTCGGGAGTAATAGCAGAATGTGTTTTGGGGTGTAATTTGTGGTATACATATGCTGTGTGTGAGAAATAACCTGCTAATATGACAATTTTGTGAAAAAAAAAAAGAAAAAAAAAATCTTGATTTTGCAAAAATTGTGGGAAAAAATGACAACTTCAAAAAACTCATCATGCATCTTTCTAAATACCTTGGAATGTCTTCTTTCCAAAAAGGGGTATTTGTACTTTTCTGGCATGTTAGGGTCTCAAGAAATGAGATAGGCCGTCAGTACTTCAGGTGTGATCAATTTTCAGAGATTGGCACCATAGCTTGTGAACTCTATAACTTTCACATAGACCAAATAATATACACCGATTTGGGTTATTTTTACCAAAGATATGTAGCGGTATAAATTTTGGCCAAAATATATGAAGAAAAAATTACTAATTTGCAAAATTTTATAACAGAAACGAAGAAAAATGCATTTTTTTACAGAATTTTCGGTCTTTTTTCTTTTATAGCACAAAACATACCACTAAAAGAAAGCTCTATTTGTGTGAAAAAAAGGACAAAAATTTCTTTTGGGTACAGTGTTGCATGACTGAGTAATTGTCATTCAAAGTGTGAGAGCACCAAAAGCTGAAAATTGGTCTGGTTATTAAGGGGGTTTAAGTGCCCAGTGTTCAAGTGGTTAAGGATATTCCAAACAGTTGATTTGGCCACACCTAATGTTTTGTTTTTTCAGCCTAATGATGCCATGCTTCACTGATAGTGACAACTCTTTGGATCTCATATTGAGAGTTGACAGCAACAGATTCCAAATGCAAATAGCACACTTGAAATGAACTCTGGACCTTTTATCTGCTCATTGTAAATGGGATAATGAGGGAATAACACACACCTGGCCATGGAACAGCTGAGCAGCCAATTGTCCCATTACTTTTGGTCCCTTAAAAAGTGGGAGGCACATATACAAACTGTTGTAATTCCTACACTGTTCACCTGATTTGGATGTAAATACCCTCAAATTAAAGCTGATAGTCTGCAGTTAAAGCACATCTTGTTCGTTTCATTTCAAATCGATTGTGGTGGTGTATAGAGCCAAAAAGATTAGAATTGTGTTGATGTCCCAATATTTATGGACCTGACTGTATATTCTTCTACATATTTTTAGTACAAAAAAAAATCACAATAGGCATGTATTGATTGGTTTGTGCAAAAGTTAGTGTCTACAAACTATGGGAAAGATTTATTTATGGCATTTTTATGGCATTTTATTATTTATTTTCTTACTAGTAATGGCAGCGATCTGAAATATTTAGTGGTACTGTGAAATTGCGACGGACAGATCAGACACTTTTGACACATTTTTGGGACCATTCACATTTATACAGCGATCAGTGCTAAAAATGCACCGATTACTGTGTAAATGTCACTGGTAGTCAAGGGGTTAAATGTGTGTTCCCTCAGTGTGTTCTAACTATATGGAGATAGGACTGAGTAGAAGAGGAGACATATCGCTGTTCCTACTTAGTAGGAACAAACAACATGTCTCCTCTCCTCTGACAGAACAGGGATTTGGGAACCGGTTAATCTAGAGGAAAGGCGGTGGCTAAAGGCAAAAAATGCAAGTCTAACTGTAAAAGGAGTGATAAGTGTAATTACCAGACAGGGAGACTCTTACCATATCTGCCCCAGGTCTTTGTTACATTGGGACATTAAGGGTATTTTTAAATAATTATGGGAAATAAGATGGGTAAGGAGGCTTCCGAAGGTGAGCAGGACCAGCCTTCCCCATATGATTTTGTAAAGGGTACTTGTGGGACCAATTATGTCGACCCATTTTGGAAAAATGTACAGACCCGTGCACATCAGTTGCACCTTTCGGGTCTGGAATCATCAGGACACTGTTCTGATGAAGATTGGGAGGAGATAATGAAAATTTATGGGACACACAGTCGACATAATTATCCCCCGGGTTCCTGGGATTATAAATATGTGTCAAAATGTTGTAAGATATGGTCTAAAGCATTAAAAGAATATAGGAGTAGATTTCCTGATCCACTACCATGTAAATCTTCAGCCCCCCCAGCTTTCACTTATAGTCCTTCCCCATGTGCTATGGTGAATAGCAGAGGAATTTATCCCTCTTTAGATGATGCCACGTTGGTTGCAACCTTACACATAGGTGAAGAGAAAGAAAGATATGATAGAGAATGGGAAGAAAAGGTAAGAAGAGTGGATATAGAAAGAAAGGAAAGAGAAAAGGAAGAAAGGGAAGAAAAAAGGGGAAAAAAAAGGTTAGAGAAGGAAAAGAAAAAAACGGAGGAAGTAACAGAGATATTACAAGAGATAGAACGAAAGGGACAAATGGTCCTCCGTTCTGAAAAAGGCAAGGGACAAAAAGATGGGGAAGACAGGGATAAGCAGGACCCCAATCAGGGAACCTCAAAGATTTTACCTTTAATAATCATAGGGAACACCCAAGTTCAAATACCCCTCCCTGTGGGTATGATTAAAGATATAAGAGATACCTGCCCTAAACCTAGAAAGGACCCCCGAGCTGCAGCAGATTTTCTGAAGAGATATTGTACAGGAGCCAGGATGAGTTCAGAGGATCTCCAAATTATTATTCAAGTGGTAGACCCTGAAACCAAGGCCGAATTTGATGTAGCCACAGCTTTCAGAGATGCTAAGCTGTATGAAGAGCCTGAAGGGTGGGATACTTTTTGGGGCCAATTAGGACTAGCCTGGCAGAAAGCATATAAGGGAGACACTTCTGCACACAATATGTTATCCTGTAAACAAAACCCTGCGGAGGACTTTTACACATTTTTGGTGTGACTATACAAGATTTACTTAACAACTGACATAGAGAACCCTGGACTATTTGTTTCCACGGCCATGAATAATGGGGACCCTAAAATTACTCAATTACTGAAACTAATTACCCTGATTGGGCCAGTATGAAACCAAAGGAGTTTATGGATGATGTAAAAAAGAGAGCAGCCTCAGGGATTTTTAATACAAAAGGGGGAGTTTTTCCCTTTGTACCCCAAGCTCAGGTTACCACCCAGGCACCAACTCCCAAGAGATACTCAAATTATAACCAGGGATATAACCGGGAACAGGGATGTTTTAATTGTGGTGACCCTAATCACTGGAAATCAGAATGCCCTCAAAGACAAGGGGCATGCACTGGTTTCAATAGGAGGGGAAACATGGGGAGAAACAGGGAGAGCAGAGGCTACTTTAGGGGAAATAACAACAAATCACAGGGTACCTAAATTGTCCCTTCTCCCCAACACACTCAGTCAGTTCCCCAAGGGAATTTGATACAGATGGATTGGCCAGGACAAAGACCAGGGCACGTGCCTTCACAAAATCATTCCCAGTAGGGATGCCCTGAGCCAGTTCCAACCCTTGTATTACATTTTGTTTCCAAAACATGGAAGGCCCTGCCACAAGTATTTCTAAAAGTACAAGGACATAGTGTAGAATTTCTTGTGGACACTGGGGCGACCACTAGTTGCCTCACTGACTGTAGGTTCATCACTTCAGAATGTACAGAGGGTTGCTCAATGGGTATTAATGGAACTGACGTCCAACACAAAGTGACCCCCCCTCACTGCAAGTGAGTACATTACAGGACGAACCTCTTGCAACTACGTTGCAACTATGTGTTTTGCTGTCCTAAGTGACTGCCCCCTCCCTTTGATGGGAAGAGACCTAATGTCTGTTTTAAGAATCAGTATAAAGTTTGACCAAGAAGGTGGATTGACAGCGAAATCTCCACTATGTGACTTGACCAATCCAAAATACCAAGACTTTAGAGGACACTACATGCTCTTACCTGGCCCTCTAGAAAACCACCCAATTTGGGCAAAAGACAAAATCTCTGTGGGTCACCTCAACTGCACACCATATTCCCCCTCTTTCAAACCAAACACAGTACCACACTTTCAGAAACAATATCCCCCTGCAGAATAAAAAATACAGGGCATTACACCATTGATTGAGGAGTACAAGAAGGAAGGCATACTAAAGAAAATAGTTAGTCCATGGAACACTCCCATTAATCCGGTGCGCAAAGCCAATGGTCAATGGAGACTGGTGCAGGATTTGAGAGGAATCAATAGAGTGATTATTCAACTCCCACCTTTAGTGGCAGACATTACTTCAGTTTTTGGTTCCATCCCCTCTGATTTTTAGTGTGCCCGTTGGAAAAGACACACAAGGGATTTTTGCTTTTGTATGGGGACCAGGCCAATTGACCTGGACTCGGCTTGCACAAGGATTTGTAGATAGCCCCGCAGCCTTCTCTATGGTATTGAAAAGATCCCTCGATGATTGGACACCCCCTCAGGGTTCCATACTGCTCCAATATGTAGACAACCTACTGCTGTGTAGTGAGAGCCAGGGACAGTGTGAGTCAGACTTTGAGCACCTTTTACATCACCTCGCCTCCAAAGATCACTTGGCATCTCAGAAGAAGATCCAGTGGTGCAGGTCGCAGGTTGAGTATTTGGGGTGTATTATCAAACAGGGTGAGCGCCTGGTATCACCGGCTTGAGTCAAAGCACTCACTTGCCTCAGTCCCCCGAAGGAGAAAGCCGCGCTTCTCTCTTTCCTTGGCTCGATTGTCCACTGCAGACAATGGATACCTGATTGTTCACATTGGGACTCGATCCTTAGAGCAGCTACGTTGTCGGGCTCCCCTAAACTTGTTGATTGGACTGAAAAAATGCTGCATGCATTCAAAAGGACCGGCATTAGGTCTTCCTGACCATAATAAACCATTTTTCCTCTATTGTGTAGTGTCAGGTCCTGCTTTTGCAGGAATCCTGGCCCAACATCATGGTGGGGTTTTGAGGCCAGTTGCATATCTATCAAAGAAATTGCCTGTACAGGTCCAAGGCATGCCCTCTTGCCTTCAAGCTCTCGTGGCTTGTGCAATGGCTGTAAATAAAAGAGGCATCTAAAATCACCCTGGGAGGACCCACAACACTATACACAACACACTCAGTGGTTCATCTTATGCAGAACATGAGTACACAGCACATGACAGCACAGCGTACAAGTGGTTATGAGGTTATTCTTTTCAACACACAAAATCTTGAAATCAAATCATGTTCAGAAACAACACTACAAGTTAGGTTTCTACACTCTCTTTTACATCTTTCTGTGGATGACCCAACTCCTCAGCACGACTGTAACCAACAACTTTTAGAATCTACTTCACCCCGACAGGACTCAAAGGACACCCCCAACCCTGAATACCTACATGTATTTGTAGACGGTAGCTGCACTCGCCCTGATGATCACACATACAAGACTGGATATTCAGTGGTTATGCTTCCAGACATTATAATAGAATCAAAACCATTGCGAGCAACTTCAGCACAACGAGGAGAATTGATTGCTCTCACAAGAGCATGTCAACTCTTTGAGGGTCAAGATGTAAATATTTACACCGATAGCAGATATGCTTTTGGCGTTATTTATGATTTTGGATGTATCTGGCAAAACAGAGGTTTTAAAACTGCTGACAATAAGCCAATAGCTAATCAACAGCATGTAGGTGCATTGTTAAAAGCGCTCCTTCTCCCTCGTCACATCAATGTAATTAAGATACGTGGTCACTCATATGACAAAACAGAAATAACAAAAGGGAATGCACTAGCAGACAAGGCTGCAAAGGAGGCAGCTTCCCGTAGTCTGCCCGAAACTAATACCATATTCTTTGCTCAGGACTTTATTGGTCCTGATTTTCCATCTGTAGCACAACAACTCCAAACACATGCTTCACCTGAAGATGTTACTTTTTGGGAACAACAGGGGTTGACCAAAGACTCTAATGGGCTTTGGTTAACCAAGGAGGGTGTAATAGGGATCCCAGTTGCCACGACCCCCCTATTACTGTCTTATTTCCACGGCCCTGGCCACATTGGAAGTAAACCCATGATTGCACAATACCAGGAACTCTTTTGCAGTAAAGGTTTAATCACATTGGCAGAAACTCTGGTGCAGTCCTGTTTGACCTGTGCCCAGAATAATGTACAGGGAAAGAGACATGGTCTGCATGGTCACCTTCCTCCTCCATTAGGACCCCTACAAGATTTACGAATTGATTTCACACATATGCCTAAGCAGAAGGGAAAATATCTTTTAGTGATTCTGGACAAATTTTCAGGATGGACAGAGGCCATTCCCACCACTGGAGAAACAGCAGGGATTATGGCTAGAGCCCTTATTAACAACTGGATTTGTAGATTCAGGCTTCCCCAAACCATCTACTCTGATCAAGGGCCAGCTTTCACATCAAAATTAACTAAAGAATTAATGCAGATGCTAGGAATTCAATGGAAATTAAACATTCCTTATAATCCCCAGAGTGCAGGAGTGGTTGAAAGGATGAACAGAAATATTAAAGATAAACTTAAGAAAGCAACAGGGGGAACTTTAAAGAATTGGTTAGCATTCCTTCTCACGGTGCTTTTCCAAATTTGTACCACACCCCATTCCAGAAGTGGCCTATCACCCTATGAAATATTGATGGGCAGGTCAGCCCAGAAAAGTCAGATAGAAGTAGGAGAGGAACCTAACTTATATTATTTACAGGAAGAGTATGTGAAAAAATTGGTAAGTAGTCTTACTGAGAATTATGACAAAGTAGCTGTCACCTTTCCTCCTCTTTCAACAGAGCCAAGACACCCTTTTATACCAGGAGACAGGGTGTTGGTCAAGCAGCTAGCAGCAAGGAAACACACAGGCCCGATATTCCAGGGACCTTTTGAAGTATTGAAAGTATCAAGGACAGCTGTCTTGACAGATCAAGGTCCACAATGGATTCATGCATCAAGGATAAAGAAAGCACCTTGACTGCAGGAGAAGAGACTAGCCCCCCAATTGATGAATGGAACTTTGACCCTTCCAACAGCCATTTGCCTCTAGAGTCTAGTTCCCCACCTATTCCAAAGACTGATGAAGTAACTTGCCATATCCTCTTTCCCCCTAGCCACCCCCCTGGAAGGAAGAAAAACAAAACCCTTGCAATATGTTTGTTATCATTAGTTGTGACTAATGGCTGACTCCTGGGACCCCCTACAGGGAGTGGGAGGATGGTTTGGATCAATACGGAATAACATATTAGGTTTCTTTAAGAAGGCAGGTATGGTAATCCTCATGATAATAGTTCTTGCACTAATAACTTACATAGTTATCAAGCTGATATTTTGCATCATAGGAAAACTTATGAAAATGAAAAACCCCTCTGAAGACCCCCAATCGGTAATGGCCATGCTCTATACTAAACATAGATGGTATAATGAATAATATTGATGATCAATACAGGATCCTCTGAAGAAGTCACGTGACGATACGCGTCAGGAGCACGGGACACTGCCACACACTAGCTGGATGTGACGAGCTCGGCGCTCGTGGATGTTTTACCCCCCAGCTGTTTTTAAATGTAAGTGTACGAATTTTTATGAATGTTTCAATAAATTATATGACATACGGGATTATGCTATGTGCGGTTTCTGTCTTTTATATACCGCACTAAACAACTCTGCACAATGGGTGGTGGAATTGGAAGCGGGGAGAGCCCCTCAGAAGATTCAGAGCCTGGGATTATACGAGCTCGGCGTTCGTGGGTTGAGGCGTGCGCTCATTGTCTAAAAGTGAGTGCAACCCCCCTCCCCCCTTTCCCCCATCTGTGTCTTTACATCAAACGGTATCATACCATATACCACTCGTTCTTTGTTTTCTACATATGATATACGGCATCACCAATCAACGCCACCTGCTGTACCGTTGGACTTCCCCGTTTGCGTTTTTCTCCTCTGCATATGCTGTATACCTTACAGCTGTAAGGTAAGGGGCCTGGGAACACGAAGGTGCCCCCACCTGTCAGCACACCGTTCTTTTCCTTCCCCCTGATTCATCAATATCTTATCTACATCCGGGATTGTCACATCTGGTGGTGGGACTGTCGTCATTTTGTCAATTTTACTATTATTTTTATTTCTATTTTTTCTATTGTATTTTTTTGCCAAGTGTTGGCGGGACACCAACACCAACCACTGGGACTATTTTTATGGACACTTATATTTACTCTGTATTCACGTTGTCTATTATTCACGTGTGCACCTATATTATCAGTTGATTATTATATTTTTTTATATACATGGTTTTAGTAATGTCATTGGAGAACTTTTTCATGATATTATGATAGATTTCGGATTTATGCTCCTTTTTTAGCAGATTCACATACCCCTGCACATTCTTTGCTATTACACATTTCCAGCCTTTTCATTTTTATTTTATTTTTGGTTTGATCACAAGAATTTGTGATATATCATCCATTGATATTTGTTTGTGCGTATATTTTATTTATATATTTGCATTTGTTAGTACGCTTTCACATTATTTATTCACATTTTTAGGTCATTTGATATTTATTTATCTAGTATAGCCCCCCTCCCCCTCCACCCACCCCCACCCCTTTCCCCTTCCCTTTCTATCACAGCGCAGCCACCACCCTCTTAGTCTATTATTCTTTTGTCTGTTTTGGAGCAGTCTTGTGTGTTGCAGCAGTGTCCCCTTAGTATAGGATTCCTTTGACAGCACAGGAGTTTTCTACACAGTTCAATACAGACTTATAGTCTGTTATGATCAAAGGAGGGATTGTAAGGAGTTAGAGTACTGCTTTAAGACATTGTAATATGTTATATATATTTTTAAAGGACTGCATTTTGCTTTGATATGCAGAAAATTAGAAATGTAGTTTGCATGCAAAAGCTAGATGCAAGGATGTGAGCTATGTGCTGAGGCAGGATATACGTGTGGTCAGTTTGACATTTGATGCTAGACAATAGATAACAAGTTATCTATTGTCTGTATTGAGTGGCTGTATTACTGGTAGGCTGCCTAACATACATGGCTTTATATGTATATTTAGATATGGCCTGAGAGTTGTTTCCAGGCAAGATATGTTATCTATGATGTGCTTAAGTTGTATAATGTACAATGTTTTTGCTTCAATCTCATTGGCTGATACGAGGGAGGTTGGCTGTAAGTGTATAAGAAGTATGCAAACCCATTAAACCATTGTAATTTTGATTCACCCTCCCTGTGTGTATGGAGTCTTGATTACCCGATCGATCAGAGAGTTCTATCCATACACCCATAAGTCCAGCCCGGGCAATAGAGTAGACCAGAGAAAGGGAACAACCTTACAGACCTCAAGGACCAGTCACGCTGAAACAATTTAAAACTCAGACTTTAATCAGTTCATCATTGATCTGCAACGATACACCAAAGAACTGTTTAGTGCCCTTCTGTCAGAGGCAACCCCTCTAGATCTGACCATGAATTGCGTACATCGGCTACCCAAGCCTTCTTATCTGCCTGACACCATCCCTAGGGATGTTATCATGCACATTCATATGCCCCCATGCCATGGGTGTGGAGCGGCCCGAGGAGAAGAAGATAGAAGACGCCGCGGAGGAGATGCTGGACGAGAACGCCGGAGGAAGAACCAGAAGAGCCAGAAGAACCAGAAGAACCAGAAGATGAAGGAAGATAGAAGAAAGAAGAAGTATTTAAATAAAGGAATTGTCAAAAACTGTCTCTTGTCATTTTTAACATTTTTGACAGTTTTTTAGTGAAATGGTAGGGGTAAGTACACCCTTACCATTTCACACAGGGGGGGCCGGGATCTGGGGGTCCCCTTGTTAAAGGGGGCTTCCAGATTCCGATAAGCCCCCCGCCCGCAGACCCCCACAACCACCGGCCAGGGTTGTGGGGATGAGGCCCTTGTCCTCATCAACATGGGGACAAAGTGTTTTGGGGGGCTACCCCAAAGCACCCTCCCAATGTTGAGGGCATGTGGCCTGGTACGGTTCAGGAGGGGGGGCACACTCTCGTCCCCCCCTCTTTTCCTGCGGCCTGCCAGGTTGCGTGCTCGGATAAGGGTCTGGTATGGATTCTTGGGGGGACCCCACGCCGTTTTTTTTTTTTTTTTTTTTGGCGCGGGGTTCCCCTTAAAATCCATACCAGACCTGAAGGGTCTGGTATGGAATTTAGGGGGAACCCCACGTCATTTTTTTTTTTAAATTTTGGCCGGGGTTCCCCTTAATATCCATATCAGACCTGAAGGGCCTGGTATGGAATTTAGGGGGACTCCCACGTCATGTTTTTTTTAAAATTTTGGTTCGGGGTTCCCCTTTGGGGAATTCCCATGCCGTTTTTATCAATGAACTTCTATGTGTATTGTCGGCAATGCAATAGCCGTGGGTAGTTTTAAATGAGTTTTTTCCTTCAAAATGTCATTTTGCTGTCAGTCTGTTCTAAACACAGGAAACATGCGCCCCTTTACAGGCATACTATAGACACCCCCCAGGTACAAAATTTAAAGGGATATTACACTTTTATTGTTTGACTTTAAGCATTATTAAAATCACTGCTCCTGAAAAAACGGCAGTTTTTAAAACTTTTTTTTGCATTGATCCATGTCCCCTGGGGCAGGACCCAGGTCCCCAAACACTTTTTATGACAATAACTTGCATATTAGCCTTTAAAATTAGCACTTTTGATTTCTCCCATAGACTTTTAAAGGGTGCTCCGCGGCTTTCGAATTTGCCGCGAACACCCCAAATTGTTCGCTGTTCGGCAAACTTGCGAACAGCCAATGTTCGAGTCGAACATGACTTCGACTCGAACTCGAAGCTCATCCCTAGTGGAGAGAAATGGAATAACTCACACCATCAAATCGGTTGACAAGGGCCTCGCACTCCTTCACACATGGGGCATCATACCTGAGCCACCACAGCCATCAACCCTTACACAACCCCCCCGGGGGACAATATCCCCTTCCTGGTACAAAACCTCACCTAAACCTAATGTCATGGTTATGCAATAGAGTTTTCTGTCAGCTTACCTGTCTCCATGTGTTCATCTCTAAAGACCAGCTGCCTCTCACCTGACTTTTATAACCTCTCCTCTAAGCATGGCCCCACCCCAGGTCCTATCAGGGAATCCTATATTAACCTGTGCACTGCAAGCCAGCAGTGCTGATCAACCATTGTGTGTTAGCCTCCGTGTGTACTTGCTGTGTTTCCTACGTCTGATTCCTGTTACCGACTTTGGACTGTTCTCGACTCTCCCTGTCTGCTTGTTACCCTGACCTTTGGCGTGTTATTAAAGAGAAGATGGGTAGGGGTAAGTGGCGCTACCTATGCCAGGGTACCTATTTATAGTTAATAAACCGTGCTGATGTGTTCAGAGCGGTAGAGACCACTCATATATACCTTAAAAGTGTAAATAAACCATACAAGTGTAAAAGGAAATCCCCCACCTGTTGCATGGGGAGGGGTCTTATTAGTAGAGACCCCCCAGCAAGTGGTATAGGGATAATGTGGTAGACAACTTTCAAATACCAATAAATGAAAAAATATATATATAAATAAATGCTAACAGCGTCCACCAGGTGAATCAAATATATCAGATAGATCCAATGTCCATACTAAACCACAGTCCCATCCATTATGCAAAGTGAACGAATATGGGATATAGATCTTGAAAACAAATTAACATGTGGTGCAAAACCAATAATTAAGAACTGTGATAATAAAGTTCTGGCATAAACAAAGTTCTTGTACTGTAAGTGGTGACTTTCGTGAGGAAAATAGCTGATATCCAGTGACTTTGCGGTGCTCCCCCTCAAGGATCCCCCACTCACCAGCTCCTTAAACCCCTGCAGGGGTAGTAGGCATGTAGTACCAGGCAGTGGAATGGCGTCTTAAGATCCAGTCTAGCCGTCCCCAGGTGCCTCCACTCCAGATATGTTGTATCCCTCAGTATCTTAAGCCATCCTCATGGGAAAGAAACAGGGCTCTTGAGGGAAGCTTCTGTATGGTATATAGATTTCCTTATTGGTCAGTGAGCAAGACTCACTTTGGATCTATCTGATATATTTGATTCACCTGGTGGACGCTGTTAGCATTTATTTATATATATATTTTTTTCATTTATTGGTATTTGAAGGTTGTCTACCACATTATCCCTATACCATTGGCTGGGGGGGTCTCTACTAATAAGACCCCTCCCCATGCAACAGGTGGGGGATTTCCTTTTACACTTGTATGGTTTATTTACACTTTTAAGGTTTATATGAGTGGTCTTTACCGCTCTGAACACATCAGCACGATTTATTAACTATAAATAGGTACCCCGGCATAGGTACCGACACTTACCCCTACCCATCTTCTCTTTACTAATATCTCTCACCCCTTTGGGGGTGCGATTAAGGGGAGGCTGCAGACCGGTTAGTCCGTGAGCGCGGAAACTTTTTTCCATTTATTACTTTGGCATGTTATGTTTATCCTTGTCTGCTAGTCGCCCTGACCTTTGGCTTACCCCTTATTTCCCTGTTGTTCCAGCCTGCTGCCTCCTTCCTCTTCTCCTGTAAGTCTATGGTGAGCGTGAGCTGTGAGACCCTGGGGGCTGCGACCTGGAGCCAGACTGCAGCGCAGTCCATCCTCACCACTAGAGGCTCTGGTGAACACCCGCTGGCTCTAAGACTCCGCGCCCTGGGGAATCTATGCTCTAGCTCCCACTGGGATCCATGTTAGTTATCCTGTAGACCTGCTTCCTGAACCTTCCAGGCTTCAATCTGCAACAGTCAGTCCTAGGGTCCACTACCTTAGTGGTGCACTTCCGACTTCTACAGAGTGCATCTGTCACCTGGTCTCAGGTGACCTGACACCTCAATGCAGGAACAAATGAGCTAATAGTGGCTCCCCTTACCCTCCAGCTACAACATATCTCACTCTCTACGCTGGCAGAAGCCGACTGTTGCCACAGTTTTGGCCATATGGACTTATGCCCCACAGGATATAAAGTGCGGCATGGAAATCATACTTGTCACTGTTATAGTTTTGTTTTACTTGTTCTGATTGGTTTTCCTTCATCTATTCTTCCTTTTTATGTTTTTTCCTTCTACGAAGCACCGCTCACCACCACCTGCCATTTACAGAGATGAATCGCTTGACCTGCACTTCTGAATCGCAAGCATCTAACTATCCTGAGGCAACAATATCCCTTCCCAGATGCCAAAGCTCCTCAACTGTAAGTGATGCATTACAGCTAAATTCTCTTAGACATAGGCCCTAAAATCTTTTTACTTAACACTAAAGGCCTTAACCACCCGGCCAAGAGGGCCTTTCTTTGGAAAACTGCCATAGAACAAGGATGCGGTATAGACTGTGCCCAGGAGACTCACTTCCAAAACTCTGCTGCTCCACGCTGATCACACAAGGCCTTTCCCCACATCTTTACGGCCAATTGTCAGGAGAAGAAGAGGGGTGTGCCCATCACTATTTGCGATACCGTTAACTTTCAATTACTGTCCTGGATCCTAATGGTTGCTACATTATATTGATCTGCATAATAGATGATGCCACTTATACCCTAGTCTTGCTTTATGCGCCTAACACCAACTGCACTTTTTGAACAAACTTATCAAACGTGCCCGCCGTGTCCAGAAGGTCTATCTTCTGCTACGCAGAGACTGTAACCTTGCCCTATTGCCCCAGACTTCCAACTCAACTCCACCACCTTACATTCGTGACTGCAGTCTCCCATGCTTAACTTTCTTGAAATGACCTCTTTGATGTCTGGAGATGCCACCATACTTCAGATCGTGATTACACATTTTTCTCAGCTACTCACAATTCCTACTCAAGAATAGATTACTTCCTAGTGGACGAGTGACTTCTTCAAAGAATTTGCAAATCTGACATCTCCACCAGCATGTGGTCTGACCACACTCCCATCAGTATAACCATTAGCTCGGACACCCATTCTGCACCTACCAAGATGTGAAGAGCCAACTCTCTTGTAGAGTCCCTTCTTAGACAGTTGAAAGACTTCTTCCACAACAATGTGAGCTCAGTCCAATGTCCTGCCACAGTACAGAATGCGTACAAGACAGTTATTAGAGGGGTTACTCATCCAATTTAGTTCCCAGGCTAAGAAAAAGAGAACGCAGCTTCTAGACCAACTACTTTCCTCTAACATAGTCTAGAGGAACAAATCCAAACCTCATCCCACCCATAAAAATCTCTTCATTTTTCTCTGTCAGGAGCTTAAAGCCCTTTTGCTGGACTCCTTTGAGAAAGCACAATGTAAGCTACGTGCCACTGGTAAGCTGGTAAAGTGCTTGCAGCTCGCTTATGGGAAGCCAGACATAAGACAAAAATTCCCTTCCTTCTCCACCCCACTACCCAGGACAAGCTTGTAGAACCTCAAGCTATAGCAGATGCCTTCAGTAGATACTACAATTCCTTGTATAATATTAAAGATGACTCTACCACTATACAACCCACCCCAGAACTTATTAACACATTTCTTGATAAGTTCAAATTGCCTACTCTAATGACAGAACAAATATTTAATTTAAATGAGCCCTTTACCCAAACCGAAATTTGTAAAGCCATTGACTCTCTACCTTGTAACAAAGCACCAGGACCCGATGGGTTGCCAGGGGAATAGTACAAACAGCACAAAACTATTTTTGCCCCCTACCTTTGCAACTTGTACAATGACACTGCCTTCTCTTCATCATTTACTGCTGACATGTTGAACGCATTGATAATAACTTTACCAAAGCCAGGTAAGGACCCGTCAGTACCACAAAACCATTTGCCCCATTTCCCTTCTCAATACTGACCTTAAGGTCTATGCCAAAATGATAGCCTTTAGGCTTATGCATACTTTGCCCAACTTGGTGCATAGAGATCAAACGGGACTTGTCTCTGAAAGACAGACCTCAGATGCTACTAGGTGATGTACCAATATTGTCCATTGTCCATTATGCTGAACGTACAAGAACGCCTTCTCTTCTCCTCTCATTGGATGCAGAGAAGGCATATGATAGAGAGCATTGGGCCTGCCTAAGAGCCGTGTTCCTCAAATTTGAGTACCGTGACAGGATCCTTTTGGCCATCATGGCTCTCTATTCTAATCCCTTGGCCCAGATCTATGTCTCCAAAACTCTCTCTAGGCCATTCTATATCTCTAATGCCACCAGGCAGGGATGTCCATTATCCCCATTGATTTTCAATTTAGTTATGGAACCCCTAGCCGAATATATCCATTCCCACCCATCCATCACTGGCCTCCAGATTGGCTCTTATGAGCATAAAGTCAGTCTTTTCGCTGACGATGTGATCCTAATGCTCTCAAACCCCTCATCTTTCCTGGCTGTGGTACAGGATACATTGTTGCAATTTAGTAATGTGTTGTATTATAAAGTTAATGCCTCCACGTGTCACATTTTAGACCTACACATCGATGGAGTACAACGCAATTGGCTCCAACTCACATACCCCTACATTTGGGATGATGTAGGCATAACATTTCTGGGTATTACCCTTACCAAATCTACCAGAGATTTATGCAAAACAAATTACATTCCCTTTTGTTCAAAACTGGTACAAGAGCTTGACCAGTTAGCTCACTTTGAACTCTCACAAGGAGATTGCCTAGCGGTGTTAAAGATGAAATTACTCCCCCAGCTACTGTACCTCTTTTGTACCCTTCCAATCCACACTCCCATATCCTATCTCTCCTCCCTGCAAAAGCATCTGAACTCCTTTGTCTGGCAAAGGAAAAAAACACTGTAGCGCCCATGAGCGCAGACTCATTAAACATAGACTTGCGGGAGGCTCGGGGCTAGTAGATGTTAAAGACTACTACCATTCCACGATCTTGACACAATTGAGAGACTGGTTCTTGGCACACTCTAACACTCACTGGCACAAATCTACTGTGCCCAAACACAACTTAGAACACTGGCTGCACAATACTGGCCCAAAAGGGTCCACTCCCCCCCCATTAGATCTATCTTTGCCTTTCAAGCATACATCATGCGATATCTGCCCTACCTCCTCAATTGCTTTATTCAAAACTAGGGTATCATAGCCCTTTTCTTCAAAATGCTTTTTTATGATTTGTGATTGAGCTCTAAAATCATCATCTACAGTACAATTTCTCTTGCTCCACATAAACTATCCATTCTGAATGTTTCTTTACCATAAAGGATGATGTCCACTATTTATTGGTAGATAGCTATTTCTATCTGTAGATTTAATGAAAATTTTAGTCATCAGGGCATTACTCTGTAACAATATGGTTCGAGATAAATTACATATTCTTTACTATAATTGAAGTCTAATCTTATATATTAGTATTGTTATTCAACCTTCCCATGAAATCTTTCAACGATTGTTACGTCCCTGCCCAGATGAATATCAGATCGTCTATAAATCTTTTGTAAAAGAGAATTTCACTTCTCCCCTTGCCAAAGATATGTTTATCCTCCCATTCACTCATGAAGAGGTTGGCAAGGCTCTGCGAATATTTCTCGCCCATTGCCACACCTCTCATCTGAGTATAGAATTTGCTGTCTTACCAAAAGTAGTTGTGTGAAAGACAAAAGTCCAGGGCCATCCCTAAATACCTCTTCTGTGCATAGGGCAAGTCATCTCTCTTAGTAAATGCCCAATTCAGGCCTAACATAGCATTGTCATGTTGAATCACCATATACAACAATGCTACATCCGCAGTAACCAAAAAAAGGTTGGGTTGTGTCCGTTTTTTTAATTCCTTCAACAGCAATAATAAACTGCTAGTGTCCTTTAGATAGGCTTTAGTGTTTAAAACAATAGTTTGGAGGAAATTATCTAAATATTGGCCTACTCTTGAAGACACTGAGCCAATACTATTCACAATAGGCCTCCTGGGGGATTCACAGAATCCTTGTGAATTTTTGGCAGGGTATATATTGTCAGGATCCTGTTATAGCTTGGTAACAAATATCTTTTTTCTTTCTTAGTGATGACCCGTGTATAGTAACCATACTCAACTAGATTGCTTAAATAATTTCTAAAATCTGCTGTTGAGTCTCTTTTTAAAACTTTATATGTCTCTATATCTTCTAACATACTGGATAGTTGGGAGTGGTAAAAGTTGTTATCAAGTATAACCGCCCCCCTCCCTTGTCCGCAGGGCATATTATCACCTTTTTTCTTTTCTCCAAAGCCTCAATACCTTCTTGTGTATATTTATGGTTAATTTTTTTCTTTGGCTCAATTCCTTCTAGGTCTTTTAACACAAGTTGCATAAATACTTAAATATGATGATTAGCTGGTTGTGGTGGATTAAATAAGTATTTGTTTTTTAGCCCACTATCTACTCCTATAGTGACCTCTTTAGATTGGTTCCCTCTACTTACTCCATTTCCCAGAAAATATTTCTTCATATACATTTTTCTAATATATTTATGAATATCAATGTAGACATTAAACTTATTGATAGATTTTTTTCTCCGCACACTTCAATCCTGCGTTGAAAATATTGATTTCCTTATCCTAAAACTCAATATTGGCTAAATTATATATCCCTGCTAGGGATGAGATTCGAGTTAGAGTCGAACTCATGTTCGACTCGAACATTGGCTGCTCGCAAGTTCGCCGAACAGCGAACAATTTGGGGTGTTCGCGGCAAATTCGAATGCCGCAGAACACCCTTTAAAAGTCTATGGGAGAAATCAAAAGTGCTAATTTTAAAGGCTTATATGCAAGTTATTGTCATAAAAAGTGTTTGGGGACCTGGGTCCTGCCCCAGGGGACATGGATCAATGCAAAAAAAAGTTTTAAAAGCTTTAAGGAGCAGTGATTTTAATAATGCTTAAAGTCAAACAATAAAAGTGTAATATCCCTTTAAATTTCATACCTGGGGGGTGTCTATAGTATGCCTGTAAAGGGGCGCATGTTTCCTGTGTTTAGAACAGTCTGACAGCAAAATGACATTTCGAAGGAAAAATTTCATATAAAACTACCCGCGGCTATTGCATTGCCGACAATACACATAGAAGTTCATTGATAAAAACGGCATGGGAATTCAACACAGGGAAACCCCGAACCAAAATTAAAAAAAAAAAAATGACGTGGGAGTCCCCCTAAATTCCATACCAGGCCCTTCAGGTCTGGTATGGATATTAAGGGGAACCCCGGCCAAAATTTAAAAAAAAAATGACGTGGGGTTCCCCCTAAATTCCATACCAGACCCTTCAGGTCTGGTATGGATTTTAAGGGGAACCCCGCGCCAAAAAAAAATGGCGTGGGGTCCCCCCAAAAATCCACACCAGACCCTTATTCGAGCACGCAACCTGGCAGGCCACAGGAAAAGAGGGTGGGACGAGAGTGCGTAATTGTACTGTAATAGTACTGTAAAAACACCTTACTGTAAAAACACAGGAACAGATCTAGCTAAACTGAATACAGTGTATGTATATATATATATATATATATATATATATATATATATATATATAATATATAAGTGTAGCCAACTGACTTGCCTGCCTACTCTATCGAACTTAAATCAAATGACACTGTCTCTCTGTCTATCTCTCTCTGCCGCCGCAACACACTACACAAGGCTGCCACATAGGCGGCCTTATATAGTGTGGGGTGTGTTCTAAACCCCCTGAGCCATAATTGGCCAAAGCCACCCTGGCTTTGGCCAATTACGGCTCTCTGTACAGACGGCGCTGTGATTGGCCAAGCATGCGGGTCATAGTGCATGCTTGGCCAATCATCAGCCAGCAATGCACTGCGAGTGAATTATGGGCCATGACGCGCCACTCGAATTTGGCACGAATGGCCCATAACGTTCATAATTCGATGAACGATCGAACAGGCGATTGCACGTCAATATACAGCAGTAAATGCGCACTATTGCATGTCAACATATTGTGAAATAAACGTGCACTAACACACCTCAATATACTGTAGTAAACGTGCACCAACGCAGTTCAATATATTGCAAAAAGGTGCACTAACACATGTCAATATACTGCAGTAAATGTGCACTAACACAGTTCAATAAAAAACTGCCTGTAGTGCTAATAGGATCAGAAGAACACCAGCAATTGTCTTCAGGTAGCTTTAAGTGCACACTGTGCAGAGGACACAGTACACTAACTGTAAATACTGCAGCTGCCTGTCTGTGGTATTAATAGGATCAGAACAACAGCAATTGTCTTCAGGTAGCTTTAGGTGCACACTGTGCAGAGGACACAGTACACTAACTGTAAATACTGCAGCTGCCTGCCTGCAGTGCTAATAGGATCAGAAGAACAGCAACAATTGTCTTCAGGTAGCTTTAGGTGCACACTGTGCAGAGGACACAGTACACTAAATGTAAATACTGCAGCTGCCTGCCTGTAGTGCTAATAGGATCAGAAGAACACCAGCAATTGTCTTCAGGTAGCTTTAAGTGCAACTGTGCAGAGGACACAGTACACTAACTGTAAATACTCCAGCTGCCTGCCTGTGGTATTAATAGGATCAGAAAAACAGCAATTGTCTTCAGGTAGCTTTAGGTGCACACTGTGCAGAGGACACAGTACACTAACTGTAAATACTGCAGCTGCCTGCCTGTGGTATTAATAGGATCAGAACAACAGCAATTGTCTTCAGGTAGCTTTAGGTGCACACTGTGCAGAGGACACAGTACACTAAATGTAAATACTGCAGCTGCCTGCCTGTAGTGCTAATAGCATCAGAAGAACACCAGCAATTGTCTTCAGGTAGCTTTAAGTGCACACTGTGCAGAGGACACAGTACACTAACTGTAAATACTGCAGCTGCCTGTCTGTGGTATTAATAGGATCAGAACAACAACCATTGTCTTCAGGTAGCTTTAGGTGCACACTGTGCAGAGGACACAGTACACTATCTGTAAATACTGCAGCTGCCTGCCTGCAGTGCTAATAGGATCAGAAGAACACCAACAATTGTCTTCAGGTAGCTTTAGGTGCACACTGTGCAGAGGACACAGTACACTAAATGTAAATACTGCAGCTGCCTGCCTGTAGTGCTAATAGGATCAGAAGAACACCAGCAATTGTCTTCAGGTAGCTTTAAGTGCAACTGTGCAGAGGACACAGTACACTAACTGTAAATACTCCAGCTGCCTGCCTGTGGTATTAATAGGATCAGAACAACAGCAATTGTCTTCAGGTAGCTTTAGGTGCACACTGTGCAGAGGACACAGTACACTAACTGTAAATACTGCAGCTGCCTGCCTGTGGTATTAATAGGATCAGAACAACAGCAATTGTCTTCAGGTAGCTTTAGGTGCACACTGTGCAGAGGACACAGTACACTAAATATAAATACTGCAGCTGCCTGCCTGTAGTGCTAATAGGATCAGAAGAACACCAGCAATTGTCTTCAGGTAGCTTTAAGTGCACACTGTGCAGAGGGCACAGTACACTAACTGTAAATACTGCAGCTGCCTGCCTGTGGTATTAATAGGATCAGAACAACAGCAACTGTCTTCAGGTAGCTTTAGGTGCACACTGTGCAGAGGACACGGTACACTAACTGTAAATACTGCAGCTGCCTGCCTGTGGTACTAATAGGATCAGAAGAACACCAGCAATTTTCTTCAGGTAGCTTTAAGTGCACACTGTGCAGAGGGCACAGTACACTAACTGTAAATACTGCAGCTGTCTGCCTGTGGTATTAATAGGATCAGAACAACAGCAACTGTCTTCAGGTAGCTTTAGGTGCACACTGTGCAGAGGACACAGTACACTAACTGTAAATACTGCAGCTGCCTGCCTGTGGTACTAATAGGATCAGAAGAACACCAGCAATTTTCTTCAGGTAGCTTTAAGTGCACACTGTGCAGAGGGCACCGTACACTAACTGTAAATACTGCAGCTGCCTGCCTGTGGTATTAATAGGATCAGAACAACAGCAATTGTCTTCAGGTAGCTTTAGGTGCACACTGTGCAGAGGACACAGTACACTAACTGTAAATACTGCAGCTGCCTGCCTGTGGTACTAGTAGGATCAGAAGAACACCAGCAATTTTCTTCAGGTAGCTTTAGGTGCACACTGTGCAAAGGACACAGTACACTAACTGTAAATACTGCAGCTGCCTGCTTGTGGTACTAATAGGATCAGAAGAACACCAGCAATTTTCTCCAGGTAGCTTTAGGTGCACACTGTGCAAAGGACACAGTACACTAACTGTAATTACTGTAAAAACAACCTCCTGCCTGTCAGTATATTAGGAAGAGAATAACAGGAACAGATCTAGCTAAACTGAATATAGTGTGTATGTATATATATATATATATATATATATATAAGTGTAGCCAACTGACTCGCCTGCCTACTCTATCTAACTTAAATCAAATGACACTGTCTCTCTGTCTATCTCTCTCTGCCGCCAAAGCACACTACACAAGGCTGCCACACAGGCGGCCTTATATAGTGTGGGGTGTGTTCTAAACCCCCTGAGCCATAATTGGCCAAAGCCACCCTGGCTTTGGCCAATTACGGCTCTCTGTACAGATGGCGCTGTGATTGGCCAAGCATGCGGGTCATAGTGCATGCTTGGCCAATCATCAGCCAGCAATGCACTGCGATCCCGCAGTGAATTATGGGCCGTGACGCGCCACTCGAATTTGGCACGAATGGCCCATAACGTTCACAATTCGATGAACAATCGAACAGGCGATGTTCGAGTCGAACATGGGTTTGACTCAAACTAGAAGCTCATCCCTATTTGTGGACACAGACGCTACTGGCCCTCTCACAGTGCCATGGAAATGTTTGCCTCTCCTTATTGGCCTCCCAGACATGATGGGGGCTTATTACTGAAATGTAAAAGAGAAGGGGAAATGTGTACTTGGATGCACTTTATTCAATGCAAACTGATGTTTGGTGCAATTTACCTTGAGTACTCACTACACAGACACACCCCACTGACGCAATTCAATATACTGCTGTAAATGTGCACTAAGGCACTTCAATATACTGCCGTAAAAGTGCACTAGGGCACTTCAATATATTGCAGTAAAAGTGCACTAACGCAATTCAATGTATTGCAGTAAAACTGCACTAGCGCACTTCAATATACTGCTGTAAAAGTGCAATAACATACTTCAATATACTGCAGTAACAAGTGCACTAAGGCAGTTAAATAAACTGCCGTAAAAGTGCATTAAGTTGCTTCAATATACTGTGATAAAAGTGCACTAACGCACCTCAATATACTGCAGTAAATGTGCACTATTGCATGTCAATATACTGCAATAAACGTGCACTAACACACCTCAATATACTGTAGTAAACGTGCACCAACGCAGTTAAATATATTGCAAAAAGGTGCACTAACACACGTCAATATGCTGCAGTAAATGTGCACTAACGCAGTTCAATAAAAAACTGCCTGTAGTGCTAATAGGATCAGACGATCACCAGCAATTGTCTTCAGGTAGCTTTAAGTGCACACTGTGCAGAGGACACGGTACACTAACTGTAAATACTGCAGCTGCCTGTCTGTGGTATTAATAGGATCAGAACAACAGCAATTGTCTTCAGGTAGCTTTAGGTGCACACTGTGCAGAGGACACAGTACACTAACTGTAAATACTGCAGCTGCCTGCCTGCAGTGCTAATAGGATCAGAAGAACACCAACAATTGTCTTCAGGTAGCTTTAAGTGCAACTGTGCAGAGGACACAGTACACTAACTGTAAATACTCCAGCTGCCTGCCTGTGGTATTAATAGGATCAGAACAACAGCAATTGTCTTCAGGTAGCTTTAGGTACATACTGTGCAGAGGACACAGTACACTAACTGTAAATACTGCAGCTGCCTTACCTGTAGTGCCAATAGGATCAGAAGAACACTAGCAATTGTCTTCAGGTAGCTTTAAGTGCACACTGTGCAGAGGACACATTACACTAACTGTAAATACTGCAGCTGCCTGCCTGCAGTGCTAATAGGATCAGAAGAACACCAACAATTGTCTTCAGGTATCTTTAGGTGCACACTGTGCAGAGGACACAGTACACTACCTGTAAATACTGCAGCTGTCTGCCTATGATATTAATAGGATCAGAACAACAGAAATTGTCTTCAGGTAGCTTTAGGTGCACACTGTGCAGAGGACACAGTACACTAACTGTAAATACTGCAGCTGCCTGCCTGCCTGTGGTATTAATAGGATCAGAACAACAGCAATTGTCTTCAGGTAGCTTTAGGTGCACACTGTTCAGAGGACACAGTTCACTAAATGTAAATACTGCAGCTGCCTGCCTGTAGTGCTAATAGGATCAGAAGAACACCAGCAATTGTCTTCAGGTAGCTTTAGGTGCACACTGTTCAGAGGACACAGTTCACTAAATGTAAATACTGCAGCTGCCTGCCTGTAGTGCTAATAGGATCAGAAGAACACCAGCAATTGTCTTCAGGTAGCTTTAAGTGCACACTGTGCAGAGGACACAGTACACTAACTGTAAATACTGCAGCTGCCTGTCTGTGGTATTAATAGGATCAGAACAACAGCAATTGTCTTCAGGTAGCTTTAGGTGCACACTGTGCAGAGGACACAGTACACTAACTGTAAATACTGCAGCTGCCTGCCTGCAGTGCTAATAGGATCAGAAGTACACCAACAATTGTCTTCGGGTAGCTTTAGGTGCACACTGTGCAGAGGACACAGTACACTAAATGTAAATACTGCAGCTGCCTGCCTGTAGTGCTAATAGGATCAGAAGAACATCAGCAATTGTCTTCAGGTAGCTTTAAGTGCAACTGTGCAGAGGACACAGTACACTAACTGTAAATACTCCAGCTGCCTGCCTGTGGTATTAATAGGATCAGAACAACAGCAATTGTCTTCAGGTAACTTTAGGTGCACACTGTGCAGAGGACACAGTACACTAAATGTAAATACTGCAGCTGCCTGCCTGTAGTGCTAATAGGATCAGAAGAACACCAGCAATTGTCTTCAGGTAGCTTTAAGTGCACACTGTGCAGAGGGCACAGTACACTAAATGTAAATACTGCAGCTGCCTGCCTCTGGTATTAATAGGATCAGAACAACAGCAATTGTCTTCAGGTAGCTTTAGGTGCACACTGTGCAGAGGACACAGTACACTAACTGTAAATACTGCAGCTGCCTGCCTGTGGTATTAATAGGATCAGAACAACAGCAATTGTCTTCAGGTAGCTTTAGGTGCACACTGTGCAGAGGACACAGTACACTAAATGTAAATACTGCAGATGCCTGCCTGTAGTGCTAATTGGATCAGAAGAACACCAGCAATTGTCTTCAGGTAGCTTTAAGTGCACACTGTGCAGAGGACACAGTACAGTAACTGTAAATACTGCAGCTGCCTGCCTGTGGTATTAATAGGATCAGAACAACAGCAATTGTCTTCAGGTAGCTTTAGGTGCACACTGTGCAGAGGACACAGTACACTAACTGTAAATACTGCAGCTGCCTGCCTGCAGTGCTAATAGGATCAGAAGTACACCAACAATTGTCTTCGGGTAGCTTTAGGTGCACACTGTGCAGAGGACACAGTACACTAAATGTAAATACTGCAGCTGCCTGCCTGTAGTGCTAATAGGATCAGAAGAACATCAGCAATTGTCTTCAGGTAGCTTTAAGTGCAACTGTGCAGAGGACACAGTACACTAACTGTAAATACTCCAGCTGCCTGCCTGTGGTATTAATAGGATCAGAACAACAGCAATTGTCTTCAGGTAACTTTAGGTGCACACTGTGCAGAGGACACAGTACACTAAATGTAAATACTGCAGCTGCCTGCCTGTAGTGCTAATAGGATCAGAAGAACACCAGCAATTGTCTTCAGGTAGCTTTAAGTGCACACTGTGCAGAGGGCACAGTACACTAAATGTAAATACTGCAGCTGCCTGCCTCTGGTATTAATAGGATCAGAACAACAGCAATTGTCTTCAGGTAGCTTTAGGTGCACACTGTGCAGAGGACACAGTACACTAACTGTAAATACTGCAGCTGCCTGCCTGTGGTATTAATAGGATCAGAACAACAGCAATTGTCTTCAGGTAGCTTTAGGTGCACACTGTGCAGAGGACACAGTACACTAAATGTAAATACTGCAGATGCCTGCCTGTAGTGCTAATTGGATCAGAAGAACACCAGCAATTGTCTTCAGGTAGCTTTAAGTGCACACTGTGCAGAGGACACAGTACAGTAACTGTAAATACTGCAGCTGCCTGCCTGTGGTATTAATAGGATCAGAACAACAGCAATTGTCTTCAGGTAGCTTTAGGTGCACACTGTGCAGAGGACACAGTACACTAAATGTAAATACTGCAGCTGCCTGCCTGTAGTGCTAATTGGATCAGAAGAACACCAGCAATTGTCTTCAGGTAGCTTTAAGTGCACACTGTGCAGAGGGCACAGTACACTAACTGTAAATACTGCAGCTGCCTGCCTGTGGTATTAATAGGATCAGAACAACAGCAATTGTCTTCAGGTAGCTTTAGGTGCACACTGTGCAGAGGACACAGTACACTAAATGTAAATACTGCAGCTGCCTGCCTGTAGTGCTAACAGGATCAGAAGAACACCAGCAATTGTCTTCAGGTAGCTTTAAGTGCACACTGTGCAGAGGGCACAGTACACTAACTGTAAATACTGCAGCTGCCTGCCTGTGGTATTAATAGGATCAGAAGAACAGCAATTGTCTTCAGGTAGCTTTAGGTGCACACTGTGCAAAGGACACAGTACACTAACTGTAAATACTGCAGCTGCCTGCCTGTGGTACTAATAGGATCAGAAGAACACCAGCAATTTTCTCCAGGGAGCTTTAGGTGCACACTGTGCAAAGGACACAGTACACTAACTGTAAATACTGTAAAAACACCCTACTGTAAAAACACAGGAACAGATCTAGCTAAACTGAATACAGTGTGTATGTATATATATATATATATATATATATATGTGTATATATATATATATATATATATATATATATGTGTATATATATATATATATATATATATATATATATATATATAATATATAAGTGTTGCCAACTGACACGCCTGCCTACTCTATCTAACTTAAATCAAATGACACTGTCTCTCTGTCTGCGTAATTGTACTGTAATAGTACTGTAAAAACACCTTACTGTAAAAACACAGGAACAGATCTAGCTAAACTGAATACAGTGTGTATATATATATATATATATATATATATATATATATATATATATAATATATAAGTGTAGCCAACTGACTTGCCTGCCTACTCTATCGAACTTAAATCAAATGACACTGTCTCTCTGTCTATCTCTCTCTGCCGCCGCAACACACTACACAAGGCTGCCACATAGGCGGCCTTATATAGTGTGGGGTGTGTTCTAAACCCCCTGAGCCATAATTGGCCAAAGCGTAAAGTGTTTGGTGCACTTTACCTTGAGTACTCACTACACAGACACACTCCACTGATGCAATTCAATATACTGCTGTAAATGTGCACTAAGGCACTTCAATATACTGCCGTAAAAGTGCACTAGGGCACTTCAATATATTGCAGTAAAAGTGCACTAACGCAATTCAATGTATTGCAGTAAAACTGCACTAACGCACTTCAATATACTGCTGTAAAAGTGCAATAACATACTTCAATATACTGCAGTAAAAAGTGCTCTAAGGCAGTTAAATATACTGCCGTAAATGTGCACTATTGCATGTTAATATACTGCAATAAACGTGCACTAACACACCTCAATATACCGTAGTAAACGTGCACCAACGCAGTTTAATATATTGCAAAAGGTGCACTAACACACGTCAATATACTGCAGTAAGTGTGCACTAACGCAGTTCAATATACTGTAGTAAACGTGCACCAATTCAGGTCAATACACTGCAGTAAACCTGCACTAACAGTGTCCTGCCTCTCATTGTTGGCCTCCCAGACATGATGGGGGGGCATATTACCGGAATGTAATAGAAAAGGGGAAATGTGTACATGGATGTGCTTTAATTAATGGAAAGTGGTGTTTGGTGCACTTTAACTTGAGTACTCACTACACAGACACACTCCACTGACACACTAAAATATACTTCAGTAAAACTGCACTGATACACTTCAATATACTGCAGTAAAACTGCACTGGCACAATTCAATAAACTGCAGTAGGAGTGCACTAACGCAATTCGTTATACCGTAGTAAAACTGCACTAACACACTTCAATATACTGCCGTAAAAGTGCACTATTGTACTTCAATATACTGCCATAAAAGTGCACTAAGGCATGTCAATATAGTGGAGTAAATGTGCAGTAACGCATGTCAATATACTGCAGTAAACGTGCACTAGTGCACTTCAATATACTGTAGTTAACATACACCAACGCAGTTCAATATACTGCAGTAAAGGTGCACAAACGCACGTCAATATACTGCAGTAAATGTGCACTAACGCATGTCAATATTCTGCAATAAACGTGCAATAACGCACCTCGATATGCTGTAGTAAATGTGCACCCACTCAGTTTAATATACTGCAGTAAAGGTACACTAACACACGTCAATATACTGCAGTAAACATGCACTAACTCATGAAAATATACTGCAGCAAATATGAACTAATGCACCTTAATGTACTGCAGTAAACATGCACTAACGCACCTCAATATACTGTAGTGAACATGCACCAATGCAGTTCAATATACTGCAGTACACATGCACTAAGGCCCTTCAATATACTGCCATAAAAGTGCACTAAGGCACTTCAATATACTGCAGTAAAAATGTACTGATGCAATTCAATATACTGCAGTAAAACTGCACTAACACACTTCAATATACTGCCGTAAAAATGCACTGAGGCACGTCAATTTATTGCTGTAAAAGTGCACTAATGCACTTCAATATACTGCAGTAAACATGCACTAATGCATGTCAATATACTGCAGTAAACGTGCACTAGCGCACCTTAATATACTGTAGTTAACGCGGACCAACACAGTTGAATATACTGCAGTAAAGGTGCACGTATGCACCTCAATATACTGCAGTAAACGTGCATTAGTGCACCTCAATATACTGTAGTCAATGTGCACCAACGAGGTTTAATATACTGCAGTAAAGGTGCACCAACACATGTCAATATACTGCAGGACATGCACTAACACACATGAATATACTGCAGTAAACGTGCACTAATGCACCTCAATGTACTGCCCTGATACACTAAACTGACACTAGGTAAAAATGAATGGTCGCACTTCACTCACACTGCACTATCACTATATTCACACTAAACTGACACTCTACACTCACAATAGAATCACAATAGCACACTATAGCACACTAACTTACTAGTAGCAATAAACAGAGCTCTGGGGGGCATGGCTTGGCACGGAGATGGTCGCCTAATACAGGAGCTCTGTCGGTAAGGCAGCCTTAGCCCGTCTCTCTGCATCCAATCTGCTCCATAATGCACAGGAGGAACACCGGAACTCCCCGCATGAGATCCCGCCGCATGTCTGAAACTTACAAGGGGAGAAATATCTCAGATCTCCTCAGAAATCCACCAGTACCACGGAGCAGCATGTCAGGTGGCAAGATGGCAACGCCACATGTGGAGGAGGAATACAGCGAGGATTCGCAATCCACACTGGATGACAATGGTAGGGAAACCCCACACCCTGATCTCCCCCCTCACATATGCTGGGATGTCTGGCTTTGCAGTGGACATTAAAGCTGCTTTTTCAGTGGCAATAACAGACTTAAAATCCAGTATGCTAGTCCTCACAGACAAGATGGCCACTGCAGAAACGGCTGGGAGACATAGAGACATGGCAATACACAGACTGGAAAAGGTCACCTTCTCACTCTCCCAACATCTTATTGACATTAATAAACATCTTGAGGATTTAGACAACAGAGGGAGGAGGAACAATATTAGGGTAAGGGGGATCCCAGAATCGGTGGATGCGGAACAAATAACCCCAGCCTTACAGAGGGTTTTCAACAGTCTCCTAGAACCGCCTGAGGACGCAGCCATAGAGTTTGTGAGGGCGCACAGAGCTCTCAGAGCAAGAGGACCGGATAACATGCGCCCACGTGACATTATCTGCTGCTTGCACAACTTCTCCCTAAAGGAAGACATTATGCGTAAAGCTCGCAGAAATGACCGGATCATCTTTAATGGCGAAACCATTATGCTCTTTCATGACCTCTCGCAGATCACCCTAAAGAATCGCAGGGCCCTGCGGCCCCTTTTAGAGAAATTAAGAGAAAAGGAGCTACGCTACACATGGCGTTTCCAATTTGCACTCATGGTAAACCACAACAGGAAACAACACACACTTCGCTGACCCAGAGGCAGCTTCTCCCTCTGCTGAACCAACCTTAGCCTCCATTATGCTAGCAATACAAGATTGCAAAGCCTCACTCATGTCCCAGATAGCCTCTATAAGGATGGACTTTTCTCTCCTGAAACAAGATGTCCAAAACCTTCGTGACAGGGCTGGGGACATGGAAGAACGCATTAGTTCTATAGAAGATAATGTACATCCCCTTTCTGTTAAAGTGCGTGATCATACTGGGGAAATGGCGGCCCTCCACGCTAAAGTTGATGATTTGGAAAATCGTTCCAGACGGAACAACCTTCGCTTTGTAGGATTTCCTGAGCGTGCAGAGGGCACACACCCTGAAAAATTCCTTTACTCATGGTTAAGGGACATTTTTGGCACTGATGCACCCTCGTTCTCCTATGTGATTGAAAGGGCAAACCGTACCCCTCCACGTCCTCCCCCGGAAGGGGCACCTCCACGTTCCCTAATAGCACGCATTCTCAACTTCCAAGACAAGGTGGCTATCCTGCACATTGCAAGAGAAAAAGGTCCGCTTAAATACAACGGCAATAATATTTCAATTTATCCTGACTTTTCGGCTGAAATTCAACGCCAGCGTATCTCCTTCTCAGCAGTGAAGAATCGGCTACGTGAAGAAGGACTGAAATACGCCATGCTTTTTCCTGCCAAGCTCTGTATCATCCATGATGGTAAAGCTCAATTCTACACTAGTCCTAAAGAAGCCATGACCTGGCTGAATGATCGCTACGGACCCGCTGACAGAAGGAGAAATAACAGACAGCAAGTCCATTGACTCCCTGATGCCTTCCGTCTTGTAGCAGCACTATGGTCCCTTATTTACAACGTGCCTAACCCATATGGGATGGTTGTCTACCTTTAATACTTGCACTATAAGTCCCAAGATAACATTTGATTTTTCTCCTTCTATATAAATTTTTTATTTTTTTCTTTGAATGGCCTACTGTTTTCCTACAGAGATGAACATCCTGGACCGGGACACACACAATTCTTTCAATTTTTTTTTCCGGTTAGGAGCCACACCGGACTCCACAGTACCCCCTCACCAGTTAGTGGCGTGGCCACGGAATAGTTCAACCCTCGAGAATGTTTCCCTTTTTTTTGCTTAAGGGGTAGGAGGGATTTCACCAGGTTCAGGGATCCAAGGCTCGCTAAGTTGGGGAAGGCCGAGCGGGGTGGGGGGAACGGGTTTTCAAGAAATGTTCTGTTTGGGTTCATTTTTTTCCCCTTCTTTTTCTTTTTCTGTTTTTTCTTGTTTTCAAAAAAAACAATTTATTTTTTAATTGCTGCTCAGAGCAGCTCAGTGGTATTCTCTGCCTTATTGATTAATGGTGTATATTTCTGTAAAAGTTATTTACAATGCAATATGGATGTGATTGAGTGGGGGTGGACTGGCACGGCATATGAGGTATTGAAGATGAAAATATTTACATATATATGTGATTATGGTATAGAATCTGCTTTAAATGCCCAGGTCACTGAAAATAGTGTCATGGAACACTAGAGGCATGAATGCACCTCAAAAAAGGTCTCTGGTCTTTTCAGTCCTCAAAAAACACAGTCTCCACATCATTTGTCTCCAGGAGACTCACTTGACTGATGATAGGGTGAGGGCCCTCAGGCGTCCATGGCTGGCTCAATGTTACCATGCCACCCATACAAATTACTCTAGGGGGGTTTCTATTTTATTAGCCAAATCCCTTCCAGCTGAAATTATACAAATTAAGACAGACCCAAATGGGAGATTTGTTATACTCTCCTTACAAATTTATACTGTGACACTCACTCTGGTAAACATTTACATTCCTCCCCCATTTTCGGTGGAAATGCTATCTAAACTGTCACTCTATTTGCTGACTAGACCCCCAGGACCTTTACTTTACATAGGTGATTATAACGCAGTACTAGATCCAGCCATGGACCGTTTGGGAGGTGGGGGTAGATCCTTTCCCTCCCTTCTAGATTGGGTACAGGTTCATGATCTTACAGAACTTTGGCGGTGGAAACACCCAGACGATAAACAATTTTCATGTCACTCAGACTCTTTTCACACCATGTCTAGGATCGATATGGTCTTCACCCCTACAGACACTCTCCCCCTTGTCTCTGCGGTTACATATTTGCCCAGAGGGGTTTCAGATCACGCTCCTCTCTCTGTGGACCTAGACATCCTTCCAGGCTCAGGTCAGGCCATTTGGCGACTAAATTCTTATTGGCTGGAGGATGAGATAGTGCAAGAGACCTGCAGGAGGGGTATTGTGGAATACTGGAGAGACAATGTGGGAACGGCAGACCTCTCTACAGAATGGGAAGCCTTTAAGGCCACACTGAGGGGTACTTTTATGTCCATCACCGGGGTTTTGAGGAAAAATAACCAACAGCTTACTGCAGAACTAGAGACCGCTATGGTGCAGGCAGAGTCTAGCTATGCCACTGACCTGTCATCTGATAAGAGAGAGGTATGGTTACAGAGGTGCAGAGAATATGAGATTCGTTTACTAGATCTTACACAAAAAGATTATTACACACTAAACAGAAAGCATTTGAACACGGTAACAAAGCTGGGCGTCTCCTGGCATATCTCACGCGACCAGACCGACCTCCTGTATCCATTCCACGTATTCAGACCATACAGGGCCAAATTAGTGATGTTCCTAGAGATATTATGGAGGCTTTTCTTAACTTTTACAAAGACCTTTATACCTCCAGGGCTGAATACTCTGAAACCCAGCTGGATGAATACCTCACTGACATATCCCTCCCCTCCCTGTCTTCTGAGAGGAGGGATGAGTTGGAGGAGCCCATATCGGTGGAAGAGATTGCTGCAGCCATCTCACAAATGCCAGCCCATAAAACCCCCGGGTTGGATGGTTACCCCACCGAATGGTATACACAGTTTAGGGAATTACTGTGCCCACATTTATTGCGTACATATAATAAAGCTTTAGACACTGGGGTTCTGCCCCCCACTATGCGTGAGGCCTTGATCATACTTCTGCTGAAACCTAGGAAAGATCCACTTAAATGTGAATCATACCGACCAATATCCCTTATCAATGTGGACGTTAAGATACTGGCTAAAGTGCTTGCAAATCGTTTAAATAAAGTGGTCACCACTCTGGTTAACAGTGACCAGGGGGGCTTCATACCAGGAAGATCCACTAGAATGAATATTCGTAGATTATTTCACAATTTGCAATATCCACATGATTGCCCCCCAACGCGGGCCATAGTATCCTTAGATACTTGCAAAGCATTTGACAGTGTGGAATGGCCGTATCTTTTTCGGGTGTTGCAGTTGTATGGTTTTGGCCCGCGTGTAGTGGCATGGATAAGACTCCTTTATACCTCCCCCCAGGCCAAGGTTCGAGTTAACTCCTCGGTTACAGAGACATTCCCCATTACAAGAGGTACAAGGCAGGGTTGCCCGCTGTCCCCACTTCTATTCGCCCTAGCCATGGAGCCCCTAGTGGCACGTATTCGCTCATCTTCATCTATTAAAGGACTTCCTATTGCCACTATAGAAGAGCGAATTTCGCTCTATGCAGACGACACATTGGTGTATCTGGCAGATACTAGCGGGTCACTTCAGTCTTTGCTAGCTGAAATTAACATATTCGGAGATTTCTCCGGTTTCCGGGTGAATTGGGATAAATCAAGTCTTTTCCCCTTGGATACAGCAGGGATTCCCCAGATTCATCCGGATTCTAAATTACAGGTGGTGTCCTCCTTTAGATACCTTGGGGTCCTAGTACAATTGCCCCTATCCACTTACATCACTTATAATTTAGATCCAATATTGAATCGCTTACAGGAGCAAACTAAACAATGGATGGATCTGCCCCTTGACCTTATGGGAAGAGCAAATCTCCTCAAAATGGTCTATCTCCCGAAATTGCTATATGTTATGGCTAATTCCCCATGTGCAATCCCTAAATCTATTTTTAAACGTATTGACACGATATGTGTGACGTTCCTGTGGAAGGGGGGATCCCCCAGAGTGGCACTTGAGACACTAAGGCTGCCATCTTGCATGGCCGGCCTGGCATTTCTAAATTTCTTTCTTTATTATTTAGCGTCTCAACTGGTGCATATAAATGACTGGTTACATCCAGCCCTGGCAAATGCATGTACTACTACTGAAGGTGCCATCGCGACTTCCATGGAAACTCTCCATAATATCATTTATAGGGGCAAAGCCCCAAATAGACCAGGTACTTCCATGCTGGCAACTACACTTTCAATCTTCCAACACATAGTCAAAAAAATTTCTCGACAGACCTGGTCGGCATCCCCGAACAATCCTCTGTGGTTTAACCCCACTTTACAGGAACTTAACTCCTTACCAGACGCTAAACATTGGTACTCCAAAGGGGTAAAGTATTTATGCCATCTATACAACGACCAGGGCTTTAAAACTTTTAAACAACTGAGACTTGATTTTAATTTACCAAGCTCCTACCTATTCCACTATTACCAGCTTAGACATGCTATCCGAGCTCAGTTTCGCTCCCTAAACGACCCCATAGACTTGCCCCCATTAGAGAGACTGCTAAGACAACCTGATCCTAATAAACTTGTCTCTGCTTACTACGCTGCCCTAATGACAGATTTTAACCCCAGATTCAGCAAAGCGCAGAATAAATGGGCAGACATGGACATTTCACTTACGGAGGAAGACTGGACTGAATTTAGTGACACATACAAAAATACTGTTATTTCATCTAAAGACCGGGTCATAGAGATTAAGATTTTTCACCAATCTCATCTTACCCCGGCTAGGCTGTGTAAGATGAGATTGAAACCCAATGCTGAATGTTTTAGGGGCTGTGGGGGAGATGCTGATTTCCTACATTGCTTCTGGACTTGTCCGGTGGTTCAGGACTTTTGGAAAGAGGTGGGTTCCTTCATTTCCTCGGCTCTAGGACTCCCCAATATTATTTATGGCTTACTGGGTTTTTTTGGTGATTTACAGATACCAAAACAGGCTAAGAGACTATTATGTATCCTTTATTTTTATGTTAGAAAGTCTATACTACTATCCTGGAAAGGTATACAAACACCTTTGAAATCCCTATGGCTAAAACTAATTAATGATGTCATACCGTTATATAAACGTACCTTTGAACTTAGGAAACGAAAAAAAATGTTCCACAAAATATGGGACAGGTGGCTGGTTAGCCCCATGACCCTCTCTATATAGTGTGTGCTTGATCTATACCATTCACGTGCCGTGCCAGAATGAACACCATATATATGTGAACTACTATAACTCATATTCGTTAATAACTGGTTATGCATAAACTATGTAATCAATCTCAGATCGAATTACCACCAGCTAGCTGTTTGGTCTCCCCCCCCCTCATATATAGACAATGTACTTGACAAGGTATACCAATGTTTAACAGTGATTTATTTGGTGACTGTCTGTTGTTGTGCTTTTTTTTTTTTTGTACAACTGGTTTGTATTAAAAACAAAAATCAATAAAAAATATCTTTAAAAAAAAAAACCACAGCAAGCTTAAAGTCAGACCAGACTAAGTTACGTTGTGGTGTGGCCAGGACTACTTACCTGGTAACTCATCACATAAGGAAATGACTGACTCATAAATCTACAAATTTTACAGGGACTCACGTTCTTCCTTACCCATGTATTACCCACGAGTATAAGGGATATATAGCGAGACTTTTTCAGCAGATATTAACCCTCTCTATACCTGAATCCCCAATCAACCAAGGAAGTAATGGGCGAACACAAGAGACTACCCCAAACCTGAACCTCTGTAACAGTATTAGCATATCCACATTAAAACATTCTTATTTTCTAATCTCACAAACCACTGTCAGCTGATTAGATACGGCATGTACGTTTCGTCAATATGCAGACAACACATTGTTATTAACAAAATATTGTTTCAGGTGGTTAACACTCAGTTTAGTCTGGTTACATAGAAAAATAGATTAGAATGAGATCAGCTACAACTAGAAGGTCATTGTTAGTTACTAATAGATTTACCGTCCTTACCTTTGCATGAGAGTGATTTGATATAACCACATACAGAAGGGGTTACTACTAATATTTAAGGTAATAAAACTTCTACCTGACCTATCTATGTTCTACCCCCGGATGAGCTTAACCTCCCAGTTGCAGGATTACAGTATCCTCCCCATGACACCCTGGGTGCAGGAATGACAATATCAGCTTACACACCATTTTTACAGGCTGCCACCGGTCTTAGTTCATACCTCAGTTTTTTCTTTACTGTTTTTATCCTTAGCTGGTTGTAATGACCGGATTGGCTGCCGCATACTACACCTCCAAAAGTGCCCCTATCGGGAGTGTATTGACCCGAAAAAGGGCACTACTTTACTTACCTAGGGACCATATTGGGACCCAAGGAGAAAATAGTATCTCTCATTCATCTCATTTCTCTCTTAACTCCACCTACTACTTCACTTTCTAAATGAATTTCTCTTTCTTCTTCTAAGTGCAACAAGATACATATTTCTAGGTGATACTCGCTAACGACGCTAACGATTTTCAAGCTTCCCTTTTCTCCAGGACCAGGCCTGCCGGCTCTCTACGGGACCACACCATGACCTACTCCTCCTTGGGACACGAACCCACAGTAATTTCACACAACACTAAAGGGTTGAATATCCCCGAAAAAACGTACTGCACTCCTAAAAGAACTAAAAAAAGGGTTGCCTCGTTTTGTATTTCGGCAGGAAACACACTTCAAGACCCATCAGGTTCCTAAGATCACTGACTCCTACTTCACACAGGCATTTCACGCAACCAATGATCTAGCTAAATCCAAGGGAGTGTCCATACTAATTAGTAGAGACGCCTCCTTTGAACTTACTGAATCACTTATAGATCCTGAAAGCAGATTCCTCTTTTTGAAAGGAAAATGCAATGGGATCCATATCACACTAGCAAACATGTATTTTCTTAACACGGCCCACCTATCTTTCTGCCAACGTACACTTAATAAACTTAAAGACTTCAGCTTTGGCTGTCTTATTGTGGGAGGAGATTTCAATGTTCCATTGAATCCTCTCACTGACACATCCACAGGCAAAACCTACATCACCTACAAAACCCTTAAAAGAATTAAGACATTATTACACTCCCTCCAATTGGTGGACACTTGGCACTTCACCCACCCAGAGGACAAAGACAGAGGACTGACCCAACATTGTACCCTCAAATAGCCACAGCGCTGACGGAATACTTCGCTCACAATATCACACCAGGGATGAACCCCATGACAATTTGGGAAGCGCATAAGTGCACTATTCAAGGAGAACTCATTAGACTAGGGTCCCAAAGTAAAAAAAATAGAGAAAAGGAGATCAAACATCTAACTATGAAAATCCAATCCTTAGAATCCAAACACAAACAATTTCTAACTGAACAATCAGCACTAGAATTATTAGAAACCAGAAAAGCACTTCAACAGCTCTTCGACAGCAGGACTAGAAGATTCTTATTTTTAAAGAAAAAAATATACTATGAACATGGTAATAAAGCAGGCAAATATTTAGCGAGAGCATTGAAAAATAACAGAACATACGAAAATATTTCAGGCATACGCACGAAAGAAGGGAAATTAGACATCACCACCAAACTCATTGCCAAACATTTCCAAGATTATTACACAGCCCTATATAATCTCCCTGAACCACAAAAACCAGGCACCATACATGGAACTAGACCACAAATCATTCAAAACTATCTCAGAGACTCCAATCTACCCACTCTGATGGAAGATGATATAAACCAATTAGAAAAACCCCTAGAAGCTATTGAACTCCAAGATGCCATTAAGGACCTTAAAAAGGGGAAAAGCCCAGGGTCAGATGGCTTTACTGCGATATATTACAAAACATTCCAGAATACGTTGTTGGGGCCATTGCTGAAGGCTTTAAACTTTATGTCAAAATCCAAGGAGACTCCACCAACTTTTCTAGCCACACATATAACAGTCCTTCCCAAGCCGGGTAAAGACCCAGCAAACTGCGCCAGCTACAGGCCAATTTCACTGCTTAATCTTGACATGAAATTGATGTCCAAAATAATTGCTAACAGATTGAAACCCCTGCTTCATAGCTTGATAGGCTCTGAGCAGGCAGGCTTCATGCCGGGTAGAGAAACTAGAGACAATGTGATTAAAGCTCTCAACTTGATACATGCTACCCGGACTCAGAATATCGAGGGCCTTCTCCTGTCAACTGACGCGGAGAAGGCCTTTGATCGAGTGGCCTGGGACTTTATGCTGGAGACATGTCGTTACATTGGCTTGGAAAATCACATGATGGCGTGGATTTCGTCACTATACAGGAACCCAACTGCACAACTCAAGATTAATGGTTCATTATCTCAAACAGTAAAAATTAATAACGGAACAAGACAGGGGTGCCCCCTCTCACCACTCCTGTTTATCCTAACTCTCAAACCATTTATTAGAAGGATTATAGCCAACAACTCAATACAGGGATTTAAAGTGAAAGGAAAGGGGTTCAAAGTAGCGGCCTATGCGATGATTTACTATTCTTTATAACTAATCCACACATCTCACTCCCCTCCTTAATGAAAGAATTTACTCTTTTTGGATATATCTCAAACTTAAAAATCAACTATTCCAAATCTGAAGCAATGAATATCTCCATCCCCACAAAATCTTTAGAAAACATCAAACCCAATTGCCCTTTTAAATGGGAGACCTCAGCACTTAAATATTTAGGGATCTGGCTTACTCCTAGATTAACTCACATCTATGAACACAATTTTTTGCCCTTGTTAAAAACAATCTCCACAGATCTTCAAACATGGAACGCATGACACTTCTCATGGTTTGGGAGAATTTGCAAGATGAACATCTTACCAAAGGTCCTATACCTGTTTATTAACCTACCAATAAAAATACCCCAAAGTTTCTTCAAAACTTTACAAGCCATTCAATCCAAATTTATATGGGCTCACAAAAAACCCAGGGTTAAATTTACCCTACTAACACAAGCCAAGGAAATGGGTGGGATGGGCATCCCTGACTACCAGAACTATTACTATGCCTCGCATGTCACTAGGATTATGGGCTGGCCCTGTCATCATAAACTCAAAGATTGGGTGGAACTGGAAGACATGCTAAGTCATAACTCTATCCAGTTCTCTGCATTGATTCCTTGGACAAGCCAGCCGGCAATCATAAAGTCACACCCTTTCATAGGCACCACATTAGCAATTTTTCATAAATTAACCAAAATATCGAGTCTCTCATCACACCTAAGCCCACTCACCCCCCTAAGGAACAATCCCGATTTCATACCTGGCATGGGAAATCACAACTTACGCCCCACTGACTCAAATAGACCCCTCTTGGCCATGCACTGCTTCAATAATCAGGAATTCAAAAATTTTACAACTATCAAGGCAGATAACCACCTTACAGACTTACCACGGTGGACATATTTTCAATGCTGCAGCTACTTTAACCACACATCCAAAAAAGCAAGTTTCAGCAGATCATTGATGGACCTAGAATCAGTTTGCAACAAGGCAGAACCTATTCCAAAAGCAACATCACTGACTTACAGTTGGATTCAAAATAGGGGGGATGCGGCTAGGGGTGATCTCAGGGAGCACTGGTTTGCAGAACTGGGCACTTCACTTACAGATAAACAGTGGTGAAAGGCTTGCATATTCTCCCACAAATGCTCCCTGAGCACCAGAACTCAAGAAATAGCATATAAACTACTTACTCAATGGTATGCCACCCCAGTAAAGCTTCACACATGGTTTCCTCAATATCCTGATACTTGCTGGTGCTGTAAAAAGGAGAGGGGCTCATTATTGCACATTTGGTGGCAATGTCCCGTATTGGAACCTTTCTGGTCAGAGGTCAGAAAGAAAGTATTTCAGATTACAGAGACAAAACTAAAGACACCTCTACCTACCAAATCTCCACTGAGAAATCATGCGTCGAATGACGTATAAACTCGAGATATCTGATTTCCTTTATTTAGTTGAAGGTCATGACAGGATTTCCCTTAAAAGGTTTTAAATATATTTGGTGATGTATCGGATGAATCAACACCACTGCACTACTATCCTCTACCCATTCTTTGTTTTCTCAAACTAACTCTATCCCCTTTCCCTCTTTCTCTTGAAATAATCTCTAAAATAAAAAGTATATATATTTTTTTCTCTTCTTTTTCTTTTTTCTCTATTTTTTTATTATTCTTTGGCTTCTGATATAATACAAATGTCAATCAGTTAACATGTTTATGTTTTGAAGAACACATTAAAAGGAATAATGAACCCGCGCAGTGGAAATAGAAATCTATTGGTGGAATTTTTTGAACTGCTGCCGCCCAACAAGCAGTCACCATAAATGGGGACAGCTGAATTGATTAGTGTGGTAGAAGGGTCTGGCGCTGTTCCTTTAATTGGATGATAATTCCCTGCCTGTGTATTTGTATGTCTCTAGTTCAAAAACAAGGCATACAAGGGTAAATTCCTAAATATAAGCAAGACGTGCACATATCAAATAGTGATATCCTTAAAAAATATTGCACAGTATTAAACAAGCTTTAAATATATAAAGACATATATAAAAGATAAGCAGGCTATAAACATATAAATATAATAATGGTGTTATCAAATCCCATGCATGGTGTTGCTGGTATATATACCAAATAACATAAAATGTGGGGGAGGGGGGGGGAGGGGTGGAGGTGGGGAAGGGAGGGGGGGGGAAGAGGTGTGGGAGATCAGTTGCTGATAGAGGAACTGAAAAGTGTTAAAATCACTCCTAGTAAAGTGCAAACGTGCTGGCAAAGTTCAAAGAAAGTCCTTGTTGTGTAATAACTTATTATCAAATTCGTTTAAACCCTTAGTGGTATGATCTCTTGGTATATATCTTGTGCAGTATCTTGGTGCAAGTGATGTAGTGTTTGTGATCCTTCAGTAGTTTTAAAATCCTTGCTCTGAAAGTGCAGCCACTCACCGGATCCCTTCACCCCTGCAGGGGTATCAGGCAGTTACAGTTTTGCGCCACTGTACGACAATCACTGGCAGACTCAGGATCGTGATGTTTCATATAAAAAGAGAGAAGGGGTGCCCATAGCGTAAAATCGTTTTTAAAAAAGATTTATTAAACAAGTGGAAAGGTACTCACAATTTCACAGTACAAATCAAGCGAATTAGTAAAACGTCACGGTTAGCCTTCAGTGCTGGTAAGTAGGTAATGTTGGGAAGCACAGATTTAGGCCACGCCCTACGCGTTTCGTCATTAGGACGTCTACGGGAGCGTGACCTGTGCTGTGTCTTCCCACCCTTATATAGTGTGCGGTGTCCCCTTGTTGATTTTCCGATTGGCATCCATTTTGCCTGTGATTCCGCGGACCGGAAGTTCGCCCGCGGCCATTTTGTCTATATTATGCAGACCGAAGTCCAACAGTGTCTAGTTGTCTAGTTTTTTGAAGGGGTGGTTTATTTTGGCTATTGGGTGGCCATTTTGCCTGGGATTTTGGCAGACAGTGGACCATATGCAATGTCTCTGTGTGCATACCCTCCAAAGACCGGCGGCCATTATGCCTATGATTTTTTTAGACACAGGAGACACAGGAGACCATAAGGAAGATTTTCTTGCAACTGATTTACCTTAGTTTCGCTTTCAAAATAATCCCAATCCAAATTTGCTGGTTAAAATACAGGTGTATAGTATTGGGTATACCGCATACTGTAAAAAGGTTGTAACAGATTTATCAATTTGCCCATATTGCAATAAAAACAGAATATTTATACTAAAATCAAAGGTAAAAAACACTGGCATATAAGCCTCTTGCAATGGGCGACTACAGTATAATAAAAATGCATACACCAACTAAAATAAAATAAAAAACTTTTTAAATAAAAAGAAAAAACGTTTATAATAAAACAATGTATGTTCTAGGTGAAATATTGTTTTTGTATGTATTTTTATTTTAATATGTTACTCTGGGAAGAGGGAGGAGAGTGTTTATGTGGGGGGCTTGTTATATCGGAATCATGTATGTGTATGTCACCTGTTAGATTTGTCTATATTTGTACATTATGTATCCACATGTAGTTGCTATCCTGGGTTGTTAATTCTATAGTGTACAAATGGGACAGGTATATTGGGTGTCTGTGCTAGGTTCTTTATGGATATAAGTGTGGACCCATGTCGAAATGGAATTAGGGTTTAAAAATATATATATATGTTAAAAAGATGGAGAAAAAATGGAGAACAATGGAGAAAAAATGGAGAAAAATGGAGAAAAAAATGGAGAAAAAAGGAGAAATCAGGGGGATTTTTTCTAAATGGGGAATGAGTATTCCCCATAGTGTGAACCAATGTCCTCATGTTGTAGTTATATGTTAGAGGGAGAAGTTTTGAAGTCTGTGTTATGCAATTCATGCGTATCTATTTACATGATTTACGTGTGTATACAAGGACTCCTATTTGAGAGGTATATGGGACCTTTAGGCTCTTTGTCATTGGAAATTCGTTGGTGCACTTTTCAACATTTTTTTTTTTTTGTGGAGATAATTGGTGCAGGTTCCCCTCATTTTTTTTGGGGGGAGAAAGGACTTAATTTGCTACTAGTGTGCTTCTAAGGTCAGGTGTATGGTACTGCATGTCTCCCATGTTGATGTTACTGTTAATGGTTGGTTGGAAAGCAGCTACATGCGGTGCTGCATGTTTCCCATGTAGATGTTACTATTAATAGTTGGTTAGGAAGCAGTTGAGGTCGAGGTCTATATTCATACCCATAGGCTGTAGGGTATCCAGCAAAAATATCCACTTGGTTTCGTTTTGTGAAACCTTGGTTTTTTTATTGTCGCCTCTCCAATGGCCCTTGATTTTGTCTATTGCATAGAATGACATATATGCTGGGTCCCTATTGTGATAGTCTCTGAAATGCCTAGAGACACTATGTTTGTTGAACCCCTTTTTGATGTTTTTAATATGTTCCCTGATCCTAACGTGTAACTCTCTGGTTGTTCTTCCTACATACTGCTTCCGACATGGGCACTCTAATACATAGGTGACATGGGTACTGTGGCAGGTAATGAGTTCTCGGATGGTGAACTCCCTATCATTGACAGTGGATCTAAACTTTGTTGTTTTCTTGTTAGTTTTTTTACTAGTTCTGCAGGGTAGGCATTTGCCACATTTGTAAAACCCTTTTAAGCCATTTCCTATTTTTATCTCCCTTGGTGGATCTATTGCGTTGTGTACCAACTTGTTCCTCAGGGTTGGTGCTTTCTTGTAAATAAAGACGGGTTTCTTAGGCAATATGGAATTGAGGACCCTATCTGATTGTAGAATGGGCCAGTGTTTTTTAATTATAGTTTCCGCGTGTTTATATTGCCTATTGTATCCCGTTAAAAAGGCTACTTCCATTTTTTGATTTTTTGTTCTTCTTTGTTGTATTCCCGTTTCATCTATCAGTTTATTCCTATCCATATTTCCGACTTTATATTTTAGTGCCACTAGGTCCTTCCTTTTGTATCCCTTTTCAACAAACTTATTTATTAGGATGTCCGTTTGTTTTTCGTAATCATGTTTACTGGAACAGTTCCTGTATAGTCGCATGAACTGGCCTTTAGGTATGTTACCTAGCCATCGTGGATGGTGGCAACTACTGGTTGGGATATACCCATTTCTGTCAGTGGCTTTGAAATGAGTTCTTGTTTTCAGATATCCGCTGTCCTTATATATTTGTAGATCTAGATAATCCACGGATTCTTTGTTCCAGTTTCTGGAGAAGGATCTATTGCTGTATTTCTTTGTCATATTTTGCCATGGCTTCTTGTAGCTTATTCTCTTTCTCTTTGTATTCTCTGGATTCCACGAAGGGTGTAAGTTGGTCTCTTATTTGTAATATTTCCGTTTCTATGTTCTTTAATTTATGTCGTCTCCGCGTTACTATTATTCCAAGCAACGCGGTTTCGCTGTCATTAAAGAATCGGTACCAATCCTCCATCAGTCCCTTGTCATTGACTGCGTCATTAGGTGAGATGTCCCACCTCAAGCGTCTTGGGGTGATTTTCTCTGCAATGTACATCTCGATAGTTGCTATATCCCACCAAACCCTTATTTGCTTTTCAATATTATGTTTCAGGTGTTTAAATAAGCTATCAATATCTTGCCGATTGGCTACTTGTTCTTGGTTAAAGACTTCAGTGAGGTTAATATTTCTATTATTTAGGTATCTGAAGATATCCATTGCTGCAGGTTTCTGTTTAGCTCTAGGTTAAACAGTAAATGATACAAAGAATAAATACTTAACCCCAGAAACAGCTAAAACCCCAATTATATATTATGTACCCAAGATCCACAAAGACCAACAGAACCCCCCTGGGAGACCGATAATCAGTGGCATTGACGCACTGTTCTCCAGATTGGGAGCATATCTGGATGGCTACTTGCAACCCCTAGTGAAACAAGGAAAATCGTTCCTGAGAGACAGCAAACAGTTAATTGGGGAACTAAAGAACTTCAAAATAAATGAAAATGATATCCTAGTAACCGTCGATATAAATTCCCTGTACACCAACATCGTACAGGATGACGGTCTGAGTGGGGTGGAATGGGCCTTACATACACTAACGGACCTAAGGGAAACACAAATCAATTACATATTGGAGGGGTTGAAACTGGCCATGAGCCACAACTACTTTTGGCACAAAGGTGATTTCTACTCCCAGACGAAAGGAGTAGCTATGGGGGCTAAATATGCCCCCAGTGTAGCGAACCTACTCCTCAACAAATGGGAGGAGGAACAGATCTACAGCATCGAAAGAAGGCATCTGAAGTTATACCGGAGGTATATAGATGACATCGTCATTGTATGGGGAGGCACGGCAGAAGAACTACAGAATTTCTTTGACGAGATCAGTGGCAATGCTTATGGACTCACCTTCTCCGGAAACTGGAACAAAGAATCCGTGGATTATCTAGATCTACAAATATATAAGGACAGCGGATATCTGAAAACAAGAACTCATTTCAAAGCCACTGACAGAAATGGGTATATCCCAACCAGTAGTTGCCACCATCCACGATGGCTAGGTAACATACCTAAAGGCCAGTTCATGCGACTATACAGGAACTGTTCCAGTAAACATGATTACGAAAAACAAACGGACATCCTAATAAATAAGTTTGTTGAAAAGGGATACAAAAGGAAGGACCTAGTGGCACTAAAATATAAAGTCGGAAATATGGATAGGAATAAACTGATAGATGAAACGGGAATACAACAAAGAAGAACAAAAAATCAAAAAATGGAAGTAGCCTTTTTAACGGGATACAATAGGCAATATAAACACGCGGAAACTATAATTAAAAAACACTGGCCCATTCTACAATCCGATAGGGTCCTCAATTCCATATTGCCTAAGAAACCCGTCTTTATTTACAAGAAAGCACCAACCCTGAGGAACAAGTTGGTACACAACGCAATAGATCCACCAAGGGAGATAAAAATAGGAAATGGCTTAAAAGGGTTTTACAAATGTGGCAAATGCCTACCCTGCAGAACTAGTAAAAAAACTAACAAGAAAACAACAAAGTTTAGATCCACTGTCAATGATAGGGAGTTCACTATCCGAGAACTCATTACCTGCCACAGTACCCATGTCACCTATGTATTAGAGTGCCCATGTCGGAAGCAGTATGTAGGAAGAACAACCAGAGAGTTACACGTTAGGATCAGGGAACATATTAAAAACATCAAAAAGGGTTCAACAAACATAGTGTCTCTAGACATTTCAGAGACTATCACAATAGGGACCCAGCATATATGTCATTCTATGCAATAGACAAAATCAAGGGCCATTGGAGAGGCGACAATAAAAAACCAAGGTTTCACAAAACGAAACCAAGTGGATATTTTTGCTGGATACCCTACAGCCTATGGGTATGAATATAGACCTCGACCTCAACTGCTTCCTAACCAACTATTAATAGTAACATCTACATGGGAAACGTGCAGCACCGCATGTAGCTGCTTTCTAACCAACCATTAACAGTAACATCAACATGGGAGACATGCAGTACCATACACCTGACCTTAGAAGCACACTAGTAGCAAATTAAGTCCTTTCTCCCCCCCAAAAAAATGAGGGGAACCTGCACCAATTATCTCCACAAAAAAAAAAAATGTTGAAAAGTGCACCAACGAATTTCCAATGACAAAGAGCCTAAAGGTCCCATATACCTCTCAAATAGGAGTCCTTGTATACACACGTAAATCATGTAAATAGATACGCATGAATTGCATAACACAGACTTCAAAGCTCCTCCCTCTAACATATAACTACAACATGAGGACATTGGTTCACACTATGGGGAATACTCATTCCCCATTTAGAAAAAATCCCCCTGATTTCTCCTTTTTTCTCCATTTTTTTCTCCATTTTTTTCTCCATTTTTTCTCCATTGTTCTCCATTTTTTCTCCATCTTTTTAACATATATATATATTTTTAAACCCTAATTCCATTTTGACATGGGTCCACACTTATATCCATAAAGAACCTAGCACAGACACCCAATATAACTCTCCCATTTGTACACTATAGAATTAACAACCCAGCATAGCAACTACATGTGGATACATAATGTACAAATATAGACAAATCTAACAGGTGACATACACATACATGATTCCGATATAACAAGCCCCCCACATAAACACTCTCCTCCCTCTTCCCAGAGTAACATATTAAAATAAAAATACATACAAAAACAATATTTCACCTAGAACATACATTGTTTTATTATAAACGTTTTTTCTTTTTATTTAAAAAGTTTTTTATTTTATTTTAGTTGGTGTATGCATTTTTATTATACTGTAGTCGCCCATTGCAAGAGGCTTATATGCCGGTGTTTTTTACCTTTGATTTTAGTATAAATATTCTGTTTTTATTGCAATATGGGCAAATTGATAAATCTGTTACAACCTTTTTACAGTATGCGGTATACCCAATACTATACACCTGTATTTTAACCAGCAAATTTGGATTGGGATTATTTTAAAAGCGAAACTAAGGTAAATCAGTTGCAAGAAAATCTTCCTTATGGTCTCCTGTGTCTCCTGTGTCTAAAAAAATCATAGGCATAATGGTCTTTGGAGGGTATGCACACAGAGACATTGAATATTGTCCACTGTCTGCCAAAATCCCAGGCAAAATGGCCGTCCAATAGCCAAAATAAACCGCCTCTTCAAAAAATTAGACAACTAGACACTGTTGGACTTCGGTCTGCATAATATAGACAAAATGGCCGCGGGCGAACTTCCGGTCCGCGGAATCACAGGCAAAATGGATGCCAATCGGAAAATCAACAAGGGGACACCGCACACTATATAAGGGTGGGAAGACACAGCACAGGTCATGCTCCCGTAGACGTCCTAACGACGAAACGCGTAGAGCGTGGCCTAAATCTGTGCTTCCCAACATTACCTACTTACCAGCGCTGAAGGCTAACCGTGACGTTTTACTAATTCGCTTGATTTGTACTGTGAAATTGTGAGTACCTTTCCACTTGTTTAATAAATCTTTTTTAAAAACGATTTTACGCTATGGGCACCCCTTCTCTCTTTTTATATGAAACATCACGATCCTGAGTCTGCCAGTGATTGCCGTACAGTGGCGCAAAACTGTAACTGCCTGATACCCCTGCAGGGGTGAAGGGATCCGGTGAGTGGCTGCACTTTCAGAGCAAGGATTTTAAAACTACTGAAGGATCACAAACACTACATCACTTGCACCAAGATACTGCACAAGATATATACCAAGAGATCATACCACTAAGGGTTTAAACAAATTTGATAATAAGTTATTACACAACAAGGACTTTCTTTGAACTTTGCCAGCACGTTTGCACTTTACTAGGAGTGATTTTAACACTTTTCAGTTCCTCTATCAGCAACTGATCTCCCACACCTCTTTCCCCCCCCTCCCTTACCCACCTCCACCCCTCCCCCCCCTCCCCCACATTTTATGTTATTTGGTATATATACCAGAAACACCATGCATGGGATTTGATAACACCATTATTATATTTATATGTTTATAGCCTGCTTATCTTTTATATATGTCTTTATATATTTAAAGCTTGTTTAATACTGTGCAATATTTTTAAGGATATCACTATTTGATATGTGCACGTCTTGCTTATATTTAGGAATTTACCCTTGTATGCCTTGTTTTTGAACTAGAGACATACAAATACACAGGCAGGGAATTATCATCCAATTAAAGGAACAGCGCCAGACCCTTCTACCACACTAATACTTGACACATTCTAGCCACAACAAAGCAGTAATCTGTCTATTCTTAAATATGCTTCAATAGTTGTTATATGTACTTGTATTAAATGGAGCTGTGACTTCATATCTGTACTTCTTTTACTTCAGTAAAACTTGATGTTTAAAAATAAATAAATAAACAGAGCTCTGTTCTTTCTATCTCCACTCCAATATCACTCTGCAAATGGCTGCTGTGGGAAGAATCTTTTTATAGAGGGGGGTGGGTCTATGAGCAATGAGCCATGACTGGGCCCAGTCATTATTAATTTCTCCAATCATGGCTCTGACAGTGTTCTGTGCCCTGATTGTTCAAATCCTGCATTGCTTTAGCCAATCAGTGCTTCCAATGCACTGCGTGCAGTGCATTGTGGGGTGCTCAGCAGGCCGAACACATGGTTGAACGCCCCAACATCTGTGTTCGTTGGAACAGGCCAACAGCCAATGTTCAGCCCAAATTCATGCTTGGGCCGAACCGTTCGCCCAACACTACTCACAAGACAGTGTGGCATACAGGTTTCAAACAAACAACCACTCTGCTCACTCAGGCAGATGTGATGCTGCTCCTCTTTACATAGTGTCTGCTAAGTCATTTCTTTGGCATTGTTTATAACATTCTCAATATTGCCCTTTCTAGGGCATACATTTTCTTGTCATATATAATTGTTTGAAGGAATATACAGCATTACCTAAAAAAACTTTGGAGCACTGACTCCTAGTAACATTTAAAAAAAATATTTTTTTAATTCCACTTGCTATAAAAAAGTTTGTAACATATATGCAAACTATTAGCTAAAACATATAAGGGTCATGTTTATACTGTAACATTCTAATATAAGTATACTGTAAGCTGTTTGATGACATCTTGGAAAAAAAAGTATAGTTATTGAAATATTACATTGAGCACCTGTAAATGCCCTTTGTTCATGAAGTCCAATTCTGCATTTCTTCCACAGATATGCTTAAATTAGACAAATGGGAGCAATTAAAGTTTTGTGTAAAGTACCTCGAGAACTCAATATTCTCAAGGTAACTTGTCAATAAAATTGCAGAGATCTATTCAATATCTGAGAGTAAAATGTCTGGACCTGGAAAATCGCAACAGAAAAATTATCTTTTATTGTCTTGATAAAAATGAAATAGCAAATTTCATAACATAAAGAACCAATGGACAATATAATAATCTAAAGGCCTATTTTCGGGATCTGAACTAAGCATTTCTGCATTATATCAAATGTTAAATTTTCTTTTATAAGATTACAGTATTAACACTTTGCAAGAAGTTCAGTGTCCAATACAGGCGAGACCACAGAGAAGGAACATTTAAAAAAAAAATCGTCAATGAATATGTAGAGATACCCCCGAAGGAGCTGTTTAAGTTAGCTCAGTCTGTTACTCTGCCTCTCAACCCTAATAACAACCTCAATCCCCTCTGGCACACCTGGCAATAGTGTAAGTGTAATGACCAATGAGAAACACACATGTTATAATAAAACACAGAAATTGCCTTTACTGCAATATTTCTGTGGAAGAATAACAGACAGTAACACTATACATTTAAGTAATCAACTGGAGAGCAATAACAGAGATTTAAGAGAAAATTAGCTCTCAAGCTGCTTTCAGGGGATTACAAACACTAGAATGTCCCCAAGAGCAGAGGCACACTTAAATGGCAAATTAAGCACAAAATGACACTTTAAATTGGATTGGTTACCTCTACTCAGGCTAGCTCTATGAGTCCAGGCAGGAGGAGAGCAGAGGAATGACTCCCTTTGTGTCAGGCTTCTCTCTCCTGTTCCCAGACACCACAGGCCCAACTCAAAACACTCCATACAAAATAAACAGGTATTAGCTTAACTTCTTAGATAAACTGTCCCACACACCCAATGCATATACAGAGCCCTGAGTATGTGCGTGCCGATCCGTATAGCACTAGTAGCTTCAGTCCTTTTGGAGCAAAGATAAGATTTGGTGTCTTCAGCTAGCCACTTTCGTTGGTGCACTTAAACTCCTGGATAGCAGGGCCAAACTGGCCCAGATTATCAAGTGAAATGGACAGGGTTTTGTTCAACAAGGTGAGACAATGATTTCTGTATACAATGTTACAGAAATGGATATGAATCTCGCAGGGAGATCATCTGAGAGACAGCATCTCTCCCTCAGGTCTGGTCTCTTTCCTCCCTCAAGGCTGTCTGACTTTTTCCTCAGGACACAAAATGGAGTCTTTTACTTTCCTGTCACAGAGCATTCTGAGTTTTTTGTAGTTCCTTCCTGAATACCAGGCTATAGAGCTGCTTGGTGAGGGAACTGCATGTCCCAGAATCCATTGCAGCTGCTTCCTGCAGCTTAGTACAGTCTCTCTGATTGGCTGCTGTAACTGTGCCTTTAATTGGCTTACTTCTTCCTGCCAATAGGGGCACAAAAGAGGCTACTGAATACACAGCTTTGTGTGCATCAGCTCACATTACATTAACTCAGTCAGTGAAACAGGAAGAAGTAGGGGGGTGAAACATCCCCCTTGCAGCTGCTGGCAGGCAACTCTCCCTAACTGAAGCTGGAAAGCCTGTGTACATTGTTCCGGCCAGCTTGGCGGGGTTGTAGGTTATAAAGTGAGACACCCACTACACACTCCCCCCACCAAAGAACCTTTGCTCCTCCAAAGGAAGTAAAAGTCGACCTGGTACATTCTTTTAGAATACCCATGGAGAAAACAGGTAATGCACAAGAACAATTTACATTATTGCAAGAACCTGGCAGAGGAACCTCCTACCAATTAACATAGGAAGGGAAGTTGTCCTGCCCACAGGCCACCCTTTATAGGGGTGACCCTACCAGTTGTGCCAAGGGGTGAGTCAGGGTTGCCCTTCACCAAAGCAGTGGTGAACAGGTCAGGCATGTCAAGAGTCCCTTGAGGGGAGAGGACAACTTCTGTGGAGCTCTCACCCAATATATAACAGGTCAGTCTCTTGAAATGGTGAATAACTCTCTGTTTTCTCTGTTCCACTAGCTCTTGCACAGTAGGCTCACTAGCCCCTTCTTCCTAATTGACTGCTTTTGCCTCATGCAGATCAGTCTCTTTCGCTTCTGCGGTGGATCCTTCTTCATCCACTGTAGAGGACTGAGATATTTCTCACTTTTCTGCTCACAGAGAAGGTGAGGGATCACATCTGTAAACAACAGGGACTAATGCCGCGTACACACGAGCGGACTTTACGGCGGACTTTGCCCGGCGGACTGGATTTTGTCGGACAATTCGATGTGTGTGGGCTCCAGCGGACTTTGTTTTCTAAAAAGTTGGACGGAATTAGATTTGAAACTTGTTTAAAATTTATCCGACGGACTCTTCTTTCTAGCGGACAAACCGATCGTCTGTGTGCTAGTCCGACGAACTCAAACTGACGCATGCTCTGAAGCAATTACAAGACGGAAGCGCTCGGTCTGGTAAAACTAGCCTTCGTCTTGAAGCTAGCACATTCCTCTTCTGTCGTCTTTTAATACAGCCTTTTTTTAGGATTGATAATGCGAGAGGAATGAAGTTGTTTTTCTGCTTTATATTCACACAGAGTTCTCACAAACTTCTTTCTTCATGATTTATCCTCCTGCCATGACTAATATAATATTTTGTAACAGCCAGATCTCCATAACTTTTAAATTTTAAAATAGATATTTTATTTTTTTTTTTATTTCCGCACTTTAGCTATTTTATAATGTGTGTTAAATGCTAACCACATTTTTGGTGTGTATTTTCAAGTTACCACAATTAACATTCATATTTTGTGTTGTTTTAAAGAACCTTAATGAGGTTGTTGTCCCTTGTTCATTAGACATAGGGGGGTGTATTTAACAAAGGCAAAATCATTTTTCACTCCAATTGGTAATTATACATATAATTCCACATAAAGAGCATTTTGAAGTGTGTTCGCTGTGGATCCGAGGGGCACATGCAAGGAAGCCCAAACCAAAACAATTAATTTTTATTTGACATGATTTTCGGGAAAAATCAGCAGAGCTTCCCCCGAGCTTGTTTTTGACAAAAGGCTTAAATCATTTAAGAATATCAAGTGAAACGTTCACTTGAGAAATTGCACACCAAGTGCACTTGTTGGAAGTGCAGTCGCTGAAAAACTGAGGGGAAGAGCTTAAATTCGGGGAAGCTCTGCTGATTTATTCCTAAAATCATGTAAAATCAAAATAAATTATTTTTATTTGACAAAAACACACATAGGGGTTGATTTCCTAAAGGTAAAAAGCCTGTGCATTTTGGAAATTGCATTTGCCCTCTGCAAGAGCAGTTGCTCCCAAGCTTTATTAAATGTGAAGCAGCTCTGCTGACTTCCATCATCCAATCATGTGCAAGCAAAAATGTTTTTTTTTTTCTTTTACTTGCACAGGATTGGGTACTCTTTGCAAAGTCAAGCTTTTAAATAATTTCTGATGCTCTGGAGCAATTGCACTTGCAGAGGGCAACTGCCCTCTGCAAAGTGCACAGACTATTTGCTTTTCTCAAATCAACCCCATAGTCTTTTCGACCTGTACCTGCCGACTCCCAAACAAAATGGCGTTTTTTAATCAAAAGACATAGGCAAGAATGTAAGGTAAACCAAAAAGTATTTATTTTATAAACAAAAAAATTAGGAAGGCAACACTGGACACACTTTTAGAATCTGGGAAGCCTTTCGTCCCCCAGGACACACATCAAGTTTGATGACAAGAAAATAGGTATCTTGCGACTATAGGGAGCACAGGGAGCACAGTCAGAACAGACAGAAACCAGGCAATCACTTTCGACTCTTCCGTGTAGCCTTCCCTCCACGCTTCTCTGCAGCCTTCCCTCCACGCTTCTCTGCAGCCTTCCTCGGAGGTTGTGCCTCTGGTGGTGTACTTGGGGCAGGAGGAGGAGGAGGAGGAGGAGTAGGAGTGCCTTCATCTGCTATATATGTGTTAGCAGTAAGCTCCCCTCTCAAGCCCTTCTGGTAAGCCTGGAAAAATAGACCCTCACAGAGGAGGCGTTGGCCCTTTTCCAACTCCTGTAATCTGCAGGCTATATAGGTGCCATACGCCTCCTCTGCATTGGGAGGTTTACTCAGGATCAGGCTTGCTTCCCGTATGAGCTCTAGGGATTCCTGCTCTGTTGCAGTCATCCTCCTGGGCCTTTTGTGTAGAATGCGGAGGGGAGGCACCTGGCACTCCGTGCGGCTTATACTTGGCCCAGCCACAGCCTCCTCCTCTCTCCCACTGGGCAAGGCCTCCTCCTCTCTCTCACTGGGCAAGGCCTCCTCCTGGCTGAGGTCATCCTGTGTAAAAAAAAGGGACATAGTTGTAATTTTCTGTTATGCAATCACACACAATTTTCAGCTCCTAACTTTCAAATATAATTACACAAAATAGTAAAGGCTATCTATTTGACCACACCATTATTTCAGATGATCAACAAGATCTGAAGTTACGTATATATTTGGCCACTACTGTCTAGTGATATGTCTACATATTACTCTTTGTGCAGAAGTGATTTTTGATGAAGCACTTTCAAAATGAACACCTTAACATCATTAATAACATTTACACAATCCCAAAATCTTCAAAAAAAGTATACCTGGCTGAAGCTGGGCGCATCCACTTCATCTATGGTGAAAAGGCCCAGTTCATCCTGGGACTCCTCAGCTGGGGTGGAGGTGGATGGAAGGCTGGAGGGAAGGCTGGATGGAAGGCTGGAGGGAAGGCTGGAGGGAAGGCTGGAGGGAAGGGTGGGGGGAAGGGTGGAAAGGGATAGCCTGGCTTCGGTCTGCTGATCCAGGAATCGCAGTTTGTGGTAATACCACAACTTGGGTACATAAACTTGGTCAGCTGCTGCCCCGGATCTCAGCGACTCCTGGATTTTCCTGTGTTCCCGCTTATACATATTACGCAAGATACCTATTTTCCTGTCCACAAACTTGAGGTCTGCCTGGGGGAGTCGAGTCTTCACAAACTCTAAAAGTGTGGCCAGTGTTGCCTTCCTAACATCACGATTATAATATTGGGGGTGTTTGACCTCCCAGAGGTTTTTCTTCTGCTCATATAGATCACTGAAATGGATCAAAAACTCTTCCTCTTTAAAGGGATTCATTATTTCTGCAAGACAAGACACAAGATCAAAACTTAAATGTCAGTCCCAAATCTCTAGTTTGTGTTGTAATCTAGGGGACACACACGGGGACACACACAAACACACACACACACACTCTTTAATCTTACCTTCGTTTGTGCCGCTCGCTACTTCCGCACGGACATACGTAGGCCATCGTACTAGCTTTATATACACTGCGCATGTGTCATGCTCCGCCTGCGTCGCCCGCCCCTGACGTTCGTGAGTACGATTTGGCCCCGCCCCTTCACTCTTCGTTGCGCAGTGGGAGTAGATAGCAAAAGATGGCGGAGCGATTAAGTGGAAGTAGCGCGGAGGAAAGCCCGGAGCCCCAAACATCCACATCCCGGAGGAGATATAAGGCCACCAACATGGCTTTTGAAGAGATGGTGGAGATGGTGTCCATATTAAGAAGGGAGGACTACGATGGCAAAAAAGGACCGTACACACGACCCAATATGAGGAAGGACAAAATGATGTCCTCAGTTGTCACCGCTCTGGAAGATAAATTTGGTACAAAACGTTCGAAAGAACAATTGCGGAAGCGGTGGTCTGACATCAAAAGTCGGGAGCCAGAACAATATTGGCGAATAAAGAAGCTGCTGAAAAAAAGTAAGTACTTGTGTTTTACTATTGAGATACAGAACTTGCATGCTGATCCTTATTTTTGGCGGTTTTTCTGCATCGTTCGTAAATACCGTTCTTTGGAATAGATCGGATACTTTATAAAGTGACGTTATTTTTTCACCAAATACGATGGGACAGGGTTGGAAATACATTTATGGCTTGATAATTTGGCGAATTCCCACAATGAGTTGATGTGGTGTAGATGTGTTTGAAAATATAATGCTTCATCAAAAATGATTCAGTGTAATGTAGGGACAGGACACAGCAGCTGTTTCCACATCTGGACTCACGAGCACTATAGTTAGTGGGAATGATTTAGCAGTCCCACTATTGTTCTTCGATTTTATTTTTTGAAATATTTAATTGGAATATTATTCCGTACGTTTTTTGGCTCTGCGTAACTTCTGCATACTTTCAGCTATTAAAACCATTCAACTATTAAAATGTTCGTCTCTTTTAGCTGATGTGTGGTCATTTTCAACTTTTTTACTACCATTTATACTTTATTAAATAATCAGTTTTTTTTCACTTTTTTAAACATTAAATTCAATGGGAGCATGCTTGAAATCCTCAAATTCTTCTTCCGCTCCCAAAAGTTTCAGCTCCTTCATACTTTCACCTAGAGACACCAAACAAACTTTACAATGTTCACTAAATATTCATCTATCTGGCTATATCTTTTCAGTTTGATATTTTTATAATTTTTGGAGAAAAAGCTTTTTGTTTAGAGGTCATTTCGTGTAATTTTAGACATTAATCAGAGTGTACTGTGTTTGTTTTGTTGCCATGGTTACCAAAGCTTCTGTTATACACAGGGGGGGAGGTGGCCGGAGCATCTCAGCTCTGATTACAGAGCCCGGGGGAGGGGACAGACACACCATGTACTGATTTATAATAGAGGAATATGATGGGGCAGTTTTGATGGCGGCCATTTTAGCCATTTAGCTATTCAGCATTCCCCCGCATTTTGCTAAGGAAATGCATTTTCTAGTGTACTATGTGACCATAACTAAATTTTTGAGGGGTAATACACATAGGAGATCATTGAGGTGTCAGCATCTGTGAAACTTGCCCAAAAATATGCATTCTTTCTAATTGTTGTTCAGAGGTAATGTTCATCCTGTCTTCAACATTTATTATGATGCAAAATTGGCAAAAAATCATAACCAACATTTTACTTTCTTTATTAAAACATAAAAGATCAGTGTGTTTTAACTTTACCTTTTTTTCTAATCTCATAGGGGAGAAAAGACTCAGACAACAGTCCAAGGATCTCAGGACCCCCCCAAGTCACCAGCCTGAGGCCCAAGATACCCCAAGCCCCAGCCCAAGACCACGCCCACCCGACGACCTTGAGGAAGGAGAGGTGGAGGAAGTGTGCGAGGTTTCAAGCCCACCAAGTGAGTGACTGACACCCCAGCTTGAGTTACTGTATTTTGGCGTGCATATTGTAAACCTTGTTTTTATTCACTCGTTTTAGGTGAGTTTCTGGTTGTGGAAGGCCAAGCGGCAGAGCACTTCACCACAGACAGTGCGCAAAGACTAATAGGCCAGATAATGCTGTGGAATGGCCACATAGATCAAATGCGTGAACAAATTCACAGCATGAAACTTCGCCTGGACTCCATGCAACAGGAAATGAAGAACATGATTGATGTTTTGGGCAGAATATAATCACGTTTGGCCTAAAAACATAAATCATGTTCTTCATTTCCTTGGGAAGTTATTTTGTTTTTAAAAAAATTTTTTTCAAGTTTTGGGGTATACCCAAATTTACATTGTGTGATGCACACGGTGTGTCATCATGTGCTATCTTCCATCATGGGTTAGCAATGTACTTGTTTTGTGTTTGCAAACCCTTCATCCTGAAAAATCTTGGGTGGTGAGAGCAACCAAAAATGGGATTGCACACACAAAACATGTACATTGCTCTCCCATGATAGGAGATAGCACATGTTGACTTGACCCTTTAGTAAAGCTCAATTTTGAGCATCTTATAAATGAGCAATTTCTGCAAGGGTGACATTACATGCACCGTTCTCGAAATATTGAACTTTGTAAGTTTTAATGTATTGTAAGTTTTGTTTATAAAAACACTGTTGTGTATGTAAATGTTTTGAGATAAAGGTCTATATATATTTTAGAAAAAATGGCTTGAATAATTTAGTAAAAGATAATTTTTTTACACAACGTAAAATATTTTTTGACAAAATAAAAAGAACCAAAAATTTACAAAAATATGATACAAAATGCACCTTTCAATGTGCACCAAGTAAAATTTTTTTCCATATACAATGTGTGTGGCTGTTTCTTGAAGTCAACATTTGGGGTTTGTTTTTGTGGGCCTGATTAACTAAAGCTAAATGCACTTGACACTACTACAAGTGCACTAGGAGACAGACATAACTTAAAGGTAAACAACAATAAAAACAAGATATTTAGATAAACAAATTTTCTTTTTTATTTTTGAAAAAAAATTATAGCTGTTGCTGAATAGCAATGGCCCCCCGACCATTAAAATAATTCACATAACGGTCACGCACTTGACGTGCGGTTCGGGGGGCCAAGCCAATACGGCCAATTTCTAGGCCTGTGAAATTGCTACTAGCCTCTTCCAGTCTGGGCTCAGGCCCAACAGAGGATAGATATGTAGCTGAATGTCTCCTTAAAAAGTTATGCAAGATGCAGCAAGCAAGGATGACGTGGTTGATTTTATAGTCCGCCAAATTAATAGCCGTAAGAAAGATACGGAACCGGCTGGCCAGAATACCAAAGGCATTCTCCACAACCCTTCTTGCTCTGGCCAGCCGATAATTAAATACCCTCCTCTCAGGGGTGAGTGTCCTTTGGGGGAACGGCCTCATCAAGTTCTCACAGAGAGCAAATGCTTCATCAGCAATAAAAACTGAGGGGAGTCCATCCACATTATCGTCATCAGGTGGCAATTCCAGGCCACCGGTCTGGAAACGATAGCACAGCTCGGTCTGTGCAAAGACTCCTCCATCAGACATCCGGCCGTTCTTCCCCACATCCACAAACATAAACTCCAAATGTGCCAAGACCACCGCCATCAAAACTACACTATGGAACCCCTTGTAGTTAAAGAAATATGACCCCGAATGCGGTGGTGGCACAATCCGGACGTGCTTCCCGTCAATCGCCCCTACACAGTTGGGAAAGTCCCAACGGTCAGCGAACTGGGAGGCCACAGTCTGCCATTCCTGTGGACTTGTAGGAAACTGTGGAGTGCAAAAAAAATAAGATAAGGACTTTAATGAAAAAATTGTATATCAAATTACACCAAAACATTAGTAAACAACAGCAGTCAAATATTATGAATATGTGTGTTTGTAATTGAAATGTTGAAAAACATAAGGCACACTTATAAGATTACTCACCCCCTATGATGGCCCATTGATACATTTGAATGTGGGGGGAGGGGTTCTAATTAGGTTAACAAACACACCTGACTGGCTGAAACATTTGTGGGGTGGGGGAGGGGTTCTAATTAGGTTAACAAACACACATGACTGGTTGAAACATTTGTGGGGTGGGGGAGGGGTTCTAATTAGGTTAACAAACACACCTGACTGGCTGAAACATTTGTGGGGTGGGGGAGGGGTTCTAATTAGGTTAACAAACACACATGACTGGCTGAAACATTTGTGGGGTGGGGGGGGTTCTAATTAGGTTAACAAACACACATGACTGGCTGAAACATTTGTGGGGTGGGGGAGGGGTTCTAATTAGGTTAACAAACACACCTGACTGGCTGAAACATTTGTGGGGTGGGGGAGGGGTTCTAATTAGGTTAACAAACACACCTGACTGGCTGAAACATTTGTGGGGTGGGGGAGGGGTTCTAATTAGGTTAACAAACACACCTGACTGGCTGAAACATTTGTGGGGTGGGGGAGGGGTTCTAATTAGGTTAACAAACACACATGACTGGCTGAAACATTTGTGGGGTGGGGGAGGGGTTCTAATTAGGTTAACAAACACACATGACTGGCTGAAACATTTGTGGGGTGGGGGAGGGGTTCTAATTAGGTTAACAAACACACCTGACTGGCTGAAACATTTGTGGGGTGGGGGAGGGGTTCTAATTAGGTTAACAAACACACCTGACTGGCTCAAACATTTGTGGGGTGGGGGAGGGACAAACAAGACAATGGAGCAGACAATATACATTGTTCAATGGACTATAGGCTAGAGATAAAAATGGACCCAGCATTGCATGGTGGGGAGGTTAATGAAAGAAATTATGCATGTATAGGGCAATAACTGATTAAAATAGGCATGCACAAAGATAAAGGGGACATTCACAGCAGATTGAAAGCATGGCAATTAGGTAAAGAGGACAGTTCTACAATACATCAAAAAACAGTTAATACATATCATGTAATGTTAAAGGATAAAACTTACCTTCATATATTCCTTCTGCAGGACCTGAATAATAGCAGAACAGGTCTCTGGGATAATGATCCCCAGAGCCTGGGGGGAGATGCCTGTCGAGAACTTTAAGTCCTGAAGACTTCTCCCTGTCGCCAAGTAACGTAACGTGGCAACTAGCCTCTGCTCCGCACTGATGGCTTGCCTCATGCAGGTATCCTGCCTGCTGATATAGGGGGTCAGCATAGCCAAAAGACGCTCAAAGATGGGGTCCGTCATCCTGAGAAAATTCCTGAAATCATCAGGATTATTCTCACGGAGCTCACGGAGCAAAGGCATATGACAGAACTGGTCACGCTGGCGCAACCAATTCTTGGTCCATGAACTCCTCCTCACCCTGTTCATGGACTGGACTCGGGTCAAAGTATTAACCCCAACACCAAGTCCCCACACAGCACGAACTCGAGAACGAGTACGTCCACTCGACATGGCTTCAAAACGGTCGGCTGCTCAAACTAACAAACTTATAACAAACGCACTGAAGAACAGCAAGGCCTATGAAGAACGACCTGAAAATCAGGAACGAGCGGAGCAGAACGGCCTGCAAGGCAGGTTACGAACTGACCAACACGCACTGAAAAGCAGATACAAACCTCACAAGCACAAACTGAACCGCAGAAAACGAACGAAATAAGCTGAAGTGTGAAAAGCGCAAATCGTCTCTAACCAAACTTCTACTAACACGAGATAAACACGAGATTAGCAGAAGGAGCCCAAAGGGTGCCGGAGTGGGGCTTGGACTTCCTTTTTATAGTCCCGTCGTACGTGCTATACGTCACCGCGTTCAAAACCAGCGGACTTTTGCAGTGACCGTGTGTGGCCAAGTCCGTCCGTTTTTAAGTCCGGCGCAAGGAGCAAACAAAGTCCGACGAAAAGTCCGCCGGGCAAAGTCCGCCGTAAAGTCCGCTCGTGTGTACGCGGCATAACAGACGCTTCACCAGATCGGTGTTAGTCCCAACAATCACAAGCTTCCTGTGGGCCCTGTCAACCAAGGGCACACAATGGCCAGTGTCTCAAATTTCTGAGGCTTCAATGGATCACACGACAACTTGATCCACAGATATCCTTTACAAGGATAATCCTCCATTTGAATACCGTAGATTTCTATATCTTTCAACTTTCGTAGGGGTATGTATGACAAATACCTCTTGTAAAAGTTTCTGGTCAACAAAGTAATCAGAGCACCTGAATCAAGAATGACTCTTGTATAAATTCCCTCCACCAAGACAGGCACTACAGGCAGAGGGCCTACCAACTGAGCAGGAGGTTTGGTGGAAGCATTTAGAACAGCAGATTTTTGTGGCTGGACTCATGTTTCTTTCCTCTTCTGACATTGGGAATTCTGTTTTCGTTGACATCATGGGGGCCGAGAGTCATTTCTCACTGAGACAGCATAAACTGCAGGTGCCCTCCACTGTTCCCTCGCAGGTTCAGTGGAAGGTTCTTGAAGGTTCTTCTTGAAGGCCCAGGCCTTCTCTCCATCCTTGGATCACCTTTCTTTGGTCCACGCCAGTCTTCTACCCTCTGTGGGCTTGGGCATACTCTCTGGTAATGACCCCCACCTCCACAGTTTAAACAGACGTCTTGACTCATTGGCCTCTGGCCAGGTGCAGCAGGCGAGTCCAGGGGCACATTCTGACCCACAACACCCCATCAGATGACTTGGTGAACTTCGCTGGCAACATGTTTACCATGTCCATTATTGTAACTTCAATGCAGCTATCTCAGACTTGATGTCAAGCTGCTCTGCTTCTGAGCACAACCTGGAGTTATCGGTCATATTTACTTTGGCGACTTGGCTTGATGATCCAGTCATCATCTTTCTTAACTGGGACACCTGAGTTTTCAGGAGCTGAGTCTCCGAGTCACTGTCGACTGTATTGGCCACCCTGACTCCAACAGAAGATTCTAACCTTCGGCCCGTCTTCTTTTTCTCCTGCAGGGCCTCTTCTTCTCTAATGACATTCATTCATTTATAGTAGGTGAGGGAGTGACTCAAACCCCGGGCTCGAAGTTGCAGCATGGTAGGATCCAGCGGCTGGTTTAATTGGCTTACTTCTTCCTGCCAATAGGGGCACAAGAGAGGCTACTGAATGCACAGCTCCTGGGGCACCCGGGAAAGATGGCACACCTTGAGACATCATTGCCAAACCCCATTACTACTCCGTAAAGGAGGAAGTAATGAAACAAGCAAGATCTGCTCTAAACTTAATGTGCCAGGGTCACCAGGTAGAGGTCTTTGAGGAGTGATTGCACATAATTGAAGAGAATTGCTCCCTATTTCACAACGAAGCCTCAGCGGGAGAGGGAAAAAGCCTTTCAGGACTGGCGCCCATGAACACCCTTCACCCTAGACTAGAAGGAACGATCATTTTTGGGGGTGACTCGAATGTTGCATTCGACCAGGGCTTAGACAAATCCCCTAAATCCCAATTGACTCCCCCAACAAAAGAGAGCCTCAAAATAGCCAAATTATTACATGCTCACGGCCTGGCAGATGCCTGGAGAGAACTTAATCCTTCCAAAAGGGACTATACCCACTACTCCCACCCGCACAATACGTATGCCAGAATAGATCATATCCTCGCCCCAACCTCCCTGCGCCCCGTAGTACTGAGCGCCCACATCAGAGACACAGTGCTATCAGACCAATCAATAGTAGTCTTATCTCTCCACTACAGGGCCCTAGGTAGGACACAAGAACAACGGAGATTGAATGAGTCAATACTCTCCGATCCTGTCAAAGCTGAGGAAATCAATAAAGCCCTTCAGGAATACTTTGCAATGCTAACACTCCTTCCCTATTTATTTATTGATATAGAAGCCCTACGGGGCCAACACCTATTATTATACACCTGGCCCTATCGCCGCCTGCACAGCCATCACCTCAGCTCCCGGGGGGGTTGTCTTTCGCCTCCTGGTACCTCCGATGTATCTTTAATATCATTATTACCCATATTCTACATTAGCTACCCATAGGTAAGAATGATTGGACCATAAGTTCTATGTCCCTCTTCTCCCTATTCTTTGATCAATTACCATTGATGAAAGATTTTTATTTTATTCTATTATAGATATCTCCAATGTATAGCTGCTCCTGATGAGTGGAAACAACCCACGAAACGCGTCGAGCATGAATTTTTGATGCTATGCCACATTAATCATGGGTTTACTAGGGTTTTACTGTTTGAATCAATCATGTAACCTTATATGCTATTTTATTCTCTATTATGTTTTTTCATATATTAGGGATGTTGCCGGTTCATTATTTCATGTGTGCAATAATTTTTATTATATTACCTGGATTGTTATATGATTTACTTATCATGTCCTTCTTTATTCTGTATTGTACATATTGGTCAATTACTATTAATGTTACCGGTACACAGTGCCTAATTATGGCTAACAATAAATACTCCAACTATTTAATTGATTGATTGATTCAACCTAAGTGATGTGTATCATATAAAGTCCTATTTTTCCAATTCCCCTTCTCCTATTTTTTTCTCAACTAATATGGAATGGAGACCAATGCACGACATGTCATGGCCTCATATAAAGTTCCAACATTTTTTTCTCTTTTATCAAATGACACGGAGATAATCACTGGGGAAATATTATGGGCTGCCCACAAAGCCTCCATCAGAGGCAAAATTATTCAAATTTCCACCCAAATTAAACTAGAAATGCGGGCTAACACAGAACATCTAGAAAAGGAATATGTTGCCCTACGGGCTCAACACAAAAAGGATTTGTCCAAGGTCACCACAACCCAAATAGATAAAGCCCGACTGGATCTCAACCTCACACTCACATCGAAGGCTGAAAAATCCATCCACTGGAGCGGACACAAATTTTATGCACAAGCAGACAAAATGGGCCCCCTATTGTCAGCTAAACTCTCCCCTCGCATCTGGATACACACTATGCCCAAGATTAGAATAGCCGGTCAACCCCCCACGGCCAACCCGACCAAAATACTGGACGCATTCCAGAGGTTCTACTCACAACTATACAGCTCTCCCACTCAGACCGACACAGACTCTGTCTCACAGTTCCTAGATGGCCTCCCCATCCCATCCCTCAGCACCACACACAAAGACCTGATGGAATCTACCATTACAGAGGAGGAGGTACTTGAGGTCATTAAGGACCTCAAAAAGGGGTCAGTCCCGGGACCGGATGGCCTGTCCATCCCCTACTACAAGACATTTGCGAGTACCTTAACACCCCACTTGACAAAATTCTTCAACTCCAAAACACAAGGCGACCCACTAGATACCCATCTCAATACGGCATATATCACGGCTATACCCAAACCAGACAAAAATCGTGAAGACATTCGCAATTATCGCCCAATCTCCCTTATAAGTAATGTTGTGAAAATTTCTAGCCAAAATCCTTGTGAACAGTTTAGCCTCCTTCATAAGTCGTTACATACATAAGGACCAAGTGGGATTCATCCCCGGTAGACAAAGTCCAGACCAAATCCAATGAGCAATTGACGTGGCTTTGCTCCTGCAATCTAATTGGGGGGCCAAAACAACAGGGGTTTCTACTGTCACTAGACCTACAGAAGGCCTTTGACACTGTGTTCTGGCCCTACATTTTCTCCCTCATGGACCGTTGGGGCTTTGGGCAATGCTTCTTGGGACTCTTACATGCTCTATATTCACGACCGGAAGCACTCATTAGACTTCAGGCTCATTATTCCAAACCAATAGACATAACGAGAGGCACCAGACAAGGTTGTCCTCTCTCCCCACTCATATTTGCAATGGCGATTGAAACCCTAGCAAATGCTATTCGACAAAATCTGAACATTAGAGGGGTGTCCTGTGGAGACCAGACCCATAAATGTGGATTGTTCGCGGACGACATCCTTGTATTTCTTACTTCCCCCCTCAATCTATGCCAAGTACTAGATGACTTCTCCAAGACATCAGGTCTGCAAGTCAACTACTCTAAATAACAAGCCCTTAATGTTTGGCTTCCCACCACGACAGTCTCCTTGTTAAAGCAGTCGTTCAAATTTGACCTGAATGACACCTCCATCCATTACCTAGGTATTACCCTGATGGCTAAAACGGAAACTCTCTATACTCACAACTATCCTCCGTTATACAGAAAATTGGAATCAAACCTCAAACTCTGGTCCAAACATGAGCTCATCTGGCTGAGCAGGATCAACTCAATTACTCCGGAGAATCCTCTATTAATTTCGGTCCCTCCCCATCCCAATTAGGAAAGACCACTTGAAGTCCCTCCAGAGCAGAATACTCAAATATACCTGGGGAAACTCGGGTTATCGCATCCCCCAAAACACCCTGTTTCTCCATAGAAGCCTTCCCAATTTATACAAATATTACTTAGAGGCGAGACTAGCACAACTTTCCACAATATACACCAGGTATGAAAAACCAGACTGAGTGACAATCGAAAGACAGGTTGCCCCCGCTTCACATTAGACTACCTCCTATGGTGCCCAGAGAAAATCAGCCCCCCCATACTATCCCCCTCCTTGTCCCACTCTTGCACTCTATGGGACAGCCTTATGAACAATCCAGCTCTGGTATCCATGGGGCACCCACTTGCTCACCTGTTCCACAACCCTGACTTCCCCCCTGGACATTAAAACATTTAAGCGGTGGTTGGACAAGGGACTATACCGTATAGGACACTTCTTCACCTCCAGCGAACCTATCACCCTTAGCTACTGTGTCAACAAATTAGAGCTCCCTGACTCGGAAAGATTCCAATTTAGACAAATATCCCATTTTCTACACAAATATGGATTGACAAACCACTTCCTCCCAGATTCACAGCTTATGAGAAGCCATGGATCAGAGGGGTGAAATTTCGGTGATATACACGTCCCTCACTCACCCAACCAAAAAAGCTACGTACATGACAGCTTGGGAAAATGATCTCTAATGCTGCTGGAGAATGGAGACCTGGCAAGCAGCATTCTCCAAATCCTTCAAGGGAATCCTGAACGTCTCCCTAATGGAAGCAAGCCTTAGAATCTTAACCAGATGGTATCTTACCCCCACCAGGCTGGCTGCCATATACCCCTCAGCAGACCCACTCTGTTTTAGAGGATGCCAGCTGCTGGGCTTGATAGCGCATATTTGGTGGGAATGCCCCAGGATTCGCACATTTTGGAGACAAATCTTTAATATGATCTATAAGGTGACCAAATGCCAGGTCCCCAGATCCCCAGCTGTAGCTCTCCTCAAAGCACACATTTCCCAACCCCCTAAGGCTATTCTAAGACTAATCCACTTTATCTTCCTAGGAGCTAAGATCACAATCGCCAAAGCCTGGAAACAGCCAAAACCTTCCATTATGGCAGCCAAAAGGAAAATATTGTGGGTTATGACCCAAGAAAAGCTAGCCAGTATCCTGACCGATACATCCCAGAAATTCCAAAAGATATGGGAACCCTGGGCCCTCTTTGTGGGAGTCTCTCTCATCCCTGGCGTCCCTATGGGCACACACCCTCCCACAGTCTCAAGTTAGGCACGCTCTCCCCCCTCTCTCCTCCCTTTCTTCTCTTCTTTTTCCACCTTTACTTTTATTCTGATACTACTCAGTCTGTGGTGACCCTGGGCATACCTCTTGTCCCATACGATCCTAGGATGGGTGAGGGTAGACATGAAGGACATAGGGGTAACCCAGATAGACCTGCCTTCAAATTGGGCTAGCCCAGGCTTCCGGGGAGGGGGGCGTGGGGGAGGCAGGAGGACTCCTCCTCTGGCACAGTAAGATCCCGATAGGGGTGCCGGGGGCTGGGAGGAATTCCACTTCTCTAGGGGCCAGGCCTGGGGATAGGCCCTGCAGCAGCCCATCCTACTGTGCCTTAATGACAGCCCACCATGACAACATTCAGTTTAGAAACTGTAATTTAATATGATTGACGGCTGTATAAATAAAATACAACATCATTTGGGGCCTCCCCCCAGGTTTCGTGTAAACTACCATGTACGTTATTGTTATTTTTGCATTTCAAAAATAAAAATACTTTGAAAGTAAATACACGAATACATGAAAAAGGATCTATGAATGGAAGATGGCCAGCTGATTGAAAGGTCCACCCACTTCATTTATAGATCCTGTTGAATTTATAGAATCTGAATTACAGCTTCTATGAATAGAAGAGCTGGTTAGAAAGGACAGGCACAGTTGGGCACTCTTTATAAGTGAAAATTGAAAATGGCAGAAGAGGTGGGGGGGGGGGGGGGGCATTGGAGGGGGGAGATTTCTACTGAGCTAGAACACAGCAGCACACAAAAGCACATCACATTGAAGGTTAGTAATGTGCCCTATTTTTTTTAAGTAAACTTAAAAGACTTTAATGAGCTTTATATCTTATTAAAATAATATTGGCTGAAAAAGTAGTAAAACCCTATATTTTATGAAATTAAGTTGTTCTGACATACAGTACTTTGGAAACATTCCAGAAACTGAACATCATTCTGTTGCTGCATGGAAATGTATATGGGAATAATAACAATATACCGACATGGGACTTTTTAGGTACCAATAAACACCACTGTATGTAAAATTCATAGCTTTATTTATATTCCATAAAACATTGTTTTACTATTAATTTAAAATATTCAGACTGGCACAAACACATTAATCATGTACCTGGATTTATTCCTTTTCTCTATTGTCCTTCTGCATTATACTATATATTCCAAACTTTATACAAGACTAGGGATGAGCTTTGTGTTCGAATTCCAACAAGGAGAGGCAGACAGTCACAAGCCAATAAAAGAGGGAAAGCAGGCTCTGTGTCTAGAGGCAACAGTGCTGGTCGTGGAGAAGGTGCATCCTCATCAGCATGTGGCCGTGGGACACGCTTGGCCTTTTTCTCGCAGCTGGCCGTGTTGAGCCGCAACATGCGTAAGACTTGGTCGAGTGGATGACCAAGCTGTCCTCATCCTCCTCATGCTCTCTCACCCATGCTCAGGGTACTTTATCTGGCAAAGTAGCTGCCAACGTGGCCTCTTCCCTCAGCTCAGAGGCATCAGTGACTACTTCCCTAGCCCCACCATGTCCTCCTGAGGAGTCCGTCGAACTGTTTGACCACAGTGTTGGGTACATGCTCCAGGAGGATGCCCAACATTTGGAAGGCTCTGATGATGATACTGAGCTAGATGAAGGCAGTAACGTGAGCACGGACAGAGGGGGTGCCCAAGAAGGACAGCAATCTGGCATACTGCCAGGTTTGCTCCAGTGATGAGGAGGGAGGGGATGATGAGGTCACTGACTCAACGTGGGTGCCTGATAGGAGAGAGGAGGAGGCACATCACCAACGAGGCAGGATGTCCTCCAGGGGCCAGCCTAGGGGCAGCACACTGACTGCATCACACCCCAAAGCTCCGTATGTGCAGGGCACTGCTGCACGTTATTCCAAAAGTTCTTTGGTGTGGGCCTTTTTTGAGACGAGTGCATCAGATCCCACCGCTGCTATTTGCAACATATGTCTCAAGCGTATCTCGCGTGGCCAAAACATCTCCCGCTTGGGCACCACATGCTTGACCAGACATATGTTGACCTGCCATGCAGTTCGTTGGCAAGCGTATCTTAAAGACCCACACCAAAGAACAAAGAGGACCTCTCCTTGCTCCTCATCAGCTGAGATCTCCAACCCCACTATACCTTCAGTCCTCTCTGAGACCTGCACTGAGAGGAATGAAGGTGTAGAATTAGGTGTGTCACAGCCAAGTACTTGTGGGCAATGTGCTTTTGGTACACTGACATCAGATTGTACCAGGCAAATTTCCCTGCCCCAGCTGCTGCACCGCCGAAAGAAGTTCACTCCCAGCCATCCACATGCCCAGCAGTTAAATGCTAGCTTGGCATAATTGCTAGCACTTCAACTGCTGCCTTTTCAGTTGGTAGACTCTGCCCCCTTCTGTGAGTTTGTGGAATGTGCGGTTCCTCAGTGGCAGGTACCCAAACGCCACTTTTTCTCATGGAAGGCGATTCCGGCTCTCTACTGGCATGTGGAAGGCAATGTCCATGCCTCGCTGGACAGGGCGGTCAGTGGTAAGGTGCATATTACCGCTGACTCATGGTCCAGCAGGCATGGACAGGGACATTACCTAAGTTTCACCACGCATTGGGTGACTTTGCTGGCAGCTGGGAAGGATGCAGGACAAGGTGCAGTAGTGTTGGAGGTTGTTCCACCACCACGCCTCCAAAATGCCACCACTAATGATTGAGACACACCTCTCCACCCCCTCCTCTTCTTCTTCCTCCATGGCCTCTTCCTGTGCTTTGTCCTCGGAACCAGCGGTGCTCCATAGGCGTTCAAGGGGCTACGCAAGTACGCAGGTGTGCTTGGGGGACAGGAGCCACACTGGGGCAGAGGTTCTGTCAGCTCTGCAGGGGCATGTTCAGAGGTGGTTGACGCCACGCCAACTTAAGGCAGGAATGGTGGTTTGCGACAATGGCACCAACCTCCTCTCTGCCCTCCGACAGGGACAAATGACCCATGTGCCCTGTTTGGCTCACGTCCTTAACTTGGTGGTGCAGCGGTTCTTGGGCAGGTACCCAGGCTTACAGGATGTCCTGAGGCAGGCCAGGAAAGTCTGTGTGCATTTCCGCCGGTCATATAATGCCAGTGCTCAGCTGGCGGACCTCCAAAAGGAGTTTAACCTGCCCAAGAACCGCCTAATCTGTGACATGCCCACCAGGTGGAACTCAACGTTGGCCATGCTGCAGCGGCTGCACACGCAGCAGAGGGCCATCAATGAGTACCTGTGCGACTATGGCACCAGGACAGGGTCAGGGGAGCTTAGTATTTTTCACCACGCCAGTGGGCCATGATCAGGGATGCATGCACTGTCCTGTCACCATTTGAGGAGGCCACAAGGATGGTGAGCAGTGACAGTGCATGCATCAGTGACACTGTCCCCCTTGTCCACCTGTTGGAGCACACGCTGCATGGAATAATGGACAGGGCACTTAAGGCAGAACAGAGGCAGGAAAAGGAGGACTTCCTTAGCTCTCAAGGCCCCCTTTATCCAGACAGTGTTCCTGCGTGCCCGCCGATCACACAGGAAGAGGACGAGGAGGATTGTGTCAGTATGGAGGTGGAGCCTGGCACTCAGCATCAGCAGCAGTCTTTAAGGGATCAGTCCCAAGAAACACATGGACTTGTACGTGGCTGGGAGGAGGTGGCTGTGGACCATGTCGTCCTTAGTGACCCAGAGGACTCCGGACCGAATGCCTCAGCAAACCTACGCTGCATGGCCTCCCTGATCCTGCAAAGCCTACGTAAGGATCCTCGTATTCGTGGTATCAAGGAGAAGGACCAATACTGGCTGGCAACCCTCCTTGATCCACGTTACAAGGGTAAGGTTGCGGACCTTATCTTGCCGTCGCAGAAGGAGCAGAGGATGAAACATCTTCGGGAGGCCTTGCAGAAAGGTCTGTGCAATGCGATCCGAGAGACTGGGAGGTTACAAACTCCTGTTTCTGGACAACGTGTTGCTGAGGCTTCGGTCAGTCAAAGAAGGAGCGGTGGAGAAGGTGGCCGTCTGACCGTTGCGTTCAGACAATTTTTTAGTCTGCAGCCCCAAGGTATGATCGGTTCCAGCAACCATCGCCAGCGTCTGTTTTACATTGTGCAGGAATAGAGAATATAGTGATGGACCCGCTCAGTGGAAATGGAGAAAAAGTAATTTGCAGTAAACCTCAAATGAGCTGGAACTGCTGCCCCCCAAAATGCAATCACCACGTAAAGTGGAAAAAGCTAAGTTGAGAAATGAGGATATGAGTCGCAAAATTAAACCAAGTGGATTTTCCAGTTGGATACCCTCCAACCGATGGGAATGAACATACACGTCGACCTAAACTACTTTCTTACCAATTTCTAACATTAAAAAACATACCAACAACAGTTGGATCACAAAGGGTTAATAAACAAACAACCATAGGGACTTATATTGTTATAATATTTGATCTAATCGAACGTATCTGGCCATAGCACTGAACCAATGGGGCATGTCCGAGGTGGTCCATGCATGCCAAACATCTCGGGCACACACCACCATATTTGACCTTTGATTTCACTTTTTATTTGTCATTGTTTTTTGTCATTACGACCAATCCAAATAAATGCTCATAGTTTGATTTATGAACACCTAGATCCTATCTATATATTCTTCTTATATAGAGAATAAAGTTTATGGCCTGATGCATACATCTTCATCACGATCCACACACATGGAATTATACAATTTACAACTTTTGTACCCCTATTTTGGATATTTATAGCAGTCTACTAAATATACTTTGTTTTTTCACTTCATATTAGGACAAGATGCCAACATGTATTGACCGTACTAAAATACAAACACCACCATTGACTGATTCATGATATGTAAAATAAGTGCATAACTGTATCGATCTGATATATCCAAAACATTAATGCCACCATTGATTGACTCACAATATGCAAAGTAATTTAATTTTCCCCTTTTTATTTTGTGTATGATAATTCATTATATCATTCCATGATAATCCATTTATGGCATGCAGAACAACTGCATTCCTTCACCCTCCTTTTTTCCCCTCTCCCTTTCCATATGATATCCATCATGCTTAGTAATTACAATTAGTTCACTCATATGAGTGACTTTTAATCTGTTCAGTATATAAATGCAATAATCTGTTCGTTTACAAGTAATTGTGGTTTGCCGGAGGTTTATAATCTAAACCGACCATCCCTTTAGCCAATGTTTTTAAATTCTATAATAATAAAGTAATAATTTGGTCATCCATAAGCAATCATGGTTTGCCAAAGATTTTTTTAGGCTTTTTTTTGTTTTCACTACAAAAAAACATTTTTTATTTTTATTTTTACACATTTTTACATTACATTTTTCTTTATTTTTCTTTTATATCAATTTTCATATTGATTAATTGATTGATGAATTAATTGACTAAATTTTTTTTTTTCGGGGTCTCTTATTATATTAAATTTTTCACATTTTTTATTTTATTTTATTTTTATCTTTATTTTTATTCTTTTTTCATTTTATCAAATTTTACTTAATTGTGCATTTTTATTATTGGTGTGTATGACCGTTATAGTACCCAGCTATAGTGTGCGGAATCTTCAATAAGTCTGCTTCCATTAAAATAATGAAATCTACACATAGATATGGAGCTGTGGTGACACCAACGTAGGAATTGACAATTCAATGTAAAGGTGTCTCTAAACGCTATTTATATCACAAATCCACAGCGTGTATGGCATAAATATGGGCTTCTGTCCACAGAAACATAGGTAAAATGGCCGCCAGCGGACTTCGATCCGCTTAAAATACTGCGGACTACGGTCTGCAAAAACACAGACAAAATGGCCGCCGGCGGAGTCCGGTCTGTTTTTGTGGACTTCTGTCCACAAAAACATAGGCAAAATGGCCACCAACGGACTTCGATCCGCTTATAATACTGTGGTGTATTCGGCACATACACGGACTACGGTCTGCAAAAACACAGACAAAATGGCCACCAGTGGACTCCGGTCTGCAAACAACACAGGGAAAATGGATGCCAATCACGCAGGTGTAGAATGGAAACAGCACACTATTTAAAGGGTGGGAGGTGCAGCAGAGGTCACGCTCTCGTAGTCGTCCAATGACGAAACACATAGGGTGTGGCCTAATCTGCGTCTCCCAAACAACACAGGACTGCTGACAGATAACCTTGGTTTTTCTTTCTTGCATATATGAACTATTAAAATGTGAGTACCGCTCTGTTCACTTTTGAAATAAAATTATTTTAAACGGTTTTACGCTATGGGCATCCCTTCTATTTTTATGTGAAATACTACCACGATCCTGAGATTGCCAGGTGTTGCCGCACAGTGGCACAGACTGTGACTGCCTGATACCCCAGCAGGGGTGAAGACAGCTGGTGAGTGTTTGCACATTAAGAGCACAAGATTCAAATAGCACTGGCACTAATGAAATTAAGAATATTATCACCAAGGAAACAAGAATAACGAATACTGCTCTGAATACAATTGTGTGAATGAGAGGACTTTCATGTTAATTTATTTTTGCACATGCGCACTTTAATTGGATCGTTTCAAAACAACACTGTTTCATCTTAGTAATTGTAACGCTGTTCATCTTCCACCCACACCCCCTTCCTCCTCCCCCCTTCTCCTTCTTTCTCCCCCCCTCCTTCTCCCCTTTCCCCCCTTTCTCTCCCCTTCTCCCCCCCCTCCCCACTTCCTCCTTAATACGTTTATGAACCATATAAGCACTTCAACCAACTCCTTATTGATTTAATACGTTTGTGAATCATACAAGCACCTTAACCATCTCATATATGGTCGGATTAGCCACAAGTCGATGTGACTTTGTTTGATTTCGCTTTTATTTTTTCACATTATGTTAGAGATTTTTTCTCGTTGAACCACCATTATCACTCACCCCACTCAAATAGAGGTGAATATAGCAAGATATCACCGATTACTTAGAATTTAAATAGGAAGCCACACCCATATCCTCATTTCTCACATGGTGCAGGAATACCTAGGGGCAAGATCTGACTTGGACACCTTTCCCACCAAAAATCCTCTGGGTTACTGGGTCTTGAGGATGGATCACTGGCCAGAGCTTGCACAGTATGCAATTGAGCTACTGGGCTGTCCTGCATCCAGCGTTCTTTCGGAACGCACATTCAGTGCTGCTGGAGGCTTTGTAACCGATCACAGGGTGCGTCTGTCCACCGACTCGGTCGATCGACTGACCTTCATAAAAATGAATCAGTCTTGGATTACCACCAGCTACCAAGCACCTGATGCTGATGTAACCGAATAATTTTTTTTGAAATCTCAGATCCCTTCAAAGACTGCCTATGCTGATGCTGAGTGACTATCCTGAGTAATTATCCTCTTCCTCCTCAATGATCACGCTGATAGCTTGTAAGAACATTTTTGGTTCTGGGCGCCGCCACCAGTGCCTAAGGCCCAATTTTTCAGCCCCTGTTTAACAGGGGCGTGTAACTACAATTTTTGATGCAATACTTTGCAACAGGGCTCGTTCCTGCGTTCCAACTAGAGTATCTGTGAGGGGTTGCAGTGTTATGGCACCAGCACTAGTGCCTAAGGCCTAATTTTTCAGCCCCTGTTTAACAGGGGCGTGTAATTACAATTCTTGATCTAATATTTCACAGCAGGGCCCTGTGAGGGCTTACAGTGTTGTGGCCACAACAACACCTATGGCCCAAATTTCTGCTGAGTATAAAGGGCAGGCCCCTACTTTCAAACATCCAACTTACAAACGACTCCTACTTGCAAACGGAAGGAGACAACAGGAAGTGAGATGAAATCTACCCCTAGGAAGGGAAATTCTCTCCTGTGAGAGTTAATATGGGAAAAACTTTTCTCCTTTCCACTGATGCTTTATCACCAATCCTTGTTTCACAAAAAAAACCCAAATTTTCAAAAAACATTTGTCATTGGGACAAAAAGTGAGGTGAAATCTTCTAAAGAGGAGCACAGACAGCAAAACAAATCTCACAGGGGTGGTAACCCTTCCCTATGTTTTCCAAAAAGCTTAAAATAGATTTTTTGCCTGGAGCTAAACATGTTAAAAATGTACCAGTTCAAAATTACAAACAGATTCTACTTAACAACAAACCTACAGTCCCTGTCTTGTTTGCACCGCCTGTATACTGCTGTTCAGAGTACAGAGCCTGTATACTGCTGTTTCCTTTTTTAATTTGGGTGTGGGGTTCCCCTCAATATCCATACAAGACCCAAAGAGCCTGGTAATGGACTGGGGGGTACCCATGCCGTTTGTCTCACTGATTTTCATCCATATTGCCAGTACCCAACGTCACATGTTCTAAGCACGGGAAACACGAGCCACTTTACAGGCATACCATAGACACCCCCCACGTACAATATTTAAAGGAATATTTCACTTTTTTTTTTTACTTTAAGCATCATTAAAATCACTGCTCCCGAAAAAACGGCCGCTTTTAAAAGTTTTTTTTGCATTGATACATGTCCCCTGGGGCAGGGCCTGGGTCCCCAAACCCTTTTTAGGACAATACCATGCAATACCATGCTTTTGATTTTGAACGTTCGAGTCCCATAGACGTCAATGGGGTTCTAACGTTTGTGTGAATTTTCGGTCCGTTCACAGGTTCTGGTGCGAACCGAACAGGGAGGTGTTCGACTCATCCCTATACAAGACTATCCCATGATTTTCCAGATCAGCAAGTGATGGGAGAGAGATTCCTTCTCAACGCATTTGCTGAACTGCAAATATCACTTCCTCAGGAGATTGACAGGGTATATCTAATTTTCAATATACATCAGTGTTAGACCATCCAAAAAAAAAAGGTGTTCAAGCAAATCACCCAGGATCACACAACAAAACCTTAAGGGATAACAAGAACAGGTATGTGGTCATGAAAATCCCATATATATGGTCAGTAAGGTATGGTTATAAACATTCTTTATGTATTAACATCAAAAATGTGCCAATTCCACTGGCACAGTGGGTAGTTTGCAACTTCACTGAAAAGGTAATTCTTCCTCCTTGCTGTATACAGTCTCATAGCATATATCCACCATGGTCAATAGCTTGTTATACACTGGCAATACGGATTAAAGTTGTTCAAAATAAAAGTTGTGAAAGGTTGGACTTTATTGACATGTGCCTTTTTTTAGCTATATTATCATTGCAATTATTGTGACAAAGAGAGTGAGACTCTGTTTAAAAGAGTCCTGAATAGGATTTACTTCTCTCCTGGAAATCTGTTGTACATCTCTCAGATCACATAAATCCAGCCAGCGTTTTCCTTGATGGACTATCATTAGGTGGGGGTTATTAGCCCTGAGCTCACTGTCTGCTGTAATCTGTTCAGGGAGCAGGCATCACTTTGTCTTCTCCCAGACCAGAGCAAATGGGCAGAACTGGTGACCTCCCTGATGACAGGGAATCTCAAATAGACTATTTTGCTTTAGAGTCTGTGGAAGCATGAGATTGTGATTGGCTAAGGAAAGAGATCCTATTCTGGCTTGGTGTCACCCTGGCTGTCAGAGTGCAGCTATTCCTACAAATGGTTTTATCAAGTTCAGAGGCCTCCCATATCACAAATTTATAACTTGATCAACATTGTGAGGAAATGGATTCACCCTTAGCCCCTATTAGGATCCTGCATGTTAAAACAAGTGGTAATGGTTCATTCCCTTAGGTTGCTCTTACTCTCTTTGTAAAAGTGGCTGTGCCGTAGGGACCTGAAAACAGTAGATCAGCTCATTGACCTCGCAGAAAGGTACTTAGCAGCAGGGAACCTGGCTGTAGTTCTGGCAGGATCAAAAGACCTTTCACCCTTAGCCACAGTTTCCCTGGGCAAATGGTAATGTAGACTTAAATAAATGGATGGCAGGACACCAGCTTTAGTTGTATAGGTAGACTGCCATCCTTTTATCCAAGTAGGCATTACCATTTGCCCAGGGAAACTGTGGCTGAGGGCAAAAAGTCCATGATTGCCTACACAACTAAAGCCGGCAACCTGCCATCCTCTTTTCTGATTCAACATAACCATTGTTCCCATTAAATAGTATGCAGCAGCAGTCCTGAAGAAGGGGGAGACTATTCCCCAAAATGCATTGGCTCTGTGTACGTGTTGCTACTTTTTAATAAAAGCCTATGAACCATGCCTTAGAACTTGCATTTCTCTGGACACTGGGCACTCCTTTCCTTTTATCCAAATCTACATGCTGAAACAACCCTAAGGGTGCACAGAAAAGGCATCAGTTCAAGCCCAAGGAGGGCCTATCACCACCATCCAACACTGGGCACTAATCACCCGAAGGCATTTCTTCCTTTTTTGCCCACCTGAATACCCATCCAGGACCAGTGACCAATCCAGTCAGTCTAGCGTGCTCTCCAACACAAGCTGGGCAAATGGAAAGACTTTTTAGAGACTGCTGAGTATTTGTTTACAATGTGGGCTCATCATAGGGAAACAAAAAACTCATACACACGACCAGACCTTCCGATGGGAAATGTGTGATGACAGGCTGTTGGCGGTAAATCCCACTGTGTGTATGCTCCATCTGACAATTGTTGTTGGATTTTCCGTGGACAAATGTTGGATAGCAGGTTTTAAAATTTTCCTCTGACAAATGTCTGTTGTCGGATTTTCTGAGCATTTGTACACAAGTCCGTCGGACAAAAGTCCAAAGTACAAACACCCATGCTCGGAAGCAAGGAGGAGCCGGAAGCGGTCGTCTTGTAAAACTAGCGTTCGTAACGGAGATATCACATTCGTGACGCTGCAAATTCTGAAATCTCGAAATGCAGTGCAGTCTCTTCTTTAATGGGATAAAAGTGAAGCTGCTTTGCTGGTGATATTAATAGAGTTCTGCCAAAAGTATTTGAAAGGCTTTCTTCTAGCGATATCCAGAATAATATATATATATATATATATATATATATATATATATATATATATATATTTTTTTTTTTTTTTGTGTAAACCATTTATTATTTTTTATTTATTTATTTATTTTTTTATTTTGTGTAAAGTTACCACAACACCATTATTATCTTGTAGTTTTTAGGCTCAACGATACAACAATGTTGGTGTCCCTTGTTAATTTGACATTGTATTTTTGAAATGTTCACAAACAAACTGTCCCTTTTTACATAAAACACATAGCCAAGTATATTTCAAAATATTTTTTTTCTTTATAGGGAGCACAAGAAAGTCATATAAAAATCAAGAGGAAGGCAGCGATGGAGAAACTGTTGGAATTGGTGAAGCCTTTGTACCCCAGGGCAGACATCAATTATGTGAAGCGCAAAATTGGGAACCTGGGGAGTCCATTTAATAGGGAGCACAATACGGTCCTGGACTCTGACAAATCGGGAGCAGCAGCAGATGACATATATGTCCCCAGGTTGTGGTCTTACAACAGCCTGCGATTTTTGCCAGACCAAACCCAGGCCATCGCTCTCAATGCTTCCTTCCACATCAGCTGAGGCCATTTTTTTCTTGTGCAATCTTTAACAAATCAAATAAACTAAATTATACATAATCTGCCCTACAAATCAAAATGAACTAATTTTAAATAAAAACTGCTTTCTCTGCAGAAAACAAAGTATAACAACTCAAATTATAATTTAAAAAATAAACAAAAAGAAAATTAGAAATTGTAGGGGTGAAAATCCCCAGGCCAGCGGGCTTGTTGGGGGTGTTGGGGCTGTATTTTCCACGGTCCGCCATGCTGCTGTGGTGGGTGGGGTTTCTGTGGTGTCTGTGGAGGTAGTGAAGGATTGTCATCTAAATCACAGATGTGTGTTTTAGGTGTAATTTGGCCCCTTCTCTCCTTGTCGAGGAGCTTCAGGATCAGCTCCTCACACATACTCCGTTGCTCCTCCTCCATATCTCTCAGCTTATTACCCATCATACAGCCAAATGTCTCCTGTGCGTCCGGGGCCGTACTGATTTCCGTTGTTGCATGGCTAAGGAAGGCAGCCGTGGCCTCATCCAGGTTCCTGGTCTTCCTTGCCCTTTTAGTAGGGGGGCATAGGGGAGGAATATGCAACTCCGTCTGGCTGCTGGGCACGGGCTCGCCCTGACTGAGACTTTCCTGTGTATGAAAATGGGACACATTTGTGGTTTTTTGGTCATCAAACACACACAATTTTGTACTCATAACTGTTGCAAATTGAATTTTGACAAATAGAAAAGACTGTCATTCTGACCCCAGCTTTTTTCATTCTTGTCCCAATCATTTTTAGCCACTACTGTCTATTGATATGGAAACCACTTTGTTAAGGCAGAAATTTGGGATCAATAACGTCTAGCTAACATCATTCTATTTTTGTCTACAAATATGTTCAACAATGCTATACCTGGGTCAAGCTGGGCTCCTCCACATCTTCTTCCTGAGTAGAAGGACCACGGTGAACCTCAGGAGCTGTGGCCTCAGCCAATGTGGAAGGAAGCGTTGAGAGTGATGGGCGTGGTTTGGTTTGGTCAGACAAAAAACACAGGCTGTGGTAGTACCACAGCCTGGGGACATATATGTCATCTGCTGATGCTCCCGATCTCTGGGATTCCAGGACCTGCTTGCACTCCCTATTATATGTACTACACAGGCTTCCAATTTTGGCCTTCAAATAATTAATGTCTGCCGTGAGGTACAGAGGCTTCACCAATTCCAAGAGTTTCTCCATCGCTGCCTTCCTTTTGATTTTATTTGAGTAATCCCTACTTTTTAGTTTCCATAGACACGGCAGCTCCCGGTACTTCTCTATAAGTTCTGGCAAAAAGTCTGGCGCTGTGAATTTATCCACCATTGTGAATTAATAAATTAGCAGATGCCTGCATGACAGAACACAAGACAAACCAAAACTCATAAATGATCTGGTCCCAATATAGGCCTCAATCTAAGCATTATAGGTCACTAACCACTGATGCTCCAATTTACAATTGTACCTTCGTTTTTTGTTTCCTTTTGGCGATGTCGATTGTTCATTCTTCACCCCCAGATCGTTCCTACGGCTGTTACATTGAACGCGCGTTATGGCTTTATATACACTGCGCATGCGTTAAACTCTGAGATGGTGCTCATCCTTGAGAAGCACGACTATGATTGCAAGCTGCGCAACTTCGAAAGCCCCAACAGCCAAAAGGACCTCATTTTGGAGAAGGTCCTCGCCATTTTGGAGGTTGAATTTTTGGTGCAACGAACGAAGGACCAAATCCGAAAGCGATGGTCTGATTTAAAGCACCATGAGTAAGAACAGATGGAGTCCATCCATCACATAATCAAAAAAGTAAGCAATATTTGTATCTAACCAATAAGTATATGTGTAAATTAGCTGTCTGTATATGTGCTTTCTCCAAGTAGGTTTTGAAAATTCTAGATAATGTTTTCTGTAATCTTTGTCAGAATTTGTTTGAAGTTAAATATAAAGCAGATATGAAATTTTTTTTTGACATTTTTTAGTTAAAGTCTATTTTTTTACTCTTGTTTCAACTGGGAAGCACAAAAAAAGGAGACTACAGACAAGCCACCAGAGGGGACAAAGGGAGGCTACCCTCTCCCGGGCCCCAACAGGGGAGACAACAAGGCCATCTTCCCCCCAAAATCGTAAGTGACAACTTCAAACACACTCATTTAGCCACTGACAGGGGTGATTCTAGGTGGGCCAAAGGCCCTGGGCTTAGGGCAGAACTTAAGGGGTAAAGAACACTTTCTGGTTGCTGCCTGGCTCATCAGTGCCCATTAATGCAGCCTTGCCAGGGTAGACATGGGTAGAGGAGAGGCCCTGGGGCTCACAGTCACACAGAGTCACGTCTGCTAGAATGAGCCTCATATATCCCCTATCCCAGCCCTCAAAATTTTCACTCACATTTTGCAAGTCAAAATTTGCTGGGGTGAGTGGAGAGGGGGTGCTGAGAGCAGATGAGTGACCCTGAGTGCCCAGCTCTCCAGCTGCCTGAACGATAGGAGTGACACTGCCGTCACTCCTATCATTCCGAGCACCACACAGTGCAGGCTCCGATGGCTGCTGGAGGGAGGATTTTTTTTCTGCCCCCTCCCTCCAGCTCTGAGACTGGCAGTTTCAGGCTCTGGCTGCTTGTTGTGTGGGCGGGATGGGGATGCAGCAGACTTCTGAGATCCCGTCCATCTGCCTGAATCATCTGCCTGCTGACCCGCCCACTAACCTGTCCATATGTCTGAACAGCCCGCCTGCTCACCCACCCATCTGCCTGAACCGCCCACCCGTCCACATGCCTGCCTGCACTACTGAAAGAGGGAGATGTGAACTTATCAGGAGCGAGTGTGTGCTGAGGTAATCTCAGCTAACTACTTGTTTCATTATTCCGGCTCCCTGTCCAGCACCATAGCGTTAGGGCAATGGGACTGGAACAGGCTGAAATTGAGGAAGGGGTTAGCATTGCCATGTCCACCAATGCAGGTGGGGGGAGGTCAGTGATAGTGAAAGTTAACCCCCCTACATGCATTGGTCCTCATGGCAGTGAAATTTTAACCCACCACCCCCTTCTGCATTTATGGTAATGTCAGTGAAAGTTAACCCCCTCCCCCCACATTGGGGGTCATGAGAGGGGTTACATTTCAATGCCACTAACCACCAATGTAGGAGAGGGGGATATTAATACTGACACCTGTGCTATCGGTTATTAATGCGTCCACTCACTTCAATGCTGGGAGTTACTAATGCATTCTCTGATACCAGTGTTGGGGGTTATTATGATGTCCACTGACATCAATTCTACGGGTTATTTATGCCTCCTCTGATACCTGCGTTGGGGGTTATTATGGCGTCTGGCACCAGTGCTGGGGGTTTTTAATGCATCCGCTGACATTGATGCTAAGGGTTATTACCACAGCCTCGGATACCGGTTTTGGAGGTTATTATAGCATCCACTGACACCAATGCTGGGGGTTATAATTACATTGTAATTTACTTCGAGTTTAGGGGTGGGGCAGGGTAGGGGTTGGGTTGGGTAACTGGTGGCGAGTAACTCTTAAGGCCTGGCTAGTAGCTCAGGACTTGAAATTTTGATCCCTGCCCTCATAGGAGACAAGAGGGGTGGGGGGCAACTGCATGAGTTGTTCAATGTTGGCACTTGTCCAGTGTTTCCCCTTTGTAAAATGACATCACCTTCCCTTTTTGATGCATTTTAAAGGGGAAAAAACACAGAGCAGCATGGTGTAGTCTACTAGTCATGAGCAAACATTGTCCCCAGTGCACTAGTGCAGCAAAATGGATGCTAGAAACATATGTGACTTGGGGGGATTAATAAATGGTGTATTATTTCTTTTTAGATGAAAGTGAGTGCGTTCAGCTGAACCAGGATGTTGGTTTTGAGGCATGGGATGTGACACCTGGACCCAGCACAAACCTTCCAATTGTTGATGTAACATCCCCTGAAGCAAGCCAAACAGAGGGCCAAAGAGACCTAGAAGTGGAAGAAACTAGTTGTGAGCCTCTGGGTTGCGCAAGTAAGTATTCTTTGAATATGGCTTCAAATGTATATACATGTCAACTGTTTAGATGTCCAAAACAAACACCCACTCCACACATTAGCAAAGTATGTAGTGCCTTTACCATTAGCATGGAGAAGGAAGAGGTGGAAGGAGCTGGTAGTTTTGCTAGGTACCCGAGTTTTGTAGACCCAGGCACCTGGGCTAAGATTAGCGTAGTTGCAGTGTGTACATTCCTAGTAGTGTAGGTGTCTAAAGGGCAAGAAGGTTGCAAGCAACAATAGACTGGGTAGGTAAGTATTTTATCAATTTGACTAGTAACTTGACCATAATTCACTATGTAGGGCCTCAGCCACTTGACCATCGTTCCCTTAATACTTTTTTCTCTTCTTACAAGGACACGAACTTCAAAGATGCACAATTGGCCGTATGAGTGCAGATATGATGCAGGCTTTAATTGATCTAGAGCAAATAAAGGAGGCTGCCACTGCTTTACAGAGAATAATATGTGATTATGTCGACATGCTGCCAAGTTTTAAGTTCATCTGGCCTGAAGTTTTCTTCCACTAGTTGGCTCCTGTTTGCAGTTTTCATATGTCACATGTTTTTATTACTGGTTCACATTGATGATACTTCAGGTGCTACTTGAAACACATTTGTTTGACTTCATGCGCAGATGTCTATTGAAGTCGCACCTGAAATTGTAAAAAGTAGTGCAGGAACTACTTTTGCAAATTGTTGCGGCGCCGCTAAATCGGTGTTGGAACAGTGCCATTGCCTCCAATAGGCTGCGACTTGTCATGCAATTTTATCTATCAAATCGCATGAAAAATCGCTTGATGTGAACCTAGGCTTTAGTATCTGAGGTAAGTGTTTAGCCACTCCACTTCTCTAGGTGCACTACCAGGTCCTTTTTTCTTTATCTTCCACAGTATAAAAACGACTGTGTGAATTACTAACCTCGAAAATGACATCACCTGTGCTAAAAGCAAAAAATATATAAAACATGACCTGGAAATGCATCTGGAGAAGGAGAGTTGTGAAACACTGCCCTAAGTAATGTTTCAATAGTAATCTTTATGTGTTTTTAAGAATCACAGCTGGAAATTGAAGATGCACACAAATTGGGCCAAAATATTCTGATTTCCGTCATGATCCCATGCCTAAAATATGTGTCTTTCCCTACATCTAGTTTGCTAAAGCCCCAAAACACACAGGGTGTCAACATGTGCTATCTCCCATCACGGGATATCAATGTATGCGTTTTGGGGGTGCAACCCCTTCCTCAAAACTAAAGTAGGTGAGAGGAAGGGGTTGAACCCCCGAAACACATCCATTGATACCCCATAATGGGAGCTAGCACATGTTGACACACTGGGGGTTATTTCCAAAAGGCCAATCCACTTTGCACTACAAGTGGAATGCAAATGTACTTGAAAATGCACTTGTAGTGCAATGTGGATTTGCCTTTCATAAATAAACCCCAGTGTGTCAACATGTGCTAGCTTCCATCATGGGGGAAAAATGGATGTGTTTCGGTTGTGCAACCCCTTCCTCTCACCTACTTTAATTTTGAGAAAGAGGTAGCCTTTGCTCGGGAGTAATGGCAAGCTGCATGCATGTGTCCTGCTTACTAATATAGGGGGTCAGCAATGTCAATTGACAGTGAAAGCAGGGGTTCGTCATCCTGAGATAATTCCTAAAATCATTAGGATTATTCTCCTGGAGATCCCGCAGCAAAGGCGCATGACAGAATTGGTCATGATTAAGCAACCAATTCTTGGTCCAGTCCTGTTCCTGGACTTGGGTCAAAGCAATAACTCCAAGCCCAATGATAGCACAATCTCTCCGATGAGAACGCCACATGGGTAGTAGACGAACAGGCGTTCTGAAACGCACTGACAAGCATGCACTGAAAATCACTAACGACCTGACAAGCATGACCTGAAAATCAGAAGCAAAGTGACAAGCTCAACCTGAAAATCAGAAACAAACTGAAAAGCACGCACTGAAAATCAGAAACGACCTGACAAGCACAACCTGAAAATCAGAAACAACCTGACAAGCACGAACTGAAAAACAGAAACGAACTGACAAGCGCGACCTGAAAAGCGCAAATCGACACTCACCAAACTTCTACTAACATGAAATTAGCAGAAGGAGCCCAAAGGGTGGCGCATGACTATTGACCTTCCTTTTTATTGGCTCTTAGTACATCTAGTACATCACTACGTTCGTAATTGTTGGCCAACAATTGTGTGCCATGTGTATGCAAGAGAAGTTTGGGCCAATGCCCTTCGGACAAAATTCCACGGTTTTGTTGGCAAACAATCCGATCATGTGTACGAGGCTAAACACTCCACCACCAATACCCAGTTCACATTATATAAATAAAAAAGTAAATCCATCAGTTGTCTTTAAAATGACAGTTTAAGAATACGTGGAAGCCCTGTAAATATACAGGTATCTTGTTTTAGACTATGAGTATGCAGTGCATTAACCTTTGATCTCAATGGAAAGTAGAGGTTAATAAACACATACATCACAGGTCTGCATCAGGTTTGTCGACGTGGTCCAGTACATCACACTGTATGTGAATGACAGCTTATCTTACCACAGTGATGAAAGCAGGCTATTCCTTTATGCCGCGTACACACGAGCGGACTTTACGGCGGACTTTGCCCGGCGGACTGGATTTCGTCGGACAATTCGATGTGTGTGGGCTCCAGCGGACTTTGTTTTCTCAAAAGTTGGACGGACTTAGATTTGAAACTTGTTTAAAATTTATCCGTTGAAATCGAGTCCGGTCGAAAAGTCCGCCATCTGTATGCTAGTTCGACGGACAAAAAGCCACGCTAGGGCAGCTATTGGCTACTGGCTATGAACTTCCTTGTTTTAGTCCGGTCGTACGTCATCACGTATGAATTCGACGGACTTTGGTGGATTGTGTGTAGGCAAGTCCGTTCATTCAGAAAGTCCGTCGTAAAGTACGTCGAAAAATCCGCCGGGCAAAGTCCGCCGTAAAGTCCGCTCGTGTGTACGCGGCATAATGCACCTTGCCAATGCACTTGTGTTGCAGCACTCCACAATGCTAGATAAATTGAGTGTGCTGATTTACACAAAACAGTCCACGGTCTTTTGATGCATTTTGGTGCATACATGTGAATGCATTGCCTTTTTAAAGCCCATGGTAACACACATAATAATAAGTATTAACAGGTAGGCATTAGTAAACTGCAAGTGTAACTCCAGCTTAAATCATCCCCTTGAAAAAAACCTTAGCGTTACCGTTCATTCAGAAAGTCCGTCGTAAAGTACGTCGAAAAATCCGCCGGGCAAAGTCCGCCGTAAAGTCCGCTCGTGTGTACGCGGCATTAGTGTTAATGCATGCCAAAGCTAAGGTTTTTTTCAAGGGGATGATTTAAGCTGGAGTTACACTTGCACTTTACTAATGCCTACCTGTTAATACTTATTATTATGTGTGTTACCATGGGCTTTAAAAAGACAATGCATTCACATGTATGCACCAAAATGCATCAAAAGACCGTGGACTGTTTTGTGTAAATCAGCACACTCAATTTATCTAGCATTGTGGAGTGCTGCAACACAAGTGCATTGGCAAGGTGCATTATGCCGCGTACACACGAGCGGACTTTACGGCGGACTTTGCCCGGCGGATTTTTCGGCGTACTTTACGACGGACTTTCTGAATGAACGGACTTGCCTACACACAATCCACCAAAGTCCGTCGAATTCGTACGTGATGACGTACGACCGGACTAAAACAAGGAAGTTCATAGCCAGTAGCCAATAGCTGCCCTAGCGTGGCTTTTGTCCGTCGAACTAGCATACAGATGGCGGACTTTTCGACCGGACTCGATTTCAACGGATAAATTTTAAACAAGTTTCAAATCTAAGTCCGTCCAACTTTTGAGAAAATAAAGTCCGCTGGAGCCCACACACATCGAATTGTCCGACTAAATCCAGTCCGCCGGGCAAAGTCCGCCGTAAAGTCCGCTCGTGTGTACGCGGCATTAGGGTGCCATTGAACACCAGTGTGCCTCGGAAATTCTCGTATTAATGAAATTCATTGCCCCTTCCATGCGTTGCAATGCTTTATGCACCTGAAACTTCAGCAGCACAATTTTTGGTCTGTTGTGATGCTTTAGACAGCTCATTGAATAAATTAGCTGTCTTAAAATGATGTGCATTAATTAACATAAGATGGAATTTGCCGGATTTGTTTTCACCGGCCAAATCACTAGGTGAAAACAGAGGAAAAAAGCCTAAGAACAGAAAACTAATACTGCCATCACAGCCAATGATTGGTAAGCTGAAATATATTACATGTATTACAATATAATACATTTTTGTTTTTGGTTATATTGCTCTAACTTTTAGCTATCTTTGCTCCTATAAAATATAGACTGTTTAGTATCCAAATATGTGGTATTTTTTGTCATTGCAAAGGCTTGTGTTTTTTTGTTTTTCTTCTTCAACAAAATAGTGTACTTGTTCTTTTCTTCTTTTTTTTCACAGGTTACTAGATTTCTCTGAATCCCGTTCTCTTGATTTTAAACATTTTAAACAATTTTTGATTTGATAAAAATGTATTCATTATTCTTTTCTAAGGTAAACCTAGTTGGCTGTCACAAGATTGAATTTTGTACATTCTTTAAATGTTTTCATTGACGAATAATACCTTATATTTCATTAAATATTAAACAGGTACCCGAGGGACCTGCATAAAGTAGATGGTTTCATTATTTGCCTTTGCTCTTGAGAATGATTTATGAAGCACTCCTGGGTTTATAAGCTTTGCTCTGGGCACAAGAGCAAGTTATAAACACAAAATATTTGTGGTAGGTGTTACTGAGGATAAAAATAAGAATATATATATATATATATATATATATATATATATATATATATATATATATATATATATATATATATATATATATATATATATATATATATATATATATATGTATATATATATATATATATATGTATATATATATATATATATATATATATATATATATATATATATATATATATATATATATATATATATATATATATATATGTATGTATATATATATATGTATATGTATATATATATATGTATATATATATATATATATATATATATATATATATATATATATATATATATATATATATATGTATGTATATATATATATATATATATATATATATATATATATATATATATATATATATATATATATATATATATTCTACATTATATATCATATCTTTGTAAAAGCCCAAAAATACATTGACCCTTGTTTCACCACATTCACATGAAAAGTAGGATCTATCACTTTGCATGTGTTCTTAACAAGGTATTACAATTTACAGTTATTCAAAACAATTTGGAAGCTAATTTCTGATGTTTGTTGCATTTTTGATGTTGTCCCATATTTTAACTAAATGTTTTAAAAATTAGAAAGAACTTTTATGAGCAGTTTCCTACAGTGGTTGTAAAGGCTGAAGGTTTTATATGTTAATGCATTTTATTATATTAATATGCATTCTATATTATACTTGCCTAAGCCCGATCTTGATTCAGGGATGTGCACAAGAGCAGTGGCTCTCTTCACTCTCTCCCTTCATATTGGGCACATTGATAGCCTATGGCTCTTGCGACAAGGGAGTGAGGTTGAACCACCCTGTCTGTGTCAATAGATGCAAATAGAAGGCTCGGGAGTGAGCCCGCAAGAGTGCCCCCATAAAAATCAGCTTTATCTGGGGGCACTCACTGAAGGGGAGAAGCCAGGAGCACCAGCGGGGGACCCGAGAAGAGGAGGATCAGGGCTGCTCTGTGCAAACCATTGCACAGAGCAGGTAAAAAAAAAATATGTTTGGTATTTTAATACACAAGAACCCCAAAGCTTTAATATCACTTTAAATCTGTTGGACTTTACATGAAATTCAGCAGCATTCTTTGATAGGTCAAGTCTTATACAATTAACTAAGCCAGAAATGGTGCTAAAACGACTATTACTATAAGTTACATTTGTAAATACAGTCAAATATATATTTATTTCTTATTTGTAGAATGAATAGATATTCATCTCACAAATCATTTTAAACTGGATGTTTTCATTAGTGTTGACCATTATGTATCAAATGCATTTTGTATTAGGATATAAAAAGCACAATTTTATCCATTAATATATATTTTATACAAAAAACCTTTAACCACTTGCCAACCAGCCGCCGCATTTTTACTGCGGCAGAATGGCACGGCTGGGCAAAACAACGTTATGTAATGTTGCTTCGACCCTGTGGCCACTAGGGGGTATGCGTGAGCCTCCGGAGGTGCGCGCGCCCCCTGAGCCTTTACGAGTGCCCGGCGGTCACGATCACCGTCGGGCTCCTGTGATCGCCGCTGACACACGGAGAGCCGGGATCTGTTTGCCGCTGACACAGTTTGCGGTTCTCTGGGGAGAGAACTGACAGATCATCTGTTCATACAGAGTATGAACAGCGATCTGTCATCTCCCCTACACAGTCCCCTTCTCCCTTAGAACACACACTAGGGAACACATTAACCCCTTGATCACACCCTAGTGTTAACCCCTTCACTGCCAGTGACATTTTTACAGTAATCAATGCATTTTTATAGCATTGATCGCTGTATTAATGCCAATGGTCCCAAAAATGTGTTAAAATTGTCCGATGTGTCTGCGATAATGTCACAGTCCTGATAAAAATCACAGATCGCCGCCATTACTAGTAAAAAAAAATAATAATAAAAATGCCATAATTATATTCCATATTTTGTAGACGCTATAACTTTTGCGCAAACCAATCAAATGCACTTATTGCGATTTTTTTTTTTACCAAAAATATGTAGAAGAATACATATCGGCCTAAGCTAAGGAAAAAAATATTTTTTTTATATATTTTTGGGGGATATTTATTATAGCAAAAAGTAAAAAATCATGCATTTTTTTCAAATTTGTCTCTTTTTTTGTTTATAGCGCAAAAAATTAAAACCGCAGAGGTGATCAAATACCACCAAAAGAAATCTCTATTTGTGGGGAAAAAAAAATTCTTTGGGTGCAACGTCGTACAACCGCGCAATTTTCAGTTAAAGCGACGCATTGCCGAATCGCAAAAAGTGCTCTCGTCAGGAAGGGGGTAAAATCTTCCGGGGCTGAAGCTGTTAAAAAATTCTTACATAGAAAAACAGCATACAGAATTTAGTTCATTCTTACCCAACCTAAGATTTCTCCAGCAGTTGCTAGGGGTTCATTGAACAATGAGCAATGTGTTCCTCTCATAGTTTCAATATTTTTGTTATAGTATTTTATTTTTTTTCCAAAACCCTCTAATTTTAGGACGCTGCCAGAAGATATGTAGCAGGGAGCCCATATGCCCGCACTCTCTGAAGCATAGAGGAGAGACCACAGGATACATTTTTGTGAGATGAGTGGGTACCAGATACCAGCAGGAAAGGACTTTTATAGTAGCTTCTATCAGAGATATATTATGGATGCCCTTAAACGAAAACGCTGAAAACAAGAATTCCAAGTGTCAATCTTCTATTCAAAATCAAGATCCTGCTCCCAGCCCAGCATGTAGGATGTTTTCTCAGTGGACACCACCAGTGCTGAATATATTAGAGAAATTCCTCCCCTCATCTCCATGATCTTAGAACACCATTGTTAATATGGCGTGACAGTTAATGGACTTGGCTTTGTCACCCATATTGAGTGCAAAAAGTAAGAAATTTGGGTGTAGCGGAACTTCTCCGAGAGTGGCATCTCTAGTTTACTCACACAGTAGCTATAAGAAAGTGGACCCGAGGAATTTAAGAAATGCCCTATCCTGTATAAACCCTTGTCTGTCCACCAATGAAATGCTCATATATTGTTTCCTGGAGGAAAGAGCAGGTTGTTAAAAATATGTGCCAAAGGGTGCCATGCTGATGTAATTTTAGGGAGCATATGTATGGAATAGCATAATGCTATCGAGTAAGACAGAGAGGGGGCCAATATAAGGTTGGAATCTGGGGGCGCTCTAAAAAAGGTAGTCTAATGTGAAATTGGGGGTTGATTGTCTCTCCCTTGCTACCCAGTTTGGTGCCTCTAGAATAGACAATAGAGAAATAGAGTCCCAACCCCCCCCCTGGAGTTTGGATCTATATAATATATGTTTGGAGAAACGGTGTCCTTTCTTCCCCCATAAAAATCAAACTATAGCTGATTGTAATCTAGTTAGATGGGCCTTGATTATTGGAATGGAAGGGAGCGGAACAAGTAAAGGATTCTGGGTAGTAATGTCATTTTGACAGCGTGGACTCTGCCTAGCCAGGGGAGCCCTAGAGATGCTCATTGTGATAGATCAGTAGAAAATGTTTTATAGAGAGGGGTGTAGTTAATACCATACAATTGATCTATCAATGTGGCCAAGGTAATTCCCAGATAAGGAGTAGTTTTATAATTCCATGTGGAAGAAAAGTGGTCCTTCAAGCACTCCACTAGGTCATGGGGGTCAAAACATTCAGGGCCTGTGATTTAGACATGTTAACTCTGAGGTCTGAGACTTTACCAAAGTCATGTAGCAATTTGAGAATATTTGGCATTGAAATAAGGGGAGAGGTGACAAATAATAGGATGTCGTCCGCGAAGAGGGTACACTTATGGGTGGACGGACCACATCGGACACCATGGATATCAGGGTGGTTCCTAATAGCAATGATTTGTTGAGTTTCCATGGCCTTGGTCAGCATTGGGAGGGGATATTAGAGGATTTCAAAAGAATTAGGGAATGATCAGCCATGCTATGTCTCGAATAGAGGCCTGCATTGCTGTACTAATGTCTAAGGTGGGGAGAAACACACGGTTGATTCTTGCATAAGTTTTATGAGGTGCTGAATAATGTGTGAAGTCCCGTACAGAAGGATTCATCTCCCTCCAAATGTCTACTAGACCCAATGAGTGAAGAAGTTGAGCTATGCATAGGCTTTGTTTAGGGGTCCTTTTTAGCTGAGGTGCCCCCGTGGCCATTTTGTCTAATAGCTGATCAAACGCAGTATTGGAGTTGCCGCCCATTACCGGCCGAACTTCAAAGTGAGGAGAAAAGGTAAGCAGCATCTCTGAGAAAAAAATTGCTTGACCTGTGTTCGGGGCATAATGTGAAATGAATGTGTATAGACAACCGTCAACATGTCCTTTAAACAGCATGTAGCACCCTCTCTATCCTTGATCGTTTGGGAATAAGAAAAGGACACTCTTTTGGAGAAAAGAATAGCCACTCCCCTTTGTTTGACCTCTGCATTTGCTAGGAAAATGGTGGGGAATTTATGATGTAGGAACACTGGATTGAAGTTCCCAGGGAAGTGAGTCTACTGAGAACGTCAAGACCCTGAGAATGAAAAATTGGGAAGGTGGAAATGTGAGGACAGTTGCTGACGCTGGCCAATACACCACCTTTAGTGGTTAATGGACTATCTCGGTACAAATACAATGACCAAATGGTTAAGATAAAAAAATCAAGCTTTAATACAATTCAAAAAAGAACAAACATACAGAAATATTAAAAGGGAAACCACAAATAACTGACTACTAACGGGTTCCCCCGTAGAGCTTCAGTTGGAGTATAAATTGTTTCCTCTACTGGTTTTGCGGTATAAATCGCTTCTTCAGGAGGAGTGGTCTATGAAACAAGTAATACATTTAGACAAAGCATAATTACATGTTAACAAAATATTACAATCAAAATTAAGATAGAGAGACACGCTCACCCATTTGGACAGAACCAAATAGCGACAGGGTCAGACAATATTCCCCCCACAGCAGACAAGGGGGATTGCAGATGACAGTCTCTGGTTAAAAGGTGATGGTAAAGGTTAAAATATAAATTTACTACAAAGGGTGGTGGAAAGGAGGAGGAGGAAAGGAGGGGGAAAGGGGAGAAAAGGGGGGGAGAGGGATGGAAATGGGGGGAGGGGAGAAAAGGGGGGGGGTTGGGGGAGGAGGAAAGGGGAAAGGGGGGAAAGAGAGAGAAAGAGCAGAGGGAATGGAAAAAACAGGAGGTAAGGGGATGAGTGTAGGAGAAAGGAAAGAAAAGGAGAGGGAAGATGGGGAGGGGGGAAAAAGGAATGAAGGAAAAAGGGGGAAGGGGAGAGAAGGGAAGGTAATTGGGAAACGAAAAGGGGTAAATAGAATGTGTGAAAGAAAAGGTAGAGAGATAGGGGTGAAATGGTGATGGTATAGGGAAGGACGGGACAAGGGAGGGGGATGGGAAGGAAAGGGAAGGAGAAAAGGAAGGCAGTGTGTGGGTGGTGAAGGGAGGGGGAAAGGGAACAGGGGGGAAAAAGAAACCCAGTAAAGGGAATGGTGGGGGGAGTGAGGAGAAAGGGGAGGAAAGGTGTGGACAAAATAGATAGGCAGCCACCTTGCCCGCCACCGTAGGAAGTATTGCAGAGCGTAACTTACCAGACTGGTAACATGGCCATAATAGAGTAATTGCATGGGCTGGAATATGGGGCGGTGCAAGATAAGGTTAAATGGGAGCCCAATCATTGGTAGCTCCAAAGAAATGCAGAGGCCACTGCAATTGTGTGGGTCCAGATGGCTAAATCAGCCTATAAGTGGCAACCAAATCTGCAAAGGAAACATAATAGCGATACATAATATCAAGGGGGGTTAGGGAGGAAAGGGGAATGGGGAGAGAGTGAAGGAGAGGGGGAGGGAGGGAGAGGGAGAGCATATCCCCCCGCACCACTCACACCAAACGTCACTCACCTGTGGATGCAACCATCCATCGCATCAGCCCAGCGTGGAGAGTCAATGCTGTTCACATAGCGGTCCCTAAGGAGCCACTATATGAGCTCCCCAATCCTGCAGGCGTCAACGCACGCCGCCAGATGCGGCATCTGACGTCACAGGGTCACTTTGCCCGCACTGCACAGGTGCACGTGTCCATCTACCAATTGTAGTCTTGATCTAATGAGATCACTTATTACACATTGGGGCTGATTTACGAACCATTTGCGACATGAGTTGAGGCGTACACTGAGGCGCAACGTACGTTTTGGTATTTACGAAACGCCATTTACTATAATAATCTCAGCGCACGGGAGGAGGCGATCAGTGCTCCACTATGGACATGGTGCAGGGCATCTTCAACTCAAAATTAAAAGAAGCTGGAAGTGCCAATATTATGGGGGTAATGTGGGGTGGGGTGATGTGAGGAAGTATAGTAATAACTGCCCAAGTAACAAATATGCCCAAAATAGAATGAGAAAGTAACATTTTCTGAACAAACCTGCTGTGCCTGCAAGTACGTTTAGAACTGCGTGAGGTCAATTTATGCACTGCGCATGCGCAAGCTGCATTTGCGCTCGTTCAAATGAATTGGCTCACTGCACCGGCAAAATCTTAGTAAATGTCAAGCAACGTAAATGCATTTGGGTGGGTTGAACGGGCGCACCTCTAAACTTGACATTTTTTTTTTACTCTGGTTCACTTTTGTGTGTTTTTTTAACGATATTTGCACACAGGTCATGATAGCATGTTACGTTGCCAACATGTGACATGTACCTTGTTAAAATTATGTAAAAAGACTCTCGCTACTCTAGCTCCTCCTAAAAGGGCATTTAACCTTCCCCTCTAATGCATATGATTTACTTGGGCTAGCTTCTGCTTTTAAAGGGGAACTCTACACTCCATTCTCCAATGCTCTAAACTTCCCCTTCTAATGCATATGTTTTATTTGGGCTAGTTTTTGCTTTTAAAGGGGAACTCTACACTCCGATGCTCATGTCTCCCCCTTCTAATGCATATAATTCTTTGGGGCTAGCTTTTGCTTTTAAAGGGGAACTCCACACTCCATTCTCCAATCTCCAAAGGCTGTGAGCTGCCTTCACCTATCCAAACCACATCCTTTTTCAGAGCAAACAGGGCCAGCTAGGAAAGGGGCGAGAAGAGCGATCGCCCAATCCCCTCCTGAACCATACAAGGCCACATGCACTCAACATAGCTGGTTGCCTTTGGGGCATGTTGGGCTCAGCCCAATACCAACCACAAAGCACCTTGTACCCACTACTTTAAAGGGGCTTTCTACATTCTGTAAAGCCCCCCAGTCTGCAGCCCCCCACAACGCCAGCCTAGGGTTGTGTGGAAGAGGCTCTTGTCACCCTGAATATGGGAACAAGGTGGTTGACTTTTGGGGTGCCTGAGTCCCTTCTGCTCCCAAGCATACACCTCCCTTTCATGGGCTGGCTTGCTGTGTGTTTGGCTAGGGGTTTGTTAATGCGTGCGTGAGGCACAATATTTTTAGATTTTGGGGTTGTATTTTTCACGTGGGGGTTCTCATTTTAAGCCTTTACAGCCCCAAATGGCCTTGTATGTATTGGGGGGGCAGGCTATTTTTGGTTTTGTGTTAAAATCTTGCAGCTGCAATGTCGATTTGTATGTTTTCTCTAAAGCCGTACATCTTTGAAGCAGCATTTTGGATACATGCTACAGATGCACCACTTTACAGGCAGAGTAACCCCCCCAGTTACTAGCTTTAGGGCTAGTTCACTCCATAGAAACGCAATCCAGATGCATGTGCATTTTTGATGCGATCCAGTGCATTTATGATACGTTTTTGGTGCGTTTTTGATGCAGTCCAGTACTTTTTTCCCACCTTCTTTTTTCTTAACCTTAATTAAGGACATGCTGGATGATGTGTTTAATTTTGGACAGGGGGGTGGCTTATTTTGTGCTAGCTGCATTTGGGTTGGTTTGGGCATGCTCAGGGACTAGTTTTTTTTGTGTGTGAACAGCACTTGGATGTTTCTGGGCATGCTCAGAGAGTGTGTTTTTTGGGTTAGTAATTTAAGGACATGCTTTTTTTTTTTTTTTTTTCCTTTCTTTTAAATCTTTTTATTTGAAAAAAATTTCCATTACAACAAACATATAATAAGGGAACAAGGGATATTATCATAAATAAAAACACATTAATACCTATCCCTATATTATTATCATTCTAATGTGCGTCGGTTCAACTCGCCCTTAGGCAGTAGGCTTTCAGAATAGTTTCGTCCTTTTTCCCCCCATTCACTCTCCCACCCCCTATCCACTCCCCATCGTACACTTTACCATACATTTTATTGTTCATTCAACCGACCCCCCCTCCCCACATCATCCACAACACACCGCTCCCACCAATCCAACCCCTTCCTGGTCCAGCCATGCTTTCCATATTTTTTCGAATTTCTTATAATTACCCCTCTTCTTGTATATATATTTCTCTCTACAAATCACCTCTCTAACTACATTCACCCATTCTGAAACCGTCGGTGCTTCCTTTCTCTGCCAATACTGTGCAATAAGTTTTTTACCCTGAAACAGGCATCTGATCCTTGCTGTCTGTATATCCCTTGAGGCCACTTTATCCCCCGTTAACCACTTCAGCCCCGGAAGGATTTACCCCCTTCCTGACCAGAGCACTTTTTACAATTCGGCACTGCGTCGCTTTAACTGCTAATTGCGCGGTCATGCAATGCTCTACTCAAACGAAATTTGCGTCCTTTTCTTCCCACAAATAGAGCTTTCTTTTGATGGTATTTGATCACCTCTGCCGTTTTTATTTTTTGCGCTATAAACGGAAAAAGACTGAAAATTTTGAAAAAAAATGATATTTTCTACTTTTTGTTATAAAAAAAATCCAATAAACTAAATTTTAGTCATACATTTAGGCCAAAATGTATTCGGCCACATGTCTTTGGTAAAAAAAATGTCAATAAGCGTATATTTATTGGTTTGCGCAAAAGTTATAGCGTCTACAAACTAGGGTACATTTTCTGGAATTTACACAGCTTTTAGTTTATGACTGCCTATGTCATTTCTTGAGGTGCTAAAATGGCAGGGCAGTACAAAACCCCCCCAAATGACCCCATTTTGGAAAGTAGACACCCCAAGGAAATTGCTGAGAGGCATGTTGAACTCATTGAATATTTTTTTTTTTTGTCCCAAGTGATTGAATAATGACAAAAAAAAAAAAAAAAAAAAAAAAATTTACAAAAAGTTGTCACTAAATGATATATTGCTCACACAGGCCATGGGCATATGTGGAATTGCACCCCAAAATACATTCAGCTGCTTCTCCTGAGTACGGGGATACCACATGTGTGGCACTTTTTGGGAGCCTAGCCGCGTACGGGGCCCCGAAAACCCAGCACCACCTTCAGGATTTCTAAGGGCATACATTTTTGATTTTACTCCTCACTACCTATCACAGTTTTGAAGGCCATAAAATGCCAAGATGGCACAAACCCCCCCCAAATGACCCCATTTTGGAAAGTAGACACCCCAAGCTATTTGCTGAGAGGCATGGTGAGTATTTTGCAGCTCTCATTTGTTTTTGAAAATGAAGAAAGACCAGAAAAAAAAATTTTTTTTTTCTTTTTTCAATTTTCAAAACTTTGTGACAAAAAGTGAGGTCTGCAAAATACTCACTATACCTCTCAGCAAATAGCTTGGGGTGTCTACTTTCCAAAATGGGGTCATTTGGGGGGGGTTTGTGCCACCTGGGCATTCCATGGCCTCCTAAACTGTGATAGGCAGTGAAGAGTGAAATCAAAAATTTACGGCCTTAGAAAGCCTGAAGGCGGTGCTTGGTTTTCGGGGTCCCGTGCGCGGCTAGGCTCCCAAAAAGTCCCACACATGTGGTATCCCCGTACTCAGGAGAAGCAACAGAATTTATTTTGGGGTGTAATTTCACATATTCCCATGGCACGTTTGAGCAATATAACATTTAGTGACAACTTTGTGCAAAAAAAAAAAAAAAAAAAAAAATTTGTCTCCCGCTACTTGTGTCACAATATAAAATATTCCATGGACTCGACATGCCTCTCAGCAAATAGCTTGGGGTGTCTACTTTCCAAAATGGGGTCATTTGGGGGGGGTTTGAACTGTCCTGGCATTTTATGCACAACATTTAGAAGCTTATGTCACACATCACCCACTCTTCTAACCACTTGAAGACAAAGCCCTTTCTGACACTTTTTGATTACATGAAAAAATTATTTTTTTTTGCAAGAAAATTACTTTGAACCCCCAAACATTATATATTATTTTAAAGCAAATGCCCTACAGATTAAAATGGTGGGTGTTTCATTTTTTTTTTCACACAGTATTTGCGCAGCGATTTTCAAACGCATTTTTGGGGGAAAAAACACACTTTTTTAAATTTTAATGCACTAAAACACACTATATTGCCCAAATGTTTGATGAAATAAAAAAGATGATCTTAGGCCGAGTACATGGATACCAAACATGACATGCTTTAAAATTGCGCACAAACGTGCAGTGGCAACAAAATTAATACATTTTTAAAAGCCTTTAAAAGCCTTTACAGGTTACCACTTTAGATTTACAGAGGAGGTCTACTGCTAAAATTACTGCCCTCGATCTGACCTTCGCGGTGATACCTCACATGCATGGTGCAATTGCTGTTTACATTTGACGCCAGACCGCCGCTTGCGTTCGCCTTAGCGCGAGAGCAGGGGGGACAGGGGTGCTTTTTATTTATTTATTTTTTTTCTTTATTATTTTTTTGCTTTTTTATCTTATTTTTAAACTGTTCCTTTCATTTTTTTTTTTTAAATCATTTTTATTGTTATCTCAGGGAATGTAAATATCCCCTATGATAGCAATAGGTAGTGACAGGTACTCTTTTTTGAAAAAATTGGGGTCTATTAGACCCTAGATCTCTCCTCTGCCCTCAAAGCATCTGACCACACCAAGATCGGTGTGATAAAATGCTCCCCCAATTTCCCAATGGCGCTATTTACATCCGGCGAAATCTAAGTCATAAAATGCTCGTAGCTTCCGGTTTCTTAGGCCATAGAGATGTTTGGAGCCACTCTGGTCTCTGATCAGCTCTATGGTCAGCTGGCTGAATCACCGGCTGCATTCTCAGGTTCCCTGTTGAGACAGGAGAGCCAGAGAAAAACACGGAAGACGGTGGGGGGGGGCATTCCCTCCCACTGCTTGTAAAAGCAGTCTAGAGGCTAATTAGCCGCTAGGATTGCTTTTACATGAAAGCCGACCGCTGGCTAAAAAGAATGATACCAAGATGATACCTAAACCTGCAGGCATCATTCTGGTATAACCACTCAAAGTCGTGAATGGCGTACCTGAAGACAAAAAAATGGTTAACAATAAAGCACAGTAAACGGTAAAGTATAAAAAATTGCATACCTGAAAAGCAAACATGATAAAACATAATAACAATAAAACATTGCAGAATAGAATACAGTAAAAAAGAGCAGAACAATAGAGAGAGAGAATAGAGAGAGAGAACAATAAAAGGACAACTATTTTTTTTTATTTTTGTTTGTGTTTTTTTTTTTTTTTACACTTTTTTTTTGTAACTGTAACTTTTATAACTGTAACCGCTTCCAGGTTCGGGTCTCTCAAAATGCGATGGCATCTTGGGAGACCCTGTGAAAGTGTGCCTAGTCTGTGCAATGCTGTACCCTACGCTAATACTCAACTAGTGAATGGTAGCGTTCAAAACATTCACCAATGCAAAGACCAGGATTGTCAGGACAGGAGGGACAATAATAGTGAGTGTCACGCCTATATCCGCGCTTGCTGCAGACACAACATCTTTTTTGGGGGGGTTCGTTGGGTAGGGGTACTCGGGAGGATATATAAATGCCTCTCATGCAGCCGACTGCATTTGGTTGGGGATGTGAATGGGGGAAGTACGGGCGCTGCAGAAGCGGTGGGTTCCCAATTAGGATTGGCGAATGCAGCAGGAAGGGCACTATGGGCACGACGGGCCTGTGTTTGTCTTTTTGGTGGCAGCGGGACACTACTTGTGCTTGCCACCTCACCAGCTTGAACTGCACTTATGGGACTCGCCACGTCACCAAGTGTTACTGCAGTGCTGGTTTGACTACGACCGGGGTGTACTAGGCCGCTGGTGCTTGCCAGTTCACCAAAACGCTACAAAAAAAAGTGACAGTGATCGATCGATACTGCACTTGGGTGGGCTGGGCTGGGCCGGGCGGAGGGGCAAAACGCAGGTGCTAGCAGGTATCTGGGCTGATCCCGCTAACACTGCGTTTTTGGGAACCCTAAACTGCTGGGGACGCCAGTATAGATCTGATCGGATCAGATATTGATGCGTTCAGATACTATACCACTAAGGGAGGTGTACGGTGCGTGTACGGTGCGTGCATGGGTGTTCGCGGTACTGGTGCTAATCTGACGCTGCCTAGGGCGACGCATATCACCGCCGGGCGATCAGGGGGCTAAACCTTTTTTCGGTAATAAACGGCGGGTGCCCTGACCCTATAAAAAATAAACAAACTAACCAGCGTCACCCATAACGGTTATACGGTGATCAGTGGTAAAAGGGTTAACTAGGGGGCCATCAAGGGGTTAAAACATTTATTAGATAGTATATGGGGGTCCCTGTCGCTATAAAACACTGACGGCGAACCTAAATATTTACGTCCCTAACTAGCGTCACCAGCGACACTAATACAGCGATCAGAAAAATGATCGCTTAGCGACACTGGCGACAGGGGGTAATCAAGGGGTTAAAACTTTATTAGGGGGGGGGTAAGGGGGGTACCCTAGACCTACAGGGGGCTAAACTTTTATTTGGTAATAAACGGCGGGTGCCCTGACACTATAAAAAATAAACAAACTAACCAGCGTCACCCGTAACGGTTATACGGTGATCAGTGGTGAAAGGGTTAACTAGGGGGCAATCAAGGGGTTAAAACATTTATTAGGTAGTATATGGGGGTCCCTGTCGCTATAAAACGCTGACGGCGAACCTAAATATTTACGTCCCTAACTAGCGTCACCAGCGACACTAATACAGCGATCAGAAAAATGATCGCTTAGCGACACTGGTGACGGGGGGTGATCAAGGGGTTAAAACTTTATTAGGGGGGGTAAGGGGGGTACCCTAGACCTACAGGGGGGTAACAGTCACTACCCTAACACTGCTAACTGTCACAAACTGACACTATGCAGTAATCAGGAAAAAAAAAACAAAAACAAAAAAAAACCTGCTTGGTGTCAGTTTGTGACAGGGGGGGGGGGGTGATTGGGGGGGGATCGGGGGGCGATCGGGGGGGGATCGGGGGTGTAAGGTATGCCTGGCATGTTCTACTGTGTGTGTGTGAGTGTTGGTGCACTTACATGTCATCTCCCCTCGGCGCTGGAACGGAAACTCCCGAGCCGAGGAGAGATGACATCACATCCTCTGCCTCTGTGTACTATACAGAGGCAGGGGATGTTTGTCATTGGCTGGGAGCGATCGCGAGGGGGGGGCCACGATCGGATGGCCTCCCCCTCGTCTCCCATTGCTTCCAACCAAATGCCGACCGCAGCTGGCACCGGGGGGGGGTCCGATCGGACCCCCCACCCGCGGGAAGGCAATCACGTTTCAGGTACGTGATTTTGCCTGCCCGTGCCGCTCTGCTCACGTATATAGGCGTGAGGCGGTCGGCAAGTGGTTAATCCCAGCAGGCACTCTCTCGCCTCCACTCTCAACGACGTCCCAAACACCAAATTTATCCTTTCCACGACCCCTTTCCAATATATATGTAATTTGGGGCATCGCCAAAACATGTGGATCAGGTCTCCGTACCCTCCCCCACATCTCTGGCACTTTGGGTCGGGCCTCTTACCCCACTTAAATAATTTCAATGGTGTATAATATGCCCTATAGGAAAGATAAAAAAGAGACATCACCTGTGAAGGAGAGAGAGTGACCCTGGGCCCCAGCGACAAAACCTGCTTCCATTGATCATCGGACAATGCTCCCACATCTCCCTCCCATTTAATCCTATTTTTATTTTCCATCATGCCCCCCTGGGCTGATGCCTTCAGGCATCCATAAATGTCAGAGATCAACCCCTTCGTAGTATGTGCATCGATAAGCTTTCTCAGAGAGGTCATTTCACACCACACTGGTGCATCCTTCCCAAATTGTGCCTCTAGGGCATGCCTGAGTTGCAAATACCTGTAAAATGACCTATTAGAGATTGCATACTACTCTACCAACTCCTTAAAAGATTTTAACCTCCCCTCTCTATATACCTGTGCCAGGCAATGGATACCCTGGCGGTCCCACTCCTCAAAGTGTCCCATTTTTTTAAGCTCATTGAGGTTATTATTATCCCAGAGTGGAGAAAATTCCGCAAAGCCAGTATATCCCAGAGTTCTTTTAGCTTGTACCCAAGCCTTAACCATCAGTTGGGTAGTGGGGCATTTAGTACCAAATGAGTCTGCCTCTAGTGCCTCTGTGATCGTGTCATGGCCGATATCGTTCCACAAGACACTACCGCCCACTCCTTCATCCCATGGCCTATTACTACCTCCCATTTGCTGCAGTTGGGATGCCAGAAAGTATCCGTATGGGTCCGGTACTGCCAGGTCGCCCTTCGCCTCTGGCTGTCGCAACGTCTGCAAACTGATCCTAGCCGTCCCGTTTTTCCAAATAAGTTCTCTGAACACGCTGTCTATTTTTTTAAACCAGTGCTTAGGAATCCACACAGGAGAGTTCTGCAGAACATATAAAAGTCGGGGTAGCCAGACCATCTTGATCAGGTTGCAGTGTCCGACGACCGAGAGGGGCAGGCGACCCCACACCCGGCACTTCTGTTTCAATTTTTTCATAAGTGGGACATAAGTTACCGGATATATACTGTCCTGGATCACTAGTTATATTAATACCCAGATATTTCATTTGTCTGACTATTTTAACTTGAGATGCTTGACAAGGAAGGGGTTCATTCAGAGGATCTATAGGTAAGATTACTGATTTCTCCCAGTTAATCAACAACCCGGAAAAAACGCCAAATTCCTCAACTATCCCTATGGCTGTTTTCAATGAATTCTGCATATCTGCCAAGAACAGCAGAATGTCATCTGCATACATAGCCACTTTGTCCATCCCCCTCCTTCTTTTAAATCCCTGCACCCCTTGCGCCGCCCTCAGGGCTATCACCAAAGGCTCAATTGCTAGGGCGAAGAGCAGGGGGGACAGAGGGCACCCCTGTCTCATACCCCTGCTCAGCTGGAACCCCTCTGAGCACTGACCATTGATTTTAACCCTAGCCATTGTATAATAAACTTAACCATTGGACAAACCCAGGGCCAAACTGGTATTCTGCTAGTACTTTCCACAGATAGTGCCATTCCAGGGAATCGAAGGCTCTGGCCGCGTCCAATGAAAGGGCCGCTCTCCCCCCACTATTTTCCACAGGTATTTGCATATTCAGGTACACTCGTCTTATGTTCGTACTCGTAGATCTATTCGGGAAAAACCCGGTCTGATCCGTATGTATTAGTTTGGAAATTATCTTATTCAGCCTTGCGGCCATTACTTTTGCCAGGATCTTCACGTCCGAACACAAGAGTGAGATAGGCCTGTATGAGGTCTGTCGTGAATAATCAGTCAGAATAAGTTGTGCCTTTTTAAGGACAGGTTTCCCCCACAATAATTATCATTGAGTAATTTTTAACGAAGATATTTTTAAGATACAAAATCAATCTATATGACACAGTCTATGCTTGTAAAACTTATTCACGGAGCCGTGTGGTCATACGAAATAGAAATTTATTGGTAAACAAACACAAACAATCACATGAAATTAAGATACCGATTGCGTTACATGAACGTCTTGAAAATCAATAAAAACACTTGCAAAAATGGGCGTACCGTCCCTTTGACCTAATACCACCATGATAACTTCTCGGTAGAATCAATAACCTTGTGAACTTGACAATTAAACAGAACGTCTGTATTTCACACGTGCAACCGTTACTTTGCTGCAGGTAAGTAAGTGGTTAAAATCGTGAAATAAATTAGACGTTTGTTTTGTCAATAAATGTGGCAACTATGCAAAAAGAAAAATATAATGAAAAATTTGAATCTTTAGAGAAAAATCTACAAGGCGGTTATTGTTTCGGGAGAATGATTATCAACTGTATAATATTCAATACATCAATATTTGAGAGAACATATCAATATTTGAGAGAACATACAAGATAAAATCAACATGACATAATTACCCATTCCAGGATGGCTACAGTTCCTATTGGCTGGTTACCAGAGTTAAGATGGCTGCCGTCGTTTCAAAATGGATACTCTTAAAGAGGATTTACTTCTTGTGACCTCCGAGTTCTAAGTATTAGGTGTTGAGGAATCTTCATGAATGTAAAGATATGTATTCATGCATGGTGCATGAGTGTCAGTCTGGGAGTGTGTGTGTCTCCCAGTGTCCCCCCTCAGGGTGGATCCCTGAGCTCTCCCCCTGAGCTCTCCTTCCTTTTCCTGTCTCCCTTTCTGCCATCTTACTTGCCTCTAAGTACCATTTCAGATGATAAGACCATAAAAATTATAATGGCTCTGCCCAAAAGGATGTGGCCACTTCCCATTGGGTTAGGAGACTTAATTATTAACCTCCTCTGGAAATTTAGTGAGTTCAAATAATACCACCTTCAACCACCAGGTGTCTCACATGTGTTTTGAGTCCATCTTTTAAGTTAATACATTCTATTTTCATAATGTGTATAATGGTAAGGATAGTATATACTTTTAAATATTCTGGTAATCGGTCTAATGTAAAATACACTCAGTATAATCTTGATTAATCACTATTACATAAACTGGTTACATATATATGTGTCTCTATAAATGTATGTCTATAAAGACTGGTCTATCTAGGAAATACACACGTTGTTATATATTTCATCAATACTACATAAAAATGATTATCTATATGGATACCTGTATAACTTCTGGTATTTCCACTGAATATTTGTTTATCTAAGCATAGGCTACAATCTTATATAATTATAATCATGATTATATGTTTTTCCTAATACTAATTTGTTACTTAAAACACTTCTACTTATAAAATCACACTTTCATATACATTTTCTTCATAGCAAAGTTGTTGGGTCCGCAGATGCCAACATTATAATGTCTCTGTGACCTAAAATGTCATAGTTTAAAATGACTTATAATAACTTTATAGATACTTTTAAAATATTTTTGACTGGCACAATATTCAACTCTCTCTAACGTGTTGAGATGGACCTTGAACATTCCCACTGGGTGTTTAGAAATGACTTGTTTGTCTAAACCATCCTAAAAGTTCATACAATGAGTTTTGTTAGCCAAGGTGTTTAAACAGTCCTTCACTTGAACACAATAGGCTTAGGCCAGGTGAGGCTATTTCTAATGTGAGAATTGTCCGTATAATCTTGACTCCTATTTTCTTTTGTTTATTCACTAAGACCATGTAAATATCTCCTTGTTTTGTGACAAGAGAGGTCTTTGTTCCAACAGTTTCCTTTACAATACATGCTTGTAAAAGTCTTCAATATTTGAAGTAGTAGAGAAAGACTTGGTCAAACATGAGAACATCAGTTTTGTCCTAAAGGTCTCCAAGAGGGCCACAGTTCAATTATTTAACATCACAGTTCATCTGCTTTTTGAGGCTTAAGCATCTCTCATGTTTCTGCCAGTAAATATAAAATATATTTCTTCATGAATTCACAACAGGTCATATCTATTGGGTTCTTCCCTTCTTTCAACAGGGTTATTATAATAGCTTCTGACATGGACGAAGGCAGGACCCCGTCCTCCCTGGCTCCGTTAAACACCTCCAAGAGTAGGGGCAGTAATACCTCCCCATATTTTTTAAATATTTCTATAGGCAGGCCGTCGGGGCCCGATGACTTCTGGCCCACCATATCTCCCACTGCCCTCTGCAATTCTGCAAGGGTCAGTGGAGCATCCAGCATCTCCCTGTCTTCACTTGTTAATGGGGTTATCCTTAACCCCTCAAAAAAAACCTGCGTTTCCGCCTCCACATTTACTCTATAAGGGCTGTACAACTTCTCAAAGTATGTCCTAAATTCATACAGTATATCGGGAGTGTTTTTTTTCATTACTCCATCCCCCCCCTTGATTGCTGCTATTGTACCTGAGGGACCATTTGCCTTGATTATCAGAGACAGAGCCTTCCCAACTCGCTCCCCCTCTCTGAAAAAGCTCCGCCTCTGAAATAATCTCTTCTTTTCCAGCTTCTCCCAGAGCACCCTACTGTACTCGTCCTGTCTCCCCACCCAGAGCTCGTAGCTGGATTGGGATGGTGTATCTACATACTGCGCCTCTGCTAATTTTACACTCTCTTTAGCTTTTAGTTTTTCTACTTGCGATTGTTTTTTATTAAATGCGATTTTCTGGATTAGTACTCCCCGGAGATATGCCTTCAGGGAGTCCCAAACAACCCCCACTGAGGTCGAGCCTAGGTTTATTTTAATAAACTCCAATAGGCTCTCCTTCATTCTCTCCTCTTCTCCTATTAATTCAAGCCAGAAGGGATTGACCCTCCAGCTCCCCCTGATATAATGCTCCCCTACCTTCACAGCAGTAATAACAGGCGTGTGGTCCGAGACAGCCCTTGGCTCATACGTTATTTCCTCCACTACATTTAGTGCTTCCTCATTTCCCAGAACCAGGTCGATTCTGGATAAGGTGGCATGGGTCCTGGAGTGGCATGAGTATTGCCTCTCCCCAAGGTGCCTCCTCCTCCAGATGTCCACCAATCCTATTTCATCACAATATTACATAAGGGGGCTCTTAGGTGCCACTCTAGTTCCATTTTTTGGGGGGAACCTATCTATACTGTTGTCCATTGTCGTATTAAAATCGCCCACCACCATGACCGGGGTCCCGGGGGAGTCCATGATAAAACTGGCTAAATCATCTAGTATTGCCATGCTAAATGGGGGAGGAATATAAACATTGGCCAAAATAAATCTTTTATTTTCTATCAAGCAGGAGAGAAAGATATACCGCCCATATTCGTCCACCTTACTCTGACTGCAGGAGAAGGGCAAACCAGTGCTTATCAATACACTCACCCCTCTTGAATAGGAGGAGTAGGAGGAGTGATACTGTGTCCGAAATTGCGTGTTGTCTAAAGTTTTAATTGAGTCCTTTACCAAATGAGTCTCCTGCAGGCAGAGTATTTTGACTTTCTTTCTCTTGGCTATTGAAAAAATTACCTGTTTTTTAAAATTATCCCCAATCCCCCTTACATTCCATGCACATATATTAACCCTTCCACCAATTCCTGGGGTTTTATTACACCTTTTTTCGGTTATCATAAGCCTTTAGGCCTAGTGACCTTACAACACGCTAATCTCCTAATGACCCAAACCACCTTCTTTTGTGAACATTATATGTAGCCCTACTTTTTATTATGTCCCTTTGCTGTGACAGGCTAAACTGACACCCATCCATCCGTGACCATACTCCCCCCTCTCTACCCTCAGTGTGCACCCCCCCATCCCAAATCGCCCCCCACCCCCCATCCCCGGGGTCCGGCTGCATCGCTCTCCCTCACCTCAGCATCTGGTCACGCCCCCATCACCAAGGACATCCTTAACAGGTGTACCCACTTTGAAGTTCTGTCTCTACATTGGTTCAACTTGCATTTTTGTGTGTTTCATGGACTGTGCATGTGTTTTCAATTGCCTCATTAGCACACAAACCTATGTTATATAAAGATTGCAGATAGCATTCTTTACCTTGCCCTGAAAAGAGGCAAGATTGTGTGATGGTCTGAATTTTTCTTTGCTGAGCTCAATTGATCAAAAGGGGATTCAGAACACCCAGCGGTTAAGGTTATGCCTGGTCATTTGCATAAAGTGAGTTTGGAGTTCCTTGTTCAGGATTTGCTGGAGAAATCAGTTGGAGTGGAACCACGTCACATCTACTGTATCCAGGACCATGCAGCACCAAGGTATTATGATGTTTCTTTTGTGCATAGCAATTTTTGCATGGAAGTTATTGAGAAGTGTAAGGAATTGGAGAAAGCTAATCATTAGTCTATAAGGCCTTTCATAGTGGAACCTTGTATGCTATGGAGGAGAAACCATTGGTTGTTCACCTATTTAACCCCTTCACAGACATTGCCTTGGCCTTTTTGAAGAGATACTGCTCTGCAGTGAAGGGAGGCTTCAGGCTGACTAATTGTCTGGAGATCATTAATGGCAAATTAAAGTTTTTTTGTCAAGCTGAAGGTGGATTCTGAAGGGATTGGTGGAGTGTGGCATCCACCAGCTAATTTTTCAATAGCAGGAAATAGAGGGTTTCTCTACTACCATGGTCAACCGACATACTGCAGTTTGGGCATACCAGAGATGAATGTAATGTGGAGATGCACTGCCGGAACTGTGGGAAGGAGGGACATGAGGCTGAGGCTTGCTTGATTAAGCGGGCCTGTGATATATGTGGACAGCGTGATCATACAGTGAAGAATTGTCCAAAAGTAAGAAGGGCCTATGTCTCTTATGCTGAAGCTGTTAGGCGTACCGCTGAGAGTGGATGACCAGTGTCCTCACAGGTGCTGTCTGACCCTCCTGAAAGACAGGAAGAGGAGGAGGAGGTGGTGGTGGAAGAGGAAGAAAGTGGGCACCAGGTTTGGAGGAAAGAGTGAAGGAAAGAGTAGAAATGCCACCCACCAGTGTGGAGCCATTAACAGCGGAGAGTGGAGCAGAGGTGGAGGAGGCTATGGAGGAGTTGGCAGCAGCCTTACAGTGGGAGCCCGAGGTGCAGAAAGCCCAAGAAGAGGAGGTTTTAAAAGATGGAGACACTGGGTGCCAAGACCAAGTTGGACGCTTTGGAGAGCTCTAAGAAGAGAAGGGCCAAGAAATTGAAAGTAGAGACAGCTGGAATTGAAACAAGCAAAACCTTTGAGGTCCTGGGGGATGTTGGAGTGGAGGTAGAATCACCAGCACTAAGTCCGTCCATCAAGTCCAACCTATGTGTGTGATTATGTGTCAGTATTACATATCCCTGTATATTGCGGTCATTCAGGTGATTATCTAATAGTTTCTTGAAGCTATCAATGCTCCCCGCTGAGACTTGAAGGTCAATAGTGGAGAAGTCACCTGTCTACAGGAGTGTTTTTTTTAATCAATCGCCCAAGCCTCCAGAGTGGTGGATTACATATGATCGGCAGTTGGGGAAAATAGGGATGCTGGGGTAGGCATTATTATTACAAATAGAAATATTTGCATTATATCTCATGTTGTGTTAGTGCCAGGAAGAATAATTATGGTAGATTTAGTTTTGTTTAACCAGAAGTTTAGGCTTTTTAATTTATATGCTCCTGTGAATAGCCAGAAACGTCTTGAGTTTTTTGAAGTTACATGCAGTGGGAAGGAGACCTAATGTGATCATGGGTGATTTTTATACGTTTCAATTTGTGAAAGATCGCATAGGAGTAGCGGAGACTAAGTTAGATGTAGGTAGCACTATGCTAAATGGGGTAATTCAGGACTTGCATCTCAATGATGCTCATACTGTTCTGGGTTTGGTGGATCCTTATTTCACTTTTTTTTCAGAGTGTGGGCGCATCAAATCCAGAATTGATTTTGTTTTCTGATGCGTTCAAATGTGCTAATGTTAAGCACAGGCCAGTATTTTTTTTCAGACCATGTGGCAGTGTATGTTGATTTGAGTATGGGAGATAGTATTAAATTTGGTTTAGGGGTATGGAGGTTAAATAGTTATATTGTTGCAGGACAAGCATGTCAAAGCCCATTTTAGTAATGTATATAGTAGATGGGTTAATAGGAAAAAAGAGTAGGGATAAAAATAGCAGTGAGAAAAAGGAGATATTCTCGTTTACAAGTCAGGTTGGCTACATTATATTTATTTAGAAATATGGGCTTTGACATGGCCGATGAAATAGACCATGTTAGGAAGAGGATTAAAGAGGTATTAACTGAAAGAGGAAAACAAATTATTTTTCAAGCGAGAGTTAAACACCTGGAGCAGGATGAAAAATGCTCTAGATTTTTTTTCAAGAAGGTTTGTAAGGAAAAAGGAGTGTTTGAGGGTGTGTATGATGAAGGGAGGGAATGTAAGGGAGAGAATGTGCTGGAATGCGTGACTACATTTTATGAAAGATGGCAGTGTGTCAGTCGGTGGTGGGCGTAAGAAGGGTGAAGTTATTTTTGTCTATTTTTTGTGTATGTGTGGGAATAAGTGTGAATTGGAATAAGTGTAGTTTGGGTGTGTATGGAAGACAAGTGGAATGTGTGGATGATCAGATTGGGAAGGTTGAGGATGGAGTGAGGATTTTGGGTATTGTGTTTGACTATGGAATGAAAGGGGAAGTGTGCTGGAATGAAGTGGGAGAAAAGATAGCCAAGAAGTTGAGGTTTTGGTGTATAAGAAAATTGTTGATTTATGGGAAAGTTTTAGTAGTCAAGGCAGTAATCTTACCTTTAATTTTGTATGCAAGTAATACCTTCCCTCCAGGGGAGATAAGATTGAGGAAAATTAATGAGTTATTGTTTACCTTTTTATGGGGGTCGAAAATGGAAAGAGTCAAGAGAGAATATGTGTGTAGACATGAATGTAACGGTGGGTTTTGTTTTCCGAATGTGAGAGTGTTTTTGTTAATGCATTATTGGTTTTGCATAGTGAAAGTTTTGAGGAATGGTGGAGTGTGTGCTAGGATGATAGCTTTTACGGGTGGGTGGTTGTTTAGGAGATGGGGGTGGTTGGGAAGAGATTCAAGGATACCGGTGGCTTACGTGGTGGCACACGACTACTGGGTATTGGAAAAGTTTAGGGTAGAGTTTAAGTTGGCAGATTTAGGAGAAGGGGAGAGGGATAAAGTGAAGGTGAGAAAGTGGTTGATGGAGAAGGAGTATGTGTGTAACCTTAGGGGAGTTAATGCATCAGGGGCTGAGGAAGTATGGAAGGAAATGAGTATATATGGGGTGACAAATGTGAGACAAATAGTATGGATGAGTTTGCATGAATGTCTAGCTACAAGGTTATTTATGAAAAGGAGGGATTCGCGTGTGTCTGATATTGGTCCGAGAATGAATTGTGGGGGTGTAGAAGACAGTGAGCATGTGTTCTGGGGGTGTGGTGTAGCGAAAGATGTGATCAATAGGAGTCAAGACCTGGTGAAAGAAACAGGAGTGAAGGTGAGTGAGTGGAAAATGATGATGTTATGCTTGGGGAAACTGGAAAAAGATAAACAGAGTATTGTGGTTAGTGTTATGTGCATTAAAGGAAGTGTTGTGGGATGCACACAACTTGTATGTATATAAAAATGTTTAGTTAGACAGTAAACAATGTATAGGATTATGGCTAAGCAAGCTATACTTTTTTTTCGTGTTGGATAAAAAGAAGGGTGTGGATGCCGAAGGCATCTGGAAGTTTAAAAAATGGAGGATATTGATTAAAAATTAAGTCTCTACCACAATGATGTAAGACCTTGTTGGAGACAGTGAATGAGCTTCAAGCTGAATAGTCTCTCAAGAGTTTTCTGAAGTGGAATAAAGCAAAAAAAAGAGTACATTTGGGTGTCCTTATCGTGTTTGTAACACGTGTATTTACTCTTTGTATTTTGTTTGTTATGTTTTGCAAAACAAATGTGTTTTCGAGCAAGTTTTTTTTTTACTTTGGTTTATTGTAATTTTTTGGATGGGTGATATTTTCCCCTGAAATGTGTTTGTTGTCAATGTGTGTCGTTTGTAGGTTGTTCACTTTGATTTAATTGTCTGTGCTGCATTATTTTGCAAAACCGTTCTCAAGATGTTGTGACTAATGTTTAAATCCTTAATAGATATCCATTTGTGGGCGCAGTGCTTTTAACTCATGTTAACCATATTCTGTTAGTGTCTCAAATTAACATACATGTTTTTTTTGCTTTCCTTGCTCTTTTCCAAGTCCTGTTTTGTTGACCAATAAAATTTGTAGCAAATTTTTATGTTTTGTGTTTTTTGTTACTTTTCATGCAACACATTTCCCAGCTGCAGCTTAACTAAGCTGAGTGGCATAGCAAATCCCAAAAATGTGTGATTTGTCTAAGTTACTTTCCTGGTGCCTTCATGGTAGCATATGCATGGATTATGTGTATGCTGTCATGGATAGGCACCAGGAAAGAAATTACAGAGAGGTAAGTATTCAATTTTCCATTTTAGCTCAGTGGTTCCCAGCCTCAGTTCTCAAGTACCCCTGACAGGACATGTTTTGGGAATTTTATCTTGGCTAAAATAGCTGTCCAAAATACAAAGCCATTGACTGATTTAAAGCACCTGTGCAAGATGAAGGAAAACCTGCAAACTTGGCCTGTTGTGGATACTTGAGGACAGGGTCGAGAAGCACTAAGCTAAAATCTAGCTCAAGACAATCCTATTCTAATTTTGGGCATTTGAGGGAAACCAAGTGAGTGTTAGAACCCCTGCTTGTATTTTTTATGTTGGGATTTGTGTCCTTTTTCTTAAAATTGGCTTCACTTCCTGTCACATAGCCAAACAGGAAGTGAGGGTAAAACCCTACCAATGCCTTTCCTTGGGGACACACAGGCCAATCTAACTAGTGTCCCCATTAGGCAAATTGCACTCTAGCACTTTGTTGTGTACACCCCAAATTCTTAGGTATTTTTGGGTTATTTAACCACTTCCGGACCGCCCACTGTATATATACGTCCTTTTTTTAAAGATGATATCTCCGTAACAGCAGCAGCTGCTGCCACAACCGAGGTATCCGTCTTTGGGGGCGGCGATTCTGTACACGATAATGGTGGTCTCTGCGGTGGGTTCGCCGCGAGATCACCGTTATCGGCGGCGGGAGAGGTGCCACCCCCCCTCTCGCCGCTCTCCCGCACCCTCCGCCGCTTACCGGAGCCGTCGGTAGCGGCGGAGGCGATCGGGTCCTTTCCCTGCTTAGGTATGGAGACGAGTGAGGCTAAGATGGCCCCCACCCGTCTCCATACCATGTGACGGCCGGAGCGACGTCATTACGTCAGCTCCGCCCACTTTTCTTAAAGGCACAATTTTTTTTGTGTCATTTTTTTAAACGACTTTTTTTTTTTTTTTTTGCATTTTAGTCTAAATATGAGATCTGAGGACTTTTTGACCCCAGATCTCATATTTAAGAGGACCTGTCATGCTTTTTTTTCTTACAAGGGATGTTTACATTCCTTGTAATAGGAATAAAAGTGATCCAATTTTTTTTTTTTTTTAAAAACTGTGAAAAAATAAATAAAATAAAGTAAAATAAATTATAATTAAAAAAAAAAATTTTTAAAGCGCCCTGTCCCGACGAGCTCGCGTGCAGAAGCGAACGCATACGTGAGTAGCGCCCGCATATGAAAACAGTGGTCAAACCACACATGTGAGGTATCGCCGCGACCGGTAGAGTGAGAGCAATAATTCTAGCCCTATACCTCCTCTGTAACACAAAACATGCAATCTGTAGAATTTTTTAAACGTCACCTATGGAGATTTTTAAGGGTAAAAATTTGACGCCATTCCACGAGCGGGCGCAATTTTGAAGCGTGACATGATGGGTATCAATTTACTTGGCATAACATTATATTTCACAATATAAAAAAAAATTGGGCTAACTTTACTGTTGTCTTATTTTTTTAATCAAAAAAGTGAATTTTTTCCAAAAGAAGTGCGCTTAGAAGACCGCTGCGCAAATACGGTGCAAAAAAAGTATTGCAATGACCGCTATTTTATTCTCTAGGGTGTTAGAAAAAAAACAATATATAATGTTTGGGGGTTCTAAGTAATTTTCTAGCAAAAAAACCTGTTTTAAACTTGTAAACACCTAAAATCCAAAACGAGGCTGGTCTTAAAGTGGTTAAAGGCAAATCCACTCTGCAATACAAGTGTAGTCACTGAAAATCTGAGGGGAAGCACTGGTGATTTTAACATCCAATCATATAGAAGCAAAGATGGTGTTTTTTTTCCCTTGCATGTCCCCCCTCAGATCTCCACCAACTGCACTTCCAATTGCACTTGTAGTGCAAAGTGGATTTGCCTTTAGTAAATAAACCCCAAAGTCCAAGGTACCTAATAATTTGGGGTGTACAGAGCAAAATGCTAGAGTGCAATTTACCTAATGGGGAAACTATTTATATTGACTTGTGTGTCCCCAAGGAACGACATTGGTAGGGTTTTAGCCAAACAGGAAGTGAGGGTATATGACAGGAAGTGAATAAATTTGAAGGAGAAAGTGGCAACATTTGAGGTGAAGGGGTGAAGACATCCCCAAAAACTGACAAGACTTCTAATGCCTCTGCACTCTATCCCCAAGCAAAAATAAGAGGATTTCATTTAGTTTAACTTTGCCAAGACACATTCCTAAGTTCAACTGTGATGCATGTCAAAGGCCCATTTAGACCTTGTTTAATAGAAAACACCAGTTGCCTTTCACTAGAAACATTTGTTAGTCTAGTCCTGGAAATCTGTATTTGCTTTACTATTAATTTCCATAAAAATTGGGTTTCTGCAGCTAGATGCGCAACCGCTGTGTATGGTATGCGCATATGTGGTTCTCAGAAAGCGGTGGCCAGAATGACATCACGCCCCTACAGGAGTTGCTTGTACTGCTGCTAAGTTCTCTGAGGAAGAGATGATCCTTATTTGCACAATAAGAAAAAAAAAATGTTTTAACAAGGGGTGGTGTTTGTGTGGGTGCCTAACACAAATTCATACATATTGGGGCCAATTTAGACAGGATCCAATTAACAGCATGTTTTTAGATTGTGGGAGGAAACCGGAGTACCTGGAGGAAACCCACACAGGCACAGGGAGAACATGCAAACTCCAGACAGATGGTATCATGGGCGGGATTCGAACCAGCGACCCTTTTTGCTGCTAGGTGAAAGTGCTAAACACTACAAGACTGTGCATAGATGTAGGTTCTTGTGTCCACTTGTGAAAATACAAGTGGGTCATGGTACATCTACATTCCAAATTTGGCACTTAAGATGGTCATGCACTATGCAATCTGATTGTCTAATCTCTGTACAACTTTTTTTTCCCGCAAAATAGGTAATAGGAATACGCACTTGAACAATTAATTCAAATTTTTGGAAATCAAACAGGGTCTTGCCTAATCTAATTTGTCTAATTTTTCTATTGTTTTTAAGATTGCAGTGTATGGTCTCCTTTGAAGATCAAGATCTGAAAATATACATTTTTTGGGTTTAGAAACACTTTTCTGTTTGTAATGTATTGAAATATTTGTGTAAAAATAGAAAAAAAACATGTCAAAGATATATTAGAAGTCATAGGAATGAGATTAGCATCAAAGGGGTTCATTAAGTGAGAACACCTACTAATTGCCTAACAAGAGACACCCAATGAGATGGGCATGCGCTGTTATCAATGAGAAAACAGCAGTGACCCTTGGCACCAGTTGCCATTTGCATATTATCGTGTTGCGCGTCTGCGTGCGCCAGTTCGCAGGCTCAATCAATGATTTATCTGGCGCAAAAATTAAGGTATGAACCGGTGCAATGCACTGTTCTTAGTAATTCAGCCTCAATATACCCATGATATGACCACACTCGACAGGGAGATCGAACAATTGAATTCTGAATATTCAATAATACGACTTTTAATGCTAAATGGAAAGAACTCAAAGACCGATTGGAGATATTGAACAGGGACATCATCGTTAAGAAGCGAAGCAAATTCAGCAAGGACAGATCTGCCTTTGCTGAGGGCTATGCCTATTAATGGTCGGGAAGGAATTCTGTTAGTAGGGGTTTTTCTCGGGCGAATGCTACGAGAAACCCACCACTGAAGCCTAATCCGACTCGTCCCTATCATCAACTTTCTCTGTACAGAGTAATTTACATTCCACTATTACACCGGCAACCAACTCCTCGCTGAAAAGACTACGTTATGGCGGCGGCACTCCACCAGCCAAACCCAAGAGACAAAAAAGGCCCCAAAACTTCCAAAACTGCACGCGCACCCCTCACTCACACAACTACTGACTAGGGATGAGCTTCGAGTTTGAGTCGAACTCATGTTCGAATCGAACATTGGCTGTTCGCCAGTTCGCCGAGCAGCGAACAATTTGGGGTGTTCGCGGCAAATACAAAAGCTGCAGAACACCCTTTAAAAGTCTATGGGAGAAATCAAAAGTGCTAATTTTAAAGGCTTATATGCATGATATTGTCATAAAAAGTGTTTAGGGACCTGGGTCCTGCCCCAGGGGACCGTTAAATTCTATGGTACACGAACATGAATAATCAAAAGTGCTCATTTTAAAGGCTTATTTGCAAGTTATTGTCATAAAAAGTGTTTGGGGACCTGGGTCCTGCCCCAGGGGACATGGATCAATGCAAAAAAACTGAAAATTGTATCATACTTACCGTAATTTTCCTTTCCTGACGCCAATCCATGGCAGCATACTAGTGATAGGCTCCGCCTTTCTCCCCATCCCTCAGGACCAATGAAATAGCATAAATTAAAGGCCAGTTAGGCCCCGCCCCATTCTTCGTAATTAGCTAGATACCGAAACGCACAAGGGTGGGTCCGTATGCTGCCATGGATTAGCATCAGGAAAGGAAAATTACGGTAAGTATGATACAATTTTCAGTTTTCCTGACGCCACCATGGCAGCATACTAGTGATACATATCCTAGCTGACAGGGTGGGTTCTACTTAACAAACCAAAATAATTATTTTATATATTTTCAAATGGGACAGAAGACTGAACAGTCATTCCTCCGAAGCCCACTGATGACAAGGCACCCAGATCTATTCTGTAAAAGTTGGAAAGGTATGCTGGGAAAAGCATGCCACTTTCCTTTAGAATGAATCCATAGATGTTTTTAACTGGGCCGCCTATGAGGCCTCAACCCCTCTCGAAGAGGATGCATCCTGTCACTGAAGGAGGCTCATGACCCATTTCCCATCTGCACAACCAATCTTGCTAAAGTCCAAGAGGCAACCTCTCTTGCCTGATGAATTCCATCTGGAACAGTGAAAGACTTATCATATAAACTGAAAAGAGCAATTGTGGACAGAAACTTCTTTAAAGCTCTGGGAATGACCAATTTGTGTGGTTTTCTTGCTTGAACGTCTGGAAAGTTAGGCAATGGACAGATGATAGATAGATGGAGGGCTGTTGCTACCTTTGATATAAGCTGAACTACAGGATGCAGCTCTACTCCTGTAACAAAAGCAATACGCTTTTCTGAAGCTCTAAGGGCTTGAAACTCAAACCAACTTCTGTTTGATGATTTGCGCTAAATACTGGTTAGTAAGCAATGTCTTAAACCGAACACTGCCCTGTTGGAGTAAACAGTTGAAATAAACCCCAACAGCATCAAAAGATTTTAATTGTGAAAGATTCTCTCTCGCGGTTGACGAAACCTCCTGACTGTCTTCAAAATTTTGCAAACTAAAGGGCCTTTGGCCAAATTAAACCTTGTTCTTGCTGACACCTGCAACCTCAAAAGAGTATAGGGTAAGGTTCATGTCCAATCTGACCTACAAGAAGACCAGAACAGCTGCCACCAGAGGTGCAGTAAGAATAATATCTTGCCATGCAAAATAGAAAAAAACACAAGTTTGTTCCAGATCTTGGCATAGAGGCTGTTGGTAGAGTGCCTTTCGCACCCCCCAAAGTAGAGCTCACTCTTGGAGCAACTCTGGAGCAATCTAGGTTCTGCGGCTTCCCCTTCCCACCATTATGCTTGCATCTCTGGTCTGTGCATGTGTGAAGGGGAATCGACTTCTGTATTCTGAAGTAGATAGCCAGGAAGCACTAAAACTCCTATGGTCAGAATGGAGGGGTGGTCGTGACTACCATGCTCATTCTTGACAGCTTCCAGAGGAATTTCATTACGAGAGAAGTGGGGGAAACATATACAGTAGGCTTGATTGCAGTTTCATGGAGAAACTCAGCTTCTATTCTCTGCTTTGGGGAGCGAAAACCGAGTCAGACCTCTTCTTAAATTGGCATTTGCTGTGAGAAGCAAAGAAGCCTGTCTGTGGTAGGCCACCTGTGGACAAGCTTGCATGATGGACAGTATGTCTGTGTATTCCAGTCCCCTAGGAAATAAATTGCTTCCAGAATTTGCTGGTGATCTTCCTACCCAGACATTCTGGGTTCTACATCTCTCAATAGCATATTGCCGCGAGATCCTCCCTGGAGCTGAAAATACGCAATTGCTGTCCTGTTGCTCAACCGCAAGGTGACTGGTCACCCTTGATTCTGTGTAGCAAGGTCAAAGTGATAAAAAAGGCTGTCTGACCTTCCAGCGCTTTTGAGACTACCTTCCTTGGCTAGCAAACTCCGCTTGCCTTGACCGACAGACCCTCGCAGTGCGCCTCCCAGGCTGTCTTGCCGATGTGATTCATCACATTGATCCAGTCAGATGGTTCGTGACATCTTTCTTTCCATCACCGCGGACCACTATACATACTGCGTGACACTGACCATAGCTGCGCCGGATCCCGTTTCCTCTGTTGTAGTTGAAACTAGCAACGGTGCCCATGTACCCAAGGTATCAACGGTATGAATGACAACATTACGGCCAGGAGGCTTAGACTCCTAGAAGTCCTCCAGGAAGTAGAGGAATCTGATCTCAGAATTCTCCTTATGACCGTCACCATCCTTTTCTGATGGAAGAAAAACAGAGGAACTGGTAGAGCCCCCACATGCACTTTAACTGTTGGAAAACAAAAGTTGGCATTTTTTTTTTTTTAATGTAGAAAGGAATGACGCCCAGGTAGTGGCGAATCTGGAAACCCTGTTCTCCAAGAGGAACTTACATGGTACTGAAACCTCTGTGAATATTCTTAGAGATATTCATAGGCTAAAAGGTAGGCTGATAAAGCGGAGATGTGTCCAACCAATCAACAAATTTACTTACTTTGGAATATAAAAGAAAAAACATTTTCGGTTTGTGAGGTTAAGAATTCTGACGATCTAGCGAAAGCCTCCAGCCATCTGCTGCAAGCGAATGCTTCTCTCCAACCCCCGCAACCTACAAACAGGGGTGGGTAGGAAACCTACAATCTCTCCTGTGAGATGGGACCAGGACAGCTCCCCTCTGAGTCTGAAGTGTCTGCAAGTATTGTAACCGCCGTGGTTGCGGTGACCATGAGTGCCTATCCTCCAAGGATCTGCACAATCCACTGTCCAGTAACCCGTGATGCGTGCCCACTGGAACTTACCTTAAAAGTCTGGGCATGCACCCGGTAAAAGGGTTTTGTGGGTACCTGCAGTACACCCAAAAATTTTAATTTATGGACCTTATGAAAGGTTGCCCCTAGAGGAGCGGAAGCTAGCGGGAGAAACATATTTCTCCCTTTATTTTCTAATATTTATATATATATATATATATATATATATATATATTTTTTTTTTTTTTTTTTTTTTTTTTTACTTTCCCGCTTTCTGTTATCGGAGAAGAACAGACCCTCCTCCTGTCACTTTCGACAAGGCTGTCTCTGGTTTCATATCAAACAGAGATCTTGCACTATAAAGTGACTATTCCAATTTTGTTTCTAGGAAGCCAAACACAGCCCTGGGTCTCAACCCAATGGGTACCCCTAGCCGTAACTGAGTATAGCATTGCCTTGGCCAGGCACCAGGTTGAGACTATTGGTGCTTCCGCAGTGAAATTTGCTGATACATCTTGGCCGGGTCCCAAGATATCACCCCTAAGGATTTCCTCTCCAACCATATCCTGGGAGCAGAAACCCAAAGTACCCGTCACCAAGGTAAGGGCCTCTGTTGAGTGGCAGGCCCTTCCCAGCCGCCACCCTATTGGACAACAGCCGGTCCCACTGCTATATCCGCCTTGAATTAAACCAGTTTCCTAATGGAAAAGTGATTGCTCATTGAAAGGGTAAATATGACTTTGTCTTTTAACCCATGTAATGGTCTGCATGACTGCCTGGATGCACAGTTCTCCAAAGAAAAACTGACACCAAGTAGCTCCAGATCTTCCTCTGGTGCAAGGGAGCTAAAATCATTTGCAGGCTGCGCCCCCTCCTCAGGAGTACTGAGAGGATGAGTGATCCATGAGGCAGATTGTTCTGCTAGTGGCTAGACCCGCAACAAGGGGGCTGACTAGCTAGAGTAATTACAGTGAGTTTAAAACAGAAGTTTTGTGCCACCTTATAAGTAATAAGGACATTCGGTATTACCTGTCAGCTGCAAACTTCAACCAGGCCGACTTCCCTCACCAGCCTCCTGGGCATAGGCACTGCGCCACAGGTCCTGCAGGACTTTTGTTGGGGTGCTGGGTCTGGGAAAGAAGAGCTAAAATGTTTTCCTTGGAACCTCTCTCCTGAGTGGGAGCGGCATCCAAGCTATGCTCCTCTGAAGAACGTCCGCCTTTCTATGGCCTCTGGCTCTGGCCTTTGAGAGCATGGGCGCGCGGAGCTGAAGCAAATCAAAGCAATCCGCATGAGAGGGAACCCTTTTCCTGAAAACTTACCGACACGGTGGTCCCCACCTAAGTGTTGAGGGCCTTTTGTATGGGTGGTGACTGATACTCGAACCGTGGAGAAATGGGACCACCAGCTGAGAGACGGACAGCCGCAGAAAGACCGAGAAGAGGAAAAATAGATAAGGCAACAGCGACTTCGCTCCTCCCTCTAATAATGTATATCTAAATATATACATCTATACACTCTCTCCTTTCCCTTTTTTTTTTTTTAAACAATATGCATGCACATACCGCTCCATATAACACACACATACATACATACATACCAACCAACATAAGAACACACACATATATACACAAACATATACATACTGCAGTGGGTCAGCCTGGGGCAGGGTTAAGAAGGGGTTAATCGAAGAGGGCAGGTATTTCCCCCTCAGACCTGCTAATTGTCAGCTGGGCTGAAAGTCTCAGAGAGGAGCTGTTTGAGTAGGAATGAGAGACACAGCAGCATGCTGTGTGTGAAAATGTCCATTGTTATGTGGTGTGCTGGGTGAGCTTAACCACATAAAGACTGTAGCTCTGATTGGAGCCATGAACTGTTACCTATACACCTGTGTGCTGCTGAACTGTGATCTGTACCTGTGTGCACAACTGTGTGACAAGACAAGCCTGTCTTATCTTATGTTTAATTTGCCATTTTACTGAATAAAGCCACTTTTGTCTTTTGTTTTAATGGGCTGTGCCAGCTATCCACCCCTCTGATCCCCTATAATACACACACACACACATATATATATATATATATATATATATATATATATATATATATATATATACATATACATATACATACACACACACACACATACATATATATACACACACACCTACCCCAAATCTATACATACACAACCTACAAATCTAAGCTAAATCTACAGCTGGCCTAGGACAGCAAAGGACAAAGAATCCGTCTAGGGGGAGTAATGTACCCAGACCAGTGCCACTGCAGGAGAAAAAGAACAGGAGGTGCAGAAAGTGAGAAAATGACAGGAGACAAACAAAGGCAAAGGTAAGAAGGATGCAAAGCTGGCCTCCCCAAACCCAACATGCGTTGCAGACACCAACCTTAAAGGCAGATTTCATTCCTAAAGAGGAAAAACTGCTCAGCTCCATCAAGACCCACAGAAGGAGCTCCCAAGCTACTCTGGCGCTTTTAGCAGCCTGATACTGGGACTTCGAACTGGGAGAGGCTTAACCCAGCCGGCAGCTGCCTGGAGGCAGAGGGGAGAACATAGTACTGCTTACTCTTCACTGGTGCGTGGAGGTATGAGGACAAAAAGAAGAATGGGGCGGGGCCTAACTGGCCTTTAATTTATGCTATTTCTTTGGTCCTGAGGGAGGGGAGAAAGGCGGAGCCTATCACTAGTATGCTGCCATGGTGGTGTCAGGAAAAAGTTTTAAAAACGGCCGAGCAGTGATTTTAATGGGAAACCCATGCCGTTTTTAGAAGCATTTAAATAAAGGAATTGTCAAAAACTGTCTCTTGTCATTTTTAACTTTTTTGACAGTTTTTTTGTGAAATGGTAGGGGTACAAAGTACCCCCTTACCATTTAACACAGGGGGGAGGGCTGGGATCTGGGGGTCCCCTTGTTAAAGGGGGCTTCCAGATTTGGATAAGCCCCCTGCCCACAGACCCCCACACCCATCGGGCAAGGTTTGTGGGGATGAGGCCCTTGTCCCCAGCAACATGGGGACAAGGTGTTTTGGGGGGCTACCCCAAAGCACCCTCCCAATGTTGAGGGCATGTGGCCTGGTATGGTTCAGGGGGGGCCCCCCTATTTTCCTGCGGCCTGCCAGGTTGCGTGCTCGGATAAGTGTCTGGTATAGATTTTTGGGGGAACCCCACGCCAATTTTTTTTAAATTTTGGCGCGGGGTTCCCATGCCGTTTTTTATCAATGAACTTTTATGTGTATTGTCGGACCGGCAATTAATTAATAGCCGCGAGTAGTTTTGAATGACTTTTTTTCCTTTGAAATGTCATTTTGCTGTCAGACTGTTCTAAACACGGGAAACATGCGCCCCTTTACAGGAATACTATAGACACCCCCCCCAGGTACGAAATTTAAAGGAATATTACACTTTTATTGTTTCACTTTAAGCATTATTAAAATCACTGCTCCCGAAAAAACAGAAGTTTTTAAAACTTTTTTTTGCATTGATCCATGTCCCCTGGGGCAGGACCCAGGTCCCCAAACACTTTTTATGACAATAACTTGCATATAAGCCTTTAAAATGAGCACTTTTGATTATTCATGTTCGTGTCCCATAGACTTTAACGGTGTTTACGTGTTCAAGCAAATTTTTTGCCTGTTCGCAAGTTCTGGTGCAAACCGAACAGGGGGTGTTCGGCTCATCCCTACTACTGACACTGTTGCCCCGACTGAAGGGGCAGCAGGTCACTCTACCCTACACGCCACTATCCCGAAAGTCTTTAATTCAGCACTTATGACCAATAAATATATTAAGGTCAACGAAGATTTAATTTTTTTAGACCACGAGACAGCAGGGGAACCTAGACACTTATGTGCTAAAACCTACACATCCCCCACCCAACACCCAGCATGATACCAACTTTAACATTATAAATCTCACCCCTTATCATTTGACCGAGGATGAATCCTCTGTACTTCAATTAGGCCTAGGCTTCTGTCCCCTAGATGCTCTTAAAGTCACAGAGACTATTAAAGATTTGTATTTGTTAGCTCGTAATCTCACTTTTATATTTTTTTTTTTGACAAGGATTGTGCAAAATTTAATCTTGAGCGTGAGCTCGCGGAGCGCACCAAGCACTTCAGTATCGAGGAGTTTTGGGCGCTTCGCGACCTCATGCTCTTGTATGATGAGGGAGTGTTGAGAATTCTGGCTCCTCTCAAATTGTCCCCCCCACTGCACCTCAGAACACTCCCATTCCAGTTCATGGGCCTGTGCCTAAACCTTTTCGATTACGCTCACGCAGATTCCCAGATTTAATGACCTGTCTAGTCATATGGGAATTCTTACAGGCCACTATTAGGGATTTGAAACAGCAACAGTGGCATGATATCTCTCTCCCAATCTTAACAATAGCTGAACCAAAGCACTTAAATCTATAAAAAAACGTTCTGATATTGTCATCAAGCAATCAGACAAAGGTGGCAACATCATTCTAATGACGCATAGCCAATATCAATCTATGTGTTTGGCTATTCCTTATAATTGTAATTGGTATCGACCCATCCCCCAATCCCTTGTGTCTACCTTCACCTCGGAACTCTGGGTCCTTTGCACTGAGGCCTTTTTCCTAGGCCACATTGACAAGGACACCCTCGAGTTCCTGGTTCCCAAGTTTCCTTGTGTTCCTACCTTTTATTCCCTCCCCAAAACCCACAAAAATGCCCAGACCCCCTCAGGTAGACCCATTGTCTCTGGGATAGGTTCATTGACTGATAATGCAAGCAAATTTGTTGATGCATTTTTGATGCCTCATGTGCCTAGCCTCCCTTTGTACATTAGGGATACTACAGACCTTATGCAACACCTCGAGGGGATCCAGATCCCTCCGGTCGCCCTGCTCGTGGCGATTGATATCGAGGCATTGTACTCGAATATCCCCCATGAGCAGGGCGTCTTGACGGCTGGATCCTTTTTGCTCTAACAAATCACCACTTCCTCGTTGGACTGGAAAGCGTCATACATCATTGGTGAAGAACGTCATATGATGTATGACACTTTCCAGCCTAACGAGGAAGTGGTGATTTGTTAGAGCAGCTAGTCATCGAGGAGTAGGTGAGAGCTGGTATCTGACGCCTGCATACCTCGGGTCCGCCGTGACCGCAACCCTTTACTGTGAGATCCAAGTGTTTAGTGTGCTGTGCTTTGGAGTTTTTTCTGCTTATTCTGGATTTGCAAAATGTGAGTTTAATAGTTGAGGAGTGCAAGTGTTTATAATAAACTGGTTATACTATTTTACACTATTGGAGCACTATTTTTATTTACATGTGGAACGATTTCTGCACAAACCATTGGATTTTTGGTTTGCCGATTTAACCTTTCTCGTATGGTTATAAAAGCACTTTAGCCTTACACGCGAGTGTAGGCATTTGGAGTCGGTGAGTGTATTTCTTTAGGGAGTGGGATCACTCAGCACTCGGGTGTGGTGGAAGCTACTAAGAAGACACTACCATTCAAAAAACTTTTCATATACAGCTAGTTGTGGACTTTTTCATTCATTTAAATCACTTGTCACTTGGTATTTTAATTGTTGATTTGAATATTTACACTTATTTGCAGTGTTGCCTTAAGGGTAAATTTTTTAGGATAGCGCCACTGTTTTTTCACTGTTGTTTATATTAGGCCATATGCACGTTACAGGTAAAAACACTATTTATAGGTCATGTGTATTGGCCAGCGTCAGCAACTGTCCCCAAATTTCCACCTTCCCAATTTTTCATATTTCAATTTGGATGATGGTACTTTATTTTATATCAATTATTAATATATGAGGCCATACTCAAATTTGTCAAGACCCTAAGAATGGTAATGTTGGAATGCCTTATGTCTTTTTATCAGGGAGTTAAGGCATTGTGTATTATGAGATGCCTCTCTAAGAGAACCACCCTGCTGAACTGGATTAACCATGGAAAAGAGGAGAGAGGCACAACTTCAATACATTGTTACTCACCAGGCAGGTCTGTCTAGAGTCCACGTAGTCTTCAAGGGATCCCACATTCATAGAAAAATCAATCGGTTACATCAGCATCAGGTGCTTGGTAGCTGGTGATCCAAGACTGATTCATTTTTATGAATGTGAGCCGATCAACAGATTCTGTGGACAGGCTCACTCTGTGATCGGTTGCAAAGCCTCCAGCAGCACTGAATGTCCATTCGGAAAGAACGCTGGATGCAGGATAGGCCAGTAGCTCAATTGCATATTGAGCAAGCTCTGGCCAGTGGTCCATCCTCAAGACCCAGTAACCCAGTGGATGTTCTGTTGGAAAGGTCTCCAAGTCTGATCTTGCCCCTAGATATTCCTGCACCATGTAATTCAGACGCTGGCGATGGTTGCTGGAATCGATCAGACCTTGGCGCTGAGGACTGAAGAATTGTCTTAAGGCATCAGTCAGCCACCTTCTCCACCGCTCTTTCTGTGACTGAACGAAGCCTCAGCAACATGTTGTCCAGCACCAGGAAATTGTAACCTCCCAGGCTCTGGAAACGCATTGCACAAACCTTTCTGCAAGGCCTCCCGAAGATGTTTCATCCTCTGCTCCCTCTGCGAAGGCTGGATAAGTTCTACAACCTTACCCTTGTAATGTGGATCAAGGAGGGTTGCCAGCCAGTAATGATCCCTCTCCTTGATACCACGAATCCTAGGGTCCTTTCACAGGCTTTGCAGGATCAGGGAGGCCATGCAGCATAAGTTTGCAGAGGCATTCGATCCTGAGTCCTCTGGGTCACTAAGGATCACATGATCTGCAACCACCTCCTCCCAGCCACGTACAACTCCATGGGTTTCTGGGGACTGTAAACGATCCCTTGAAGACTGCTGCTAATGCTGAGTTTTATCCTCCACCTCCATGCTGACATAATCCTCCTCCTCCTCTTCTTCTTCCTGTGTGATCGGCGGGCCCGCAGGAATACTATCTGGATAAAGGGGGCCTTGAGAGGTAAGGAAGTCCTCCTCTTCCTCCCGCTGTTCTGCCTCAAGTGCCCTGTCCATTATTCCACGAAGCGTGTGCTCCAACAGGAAGACAAGAAGGACAGTATCACTGATGCATGCACTGACACTGCTCACCATCCTCGTGGCCTCCTCAAACGGTGACATGACAGTGCATGCATCCTTGATCAGTAGCCACTGGCGTGGCGAAAAAAAAGCCAAGCTCCCCTGACCCTGTCCTGGTGCCATACTCACACAGGTACTTATTGATGGCCCTCTGATGCATGTGCAGCTGCTACAGCATTGCCAATGTTGAGTTCCACCTGGTGGGTATGTCACAAATGAGGCGGTTCTTGGGCAGGTTGCATTCCCTTTGAAGGTCAGCCAGCCGAGCACTGACATTATATGACTGGCAGAAATGACCACAGACTTTCCTGGCCTGCCTCAGGAGATCCTGTAAGCCCTGGTATCTGCTCAAGAACCGTTGCAACACCAAATTCAGGACGTGAGCCAAACAGGGAACATGGGTCAAGTGTCCCTGTCGGAGGGCGGAGAGAAGGTTGGTGCCATTATCGCATACAACCATTCCTGCCTGAAGCTGGCGTGGTGTCAACCACCTCTGAGCCTGAGAAAAAAGGGGGAAGGGGGGGGGGGGTTTAATTACCCAGGAGAACGAAACAGATGGACTTTGTAGGCACCAATCATAAAAATCAATGTAAACTTTTATTTATACACAAATTTAAAAAGAATCACAAAAACGTAAACATTTTTTTAAAAAACGCAGTACATTGCGGAAATTGGTATTAAATGTCACTACATAAATGTATGAGAACGGATCGGGGAATAGCCCCTATACCAGAGGGAGGGATAAACCCCTTCCGTTCCCATTGAATAACCTCAAACTGATATAGCTCGGTATGGCTCTACATGTTTCGCAAATTTGAATGCTTCTTCAGGAGCTTGTTTGGGTTACCTGTAATGGGAAATAGAAAAGGACATACACCAAAAAACAAAAACAAACATACAGTAGCATATTAATATTATTTTTGCATAAAGACTTTTCAAAAGTGCGTCTCAATCAGAACCACTGAGTACCGTGAGGAAGCGATCCCAAAGGCCCAAGATTCAACACGCATATGGTGACCTGTGATAACATGCGGGGACGTGTCTGGTAAAGAGATTTATGTCACCAGTAGACTCAAGGGGGGTAGTGAGCTAGAGAATCCCAACTGTCCAAAAAAAGGGGGGGGGTAAAAATAACCAATGTACATCTGTGGTAAAACCAGAACATTCATATGTAGAGGAGAGCATAAGCTAGATGGGGGGTGGGGGTCAGGGAGGGAGAGAAAGAGAGAGGGGCAAGGGGGGGGAAGGGGAAGGAAAAAAGGGGGGGGGGGAGAGAAAGGAGAAACCAAACAGGGGGGAATAGACAGAGGAACTGGGATATAGAAAGTAATGTACCAGCCAGAGTAACTGAATCCGTCTTCAGATCAGGTAGAGGTTATGGATAATTGAGAAGCCATGCATTCAGAGACACGGCCTCCAATAACCAAGGTGCATAAGGTAATCCAGAGACTGTAATCTAAAGATGTAGATAATATCTAATTAGCCAATATTGAGACCAGCTCCTTATAGTGTGCCGTTATACCAATAAATCAAATGGCATAAACAGATCCTCATATACATGCTAAGTACAGGTATGCCTATAGGGTTAAATAATTGCACATGAAGGGCTGCTCCTACCTTGTAGGGTAAGACAGGTGAGCAGGTCTTGTAAACAGCATCAATCAGCTACTTGCTTGTAAACCTGGCACAAAATAGATCTTGACTAGGGATGAGCTTCGAGTTCGAGTCGAACTCATGTTCTACTCGAACATTGGCTGTTCGCAAGTTCGCCGAACAGCGAACAATTTGGGGTGTTCGCGGCAAATTCGAATGCCGCGGAACACCCTTTAAAAGTCTATGGGAGAAATCAAAAGTGCTAATTTTAAAGGCTTATATGCAAGTTATTGTCATAAAAAGTGTTTGGGGACCTGGGTCCTGCTCCAGGGGACATGGATCAATGCAAAAAAAAGTTTTAAAAACGGACGTTTTTTCAGGAGCAGTGATTTTATTAATGCTTAAAGTCAAACAATAAAAGTGTAATATCCCTTTAAATTTCGTACCTGGGGGGTGTCTATAGTATGCCTGTAAAGGGGCGCATGTTTCCTGTGTTTAGAACAGTCTGACAGCAAAATGACATTTGGAAGGAAAAAACTCATTTAAAACTACCCGCGGCTATTGCATTGCCGACAATACACATAGAAGTTCATTGATAAAAACGGCATGGGAATTCCCCACAGGGGAACCCCGAACCAAAAAAAAAAAAAAAAAATGATGTGGGGGTCCCCCTAAATTCCATACAAGGCCCTTCAGGTCTGGTATGGATATTAAGGGGAACCCCAGCCAAAATTTAAAAAAAAAATTGACGTGGGGTTCCCCCTAAATTCCATACCAGACCCTTCAGGTCTGGTATGGATTTTAAGGGGAACCCCGCGCCAAAAAAAAAAAAAAAAACGGCGTGGGGTCCCCCTAAAAATCCATACCAGACCCTTATCCGAGCACGCAACCTGGCAGGCCGCAGGAAAAGAGGGGGGGACGAGAGTGCGGCCCCCCCCCCCTCCTGAACCGTACCAGGCCACATGCCCTCAACATTGGGAGGGTGCTTTGGGGTAGCCCCCCAAAACACCTTGTCCCCATGTTGATGAGGACAAGGGCCTCATCCTCACAACCGTGGCCGGTGGTTGTGGGGGTCTGCGGGCGGCGGGCTTATCGGAATCTGGAAGCCCCCTTTAACAAGGGGACCCCCAGATCCCGGCCCCCCCCTGTGTGAAATGGTAAGGGGGTACTTACCCCTACCATTTCACTAAAAAACTGTCAAAAATGTTAAAAATGACAAGAGACAGTTTTTGACAATTCCTTTATTTAAATGCTTCTTCTTTCTTCCTTCATCTTCTTCTTCTTCTGGTTCTTCTGGCTCTTCTGGTTCTTCCTCCGGCGTTCTCGTCCAGCATCTTCTCCGCGGCGTCTTCTATCTTCTTCTCCTCGGGCCGCTCCGCACCCATGGCATGAGGGGGGAGGCTCCCGCTCTTCTCTTCTTCATCTTCTTCTTCATCTTCTTCTTCATCTTCTTCTTCCTTCTTCTCTTCTTCATGTCTTCTCCGGGCCGCTCCGCAGCCATGCTGTGGCATGGAGGGAGGCTCCCGCTGTGTGACGGCGTCTCTTCGTCTGACGGTTCTTAAATAACGGGGGGCGGGGCCACCCGGTGACCCCGCCCACCTCTGACACACGGTGACATGACGGGACTTCCCTGTGGCATTCCCCGTGACGTCACAGGGAAGTCCCGTCAAGTCACCGTGCGTCAGAGGGGGGCGGGGTCACCGGGTGGCCCCGCCCCCCGTTATTTAAGAACCGTCAGACGAAGAGACGCCGTCACACAGCGGGAGCCTCCCTCCATGCCACAGCATGGCTGCGGAGCGGCCCGGAGAAGACATGAAGAAGAGAAGAAGGAAGAAGAAGATGAAGAAGAAGATGAAGAAGAGAAGAAGATGAAGAGAAGAGCGGGAGCCTCCCCTCATGCCATGGGTGCGGAGCGGCCCGAGGAGAAGAAGATAGAAGACGCCGCGGAGAAGATGCTGGACGAGAACGCCGGAGGAAGAACCAGAAGAGCCAGAAGAACCAGAAGAAGAAGAAGATGAAGGAAGAAAGAAGAAGCATTTAAATAAAGGAATTGTCAAAAACTGTCTCTTGTCATTTTTAACATTTTTGACAGTTTTTTAGTGAAATGGTAGGGGTAAGTACCCCCTTACCATTTCACACAGGGGGGGGGGCCGGGATCTGGGGGTCCCCTTGTTAAAGGGGGCTTCCAGATTCCGATAAGCCCCCCGCCCGCAGACCCCCACAACCACCGGCCACGGTTGTGAGGATGAGGCCCTTGTCCTCATCAACATGGGGACAAGGTGTTTTGGGGGGCTACCCCAAAGCACCCTCCCAATGTTGAGGGCATGTGGCCTGGTACGGTTCAGGAGGGGGGGGGGGGCGCACTCTCGTCCCCCCCTCTTTTCCTGCGGCCTGCCAGGTTGCGTGCTCGGATAAGGGTCTGGTATGGATTTTTAGGGGGACCCCACGCCGTTTTTTTTTTTTTTTTTGGCGCGGGGTTCCCCTTAAAATCCATACCAGACCTGAAGGGTCTGGTATGGAATTTAGGGGGAACCCCACGTCAATTTTTTTTTTAAATTTTGGCTGGGGTTCCCCTTAATATCCATACCAGACCTGAAGGGCCTTGTATGGAATTTAGGGGGACTCCCACATCATTTTTTTTTTTTAATTTTGGTTCGGGGTTGCCCTGTGGGGAATTCCCATGCCGTTTTTATCAATGAACTTCTATGTGTATTGTCGGCAATGCAATAGCCGCGGGTAGTTTTAAATGTGTTTTTTCCTTCAAAATGTCATTTTGCTGTCAGACTGTTCTAAACACGGGAAACATGCGCCCCTTTACAGGCATACTATAGACACCCCCCAGGTATGAAATTTATAGGGATATTACACTTTTATTGTTTGACTTTAAGCATTATTAAAATCACTGCTCCTGAAAAAACGGCCGTTTTTAAAACTTTTTTTTGCATTGATTCATGTCTCCTGGGGCAGGACCCAGGTCCCCAAACACTTTTATTGACAATAACTTGCATATTAGCCTTTAAAATTAGCACTTTTGATTATTCATGTTCGTGTCCCATAGACTTTAACGGTGTTCGCGTGTTCGAACGAATTTTTTTCCTGTTCGCATGTTCTGGTGCGAACCGAACAGGGGGGTGTTCGGCTCATCCCTAATCTTGACTGACATGGCTGCAATAGAGCTCTGATCCTATCCCAGCAAGGAGCTATCTAATAAGCTCCCAGGACTGCCATCTAGATTAGGGAGTGAGAGAAACATCAGGTTTCATCTAGTTGCACAAACAGAGTACAGCTACAGAGCATTTAGTTTAGATTTGTATAAATCCAGCATACTCTTACCAGACAGCTTGTGTTGTTAAACAGATAACATCCAGGCATCAGAGCGCCCTGGAGGGTAGTGGCGTGGTATGAGGCTGTTGCTGACAGCCTTAAATACACGTCCCAATCAGGTGTGTAAGACAAGCCTGCCCCTGCAGAGCTGACAGAATTGTTGCCCCAGTGTGGCTCCTGCCCCCTAAGCAGACCAACTCAAGCACCGCATGGCATCTTTTTGCCTGAGTGCTTGCGTAGCCCCTTGAATGCCTACGAAGCACCGCTGGTTCAGAGAACAAATCTTCAGAAGAAGAGGCCATAGAGGAAGAAGAAGAGGAGGGGGTGGAGGAGAGAGCTGTGGCAGAATTACCACAAACATTTTGGAGGCGTGGTGGCAGAACAAGCTCCAACAATACTGAACCCTGTCCTGCATCCTTCCCAGCTGCCAGCAGAGTTACCCAGTGCGTCGTGAAAGAAAGGTAACATCCCTGTCCATGCCTGCTGGACCATGAGTCAGTGGTAATATGCACCTTACTGCTGACCGCCCCCTGTCCAATGAGGCCAAGACATTGCCTTCCACATGCTGGTAGAGAGCTGGAATGGCCTCCTGTGAAAAGAAATGGCGTTTGGGAACCTGCCACTGAAGTACCGCACATTCCACAAATTCACGAAAGGGGGCAGAGTCTACCAGCTGAAAAGGCAGCAGTTACAGTGCTAGCAATTTGGCCAAGCTAGCATTGACGCTGAGCATGTGGATGGCTGGGACCGAATTTCTTTACATGGTTTAGCAACTGGGGTAGGGAAATTTGCCTGCTAAAATCGGATGTTGGTGTACTGCTAGCAGATTGGCCGCAAGTACTTGGGACACCTATTTCTATACCTTCATTCCTCTCAGTGCAGGTTTCTGTGAGGACTGGAGGTATAGTGGGGTTGGAGATCCCAGCTGATGAGGAGCAAGGAGAGGTCTGCCTTGTTCTTTGTTCTGGGTCTTTTAAGTGCTGTTGCCAACGGACTGCATGGGAGGTCATCATATGTCTGTTCAAGCATGTGGTGCCCAAGCAGCTGCTGTTTTGGCCACGCTTGATATGCTTCAGACATATGTTGCAAACAGCAACGGTGTGATCTGCTGCAGACGTGTCAAAAAAGCCCACACAAAAGAACTTTTCAAAATATGCGGGGAGTCAGCAGTGCCCTGCACCTTCTTAGCTCTGCGGTATGATGCAATAGGGTTGCTGCCCTTAAGCTGCCCCCCTGGAGGACATCTGGCCTTGTTGGAGATATGCCTCTTCCTCCTCCTCCTCCTCCTCCTCTCTTCTATCAGGCACCCAAGTAGAGTCAGTGACCTCATCATCCCCTCCCTCCTTGTCACTGGAGCATACTTGGCAGTATGCTGCAGCTGGGGGAACATGACTGCCAGTTTCTTGTCCTTCTTGGGCACCCTCTCTCTCAAGGCTCGCGTTACTCCCTTCCTCAACCCGGGTACCATCATCGGAGCCTTCAAATCGCTGCGCATCCTTCTGCAGCATGTACCCGACACTGTGGTCGAATAGTTCGGGGGACTCCTCCGTGCATGATGGTGGGGCTAGGGAAGGAGTGACTGTTGACATGGAGCTGATGGAAGAGGGGGCTTTGGCAGCTGCATTGGCAGGCAAACTACTCTGAGCCTGGGTGACAGAGGAGGAGGAGGATGAGGACAGCTATTTTATCCATCCCACCAACTCTTCTGCATGTTGTGGCTCAATAACACGGCCAGCTGCAGAAAAAAAGGGCAAGCATACCCCACGGCCATGTACTGAGGATGCACTGTGTCCATGACCAGCACTGTTGACTGTAGACACAGAGCCAGCTTGCCCTCTTTTAGTGGCCTGTGAGCATCTGCCTCTGCTTGGTGGCCTTTTGGACATGCTGTAAATTTTGTTTAGCAAAACCACACTTCACTGTATTGTGTACTATGTACACCACCAGAAAAGTAGTAGCAACTGCACTATGGGTGCATGGTACTGTGTACACCACCAGAAGTCTAATAGAAACTATGAGTGCACTGTATTGTGTACTGTGCACACCACCAGAAAAATAGTAGCAACTGCACTAGGGGTGCACGGTACTGTGTACACCACCAGAAGTGTAATAGCAACTATGGGTGTACTGTATTGTGTACTGTGTACACCGCCAGAAAAGTAGTAGCAACTGCACTATGGGTGCACAGTACTGTGTACACCGCCTGAAGTAGAAAAAGTACACCAGGAATGGCCTGCAGTCAGATATAGGCTTGGCTACACTGGATGCAGTGTAATATATATATATATATATATATATATATATATATATATATATATATATATATATATATATATATATAATTAAATACACTGCAGCTAACTAAATAACCTGCCTGCCTGCTCAACCTGAATCATACTCTCTCTCCATCCACGCCAACACAACACACTACACAGGGCCGCCGTGCAGGCAGCCTTATATACTGTGGGGTGTGGACTTAGTCCCCCTGAGTCAAGATTGGCCAAAGGCACCCTTCCTTTGGCCAATTATGGCTCTCTTAGCTGAGAGCACTGGGATTGGCCAAAGCATGCAGGTCATGGTGCATGGTTTGGCCAATCATCATACAGCAATGCACTGCGATCTCACAGTGCATTATGGGGCGTTACGCGGTGCTTGAATTTGCCGCGAACGCCCCATAATGTTCGTTTTTCGACGAATGGGCGAACACCCGATGTTCGAGTCAAACTCATGTTCGACCCGAACATAAAGCTCATCCCTAATCCCAATATTAAACTCCTGTAACCCCATGCACAGTACCACTCAGACTAAGAGGGCATGGGTCAATACTATAACCAGTTAAGGCTCTTTTGCAGAATTGTTCTCTTCCCTTAACAATCTGAACATGATTATAGAAAGATAGAGTAGACTGGGAGAGTAGACATTGCTTAACAAAGTAAGGTCACCTGATTGTCTATATTGTCATGACCCAATGTGCTCCAGACAGACCCTAACCTCTAATGACATTGGCCAGCAATTGAATACATACAAATGCACAGGAGATCTTGGGTGACAGCATTGCTGTCTCATGTCAGCAGGCATCATTTATCAGTATTAATGTGGATCTGTACTGTTGGATGACATGATTGATGATGGATTATGGGGGGGGGTATTTTTATTTTGTAGCACCCTCTACCTTTTGGTAGGTGCTAGAGTAGTGTGTTTGTTTTTTTACTGTCAGTGCAGGTAAATGTAGGCAGGCCTATGCTGTGAGCTAGGCCTGTTTGTTTGTTTTTTTGGTGGCAGGGGAGTGGTTTAGTGTAGCAGCAGGTGACTGACATGTGCCTTAGTGCTTGGGCGCCTCCTTTGTTTCCAAGGAGAAGGTTCTGGAAAAGGGGCAGGGCAGAGACCTGGAGTGACATGGGGTGTATGTGGGAGCCCTGACCAATCCCCTACTAGGATTGGCAGGGGGCGGGCCTCCTATATATACACCCACGGTCAGCCTGCTGTGTGAGGTAGTTGTTGGGTGGATGAACTGAATGATGGAATGTTAGACTGTCATGGGGGGTGTACCTCAGGCTGGGAGCTCAGGAGCTGGGAGGGAGCCTCTCATTACACTGTCATTGAGAGGTGTCCTGGAACAGGAGCAGGAAAACAGAACAGTTGGGAGCACGTCCGGAGAAAGTCATTCAGGAGGGATCCATGCCAGGGTTTGGTGAGTGAAAGGCACAGTGGAAAGCTCTGGAAGAGGCATGCCAGAAGTTGGATGTGGAGCCAGAGGGAGAGACTGAGGGGTTGTTGTGAAGTCAAGTCTTTGCAGCCAGGAGGGCTGGTAGGATTTTCATTGGATATGCTGGGATCAGTAGTCTATCAAGTATCAGTTAGCACATTTATGCCGGGTTCACACCTATGCGAATTAGATGCGGGTTTCCCCCAGCTCCCTATGGAGCTGGTTCACGTATCTCCGTTGCAACTGTGGAGTGCACTGCACAGAAACACTGTGCGTCTATGGCTCTGTTTCAGGTCCGAATTTAGGCAAAGATTCTGCCCTGATTCATCCCTGAAACGGAGAACAGGCATGGACAGCGGCCAGTTTAGGTGTGAACCGAGCCTAATTCTTCTCATCTAAAATGGTTGATACCTCATAGGGGACTGAAAACCCCTGCCTGTAATGGGCTATCAGGAAAATGTTAGGACTTATTCAGAGTGAGGCCTAGCTATGTGCTAATTGTGACAGGAAATCTAGATTTGGACAGTGAAGTGAGGACACTAAGCTAAGCAGGGCAATAACTTCTTCACAGGATGATCTCAAGTAGGGTGCTGGAGGAGATGTGCAGAGGAAGAGACTGTCATATTTGGATTCAAACAACATTTATTTCCATTGCTAAAGGTTCATTATCTGGGCATCCCATGTCCCTTTTTCCCACCCAAGTTTAAACCCCTAATAAAAAAAAAAACAAGCAAGAGACTGTTCATTGTCTGGGAAAGTGTGCCAAAATATATGTCTGAACAGCAGGGTGAAATGTGTGGATGTTAGAACACGCAGCGACCCCAAGGGGCACTGCTACAATTTTTTTTTTATTAAAGAACTTCAAATATGTTGTTTGTTTATTTACTGCCTATTTTTTGTGAATGAGTAACAAGGGTACCCCTTATATAGGGAAAGAGAATTCATTTAAAGGATGCTTCCAGATTCAGATAAATTCCCCCATAGACACCTACATCCACCATGCCAGGGATGTGAAGAAGAGTCCCCCTGGCAAAGTCCCTTGACCGTGTTGAGGGCATGGGACCTGGTATAATTTAGGAAGGGGATATGCACTCACAGATATATGTTCCTGGCCAGCCAGGCTGCATGTTTAGATGAGTGTCTGGTATGTATTTTGGGCGAACACCACAGTTTTAATCACATTGTCATTGGTTGTTATGGTACACCATAACATCCAATGACTATGCAGCCTTCATCATCCTAGCAACCAATGTTATTATTGGTTGCTAGGACATAGGTGACTGGCCAACAAAGTGTCCTTGGCTTCTAGGACTCTAGCAGGTGCCAGCAACCGACTGGGGCGACAGATGCACAACCCTGAGTAAGAAGTTGTCACGTTTAGTGGAGGTAGTAATATCATCACTTGTTGTATGACCCCCGGCAACAACCACAGGTTTATTTTAGGAGACAGGCAAACAAGCTATTTAGTTTGCCCATTTAGCAAATGGCAGATAGCAAAATGTTGCAAAGACATCCTTACTTGCAAAGTGAATAGGCTATTTACCTTAAATAAGTCAACCCTTTTTAAACTAATCAATGTCTGCAGTTGTCTGGTGATCATTTTCTCTTTGAAGATTTTTATTTTGCTATTATAATTACATTTTGCCAGAGTAGAAACATGCCAGGAATAGTAAATAAAGAATTATAGTGGCTATAGTAAACGTTTCCTACGAAGGATCTGTTCCAGGAGGATGGCTTAACATGATTATGGATAAACATATCAGTTTTTCTAATTAGATGCACTGTGATTTCTTAGTTTGAGACCAGTAAAAGTTTCTAACTCCAATAAATACTATACGAGCTACACTTTTATAATAACTAAGTAAAACAAAAACTGTCACTTTTCATTTATAACTATGCTAATGTTAGTTCCCACAATATGAAAATACTGCTTAACACTCAAGTGGCCCTTAATCACACTTGTAAAACTGGTAATGGTCTACACAGTGGGACCCAAATGCATTTTACATCTAGCATTTAGAAACTGCACAACATAAAATGGTACTTGAGAATGTGTCGGTCTATGCACTCCTGTAGTTTTGTGCTTTAAAGCCGTGGCAAACAATGAGACTACAGCGTTAAATTATGCCTACATAGCTAATGAACACAATAAATCAGAATACAAATGATTTAAATATGCTTTCAGATTTGTGCAATATGTTTTTAAAAATTAACTCAGAGGCTACACACTAAATATTTCCCAGCAGTGTTATAAAATGTACTGTTTTTCAAGGTATTAAAACAACATAATTTTTATGCTTTTAGAAGTATGTTGATTTTAAACTATAAAAGCATGCAGCCAATGCATACAGTACATTGCTATCATTAGAGGTTAGCAAAATAAATTGAAAGATCAGGATAACTTGATGATTTTGGTGAATGTACCCTTTTTGGCCAATTGAAATCCTTATTTCAATCCAACATGTACATGCACATTTTTCCATACTATAGGACAATGTTTTTCATTAATCTTAAAGCGGTAGCAAACCGCTGTCTTTTTTTTTTGTAAACCCTGCAAACAATATCATAATGTGCTAGTATGCATCGCATACTAGCACATTATGTAAAACTTGCCTAAGAACAAAGCCCTCCAGTAGCGCTCTATCACCGCTGAAGGCACTTCCATCTTCACCCGGTCTTTCTTCTGGGTTCACGGACTCTGGCTGTGTGAGTGGCCAGAGTCGCAATGACATCACTTCTGCACGTACGTGCAGGAGCCGCCTTTACGACACATGACTCTGAAGGAACGGTACGGGTATGCCATTCCTTCAGAGTGCATGTGCCAGTGACGTCACTAGCTGCATCTACTGTAAATATCTCCTAAATGGTGCACCTTTAGGAGATATTTACAGTACCTATAGTTAAGCCTTATTATATGCATAAATATTTAAAAAAGTGCAGCACTAAACAAATAATCATACAAAAAAAGTGCAATCAAAACAGTGTGCATATATCAATATAAAAGTCCATAAAGAAAAACATGAAAGGAATCTCAAGCACCCCAAACCAGTGTTATTATAATGCGTATAAGTAAAGTGTAATACAGTGCAAACAAAAAATGCATATATTAAATATCAAACTAAAGTCCATTAAAAAGATCCCATGGTAGAATCCATGCTGAAAGTGAAGATCAAACACCTACCGGTGTGACACCCATCACCAGAGCAAAAATTGGAGGCTTACCAGAGATCTTCCTCAGGGGGGTCAATCAACGCTTAATCGGATCTACAATCCACTAAAAGGGAGCCTGGATGTAATCTCTAATAGCCGCAGATGGTGTATGGTGGAAGGCTCACAGTGAACCAGGAATAGGGATGAGCCGAACACCCCCCTGTTCGGTTCGCACCAGAACATGCGAACAGGAAAAAAGTTTGTTCGAACACGCGAACACCGTTAAAGTCTATGGGACACGAACATGAATAATCAAAAGTGCTAATTTTAAAGGCTTATATGCAAGTTATTGACATAAAAAGTGTTTGGGGACCTGGGTCCTGCCCCAGGGGACATGGATCAATGCAAAAAAAGTTTTGAAAACGGCCGTTTTTTCAGGAGCAGTGATTTTAATATTGCTTAAAGTCAAACAATAAAAGTGTAATATCCCTTTAAATTTCGTACCTGGGGGGTGTCTATAGTATGCCTGTAAAGGGGCGCATGTTTCCTGTGTTTAGAACAGTCTGACAGCAAAATGACATTTCAAAGGAAAAAACCCATTTAAAACTACTCGCGGCTATTGCATTGCCGGTCCGACTTACACATAGAAGTTCATTGATAAAAACGGCATGGGAATTCCCCACAGGGGAACCCCGAACCAAAATTTAAAAAAAAAATGACGTGGGGGTCCCCCTAAATTCCATACCAGGCCCTTCAGGCCTGGTATGGATATTAAGGGGAACCCTGGCCAAAATTTAAAAAAAAATGACGTGGGGGTCCCCCTAAATTCCATACCAGACCCTTCAGGTCTGGTACAGATTTTAAGGGGAACCCCGCGCCAAAAAAAAAAAAAAAATACGGCGTGGGGTCCCCCCAATAATCCATACCAGACCCTTATCTGAGCACGCAACCTGGCAGGCCGCAGGAAAAGAGGAGGGACGAGAGAGCGCCCCCCTCCCCTCCTGAACTGTACCAGTCCACATGCCCTCAACATTGGGAGGGTGCTTTGGGGTAGCCCCCCAAAAACCCTTGTCCCCATGTTGATGAGGACAAGGGCCTCATCCCCACAACCTGGCCGGTGGTTGTGGGGGTCTGCGGGTGGGGGGCTTATCGGAATCTGGAAGCCCCCTTTAACAAGGGGACCCCCAGATCCCGGGCCTCCCCCCTGTATGAAATGGTAAGGGGGTACTTACCCCTACCATTTCACTAAAAAACTGTCAAAAATTTAAAAAATGACAAGACAGTTTTTGACAATTCCTTTATTTAAATGCTTCTTCTTTCTTCCTTGTCAAAAGATTTTATTGTACATACAATGCGGTATTTGACATTACAGTGAGTACAAGTTATGCAATAAAGGAAATGAAGCTCAGAAATACATATTTAAACAATGTAGATTATATATTGAATTATAAGTTCTTATGGTATTAATAATACATACAAATGGTGCTGGTTGTAAGAGGAATTGTGTTCTATGGTTAGTATGAGCTTCCAAATAAAACAAAAAAAAAGAATAAGTAGAGAAGAAAGGAGAGATAGAAAGAGGAAGTACAAGAAAGAATAGAAAGAAGAGTCCGTAGGGTTCAGTCGAGGCGAGGTCCATCACAGTCACTAAAGACTATATAATGCATTGGTTCACTGGGTCAGTTACCATGGTAGTAAAACTTCTTTGTTAAAAGTTGAAGGCAAGTAGTTGCTAATCCATGGTTGCCATATTTTATCAAATTTGACAAACGAGTCATTTTCAATGGCTACCATTTTAGCTTGAGTCATGGTGACGTTCATTTGATTTACTACCTCTTCCACTATCAATGAAGGAGATCTCCAGGCTCTTGCCAGTGTTTGTTTCGCCGCTGTAAATAGTTGGATGAGTAATTTAAAGTGGTTATGTGTTAAAAATTCTGGTTTTCGGTTAATGAGAGCCATTGCAGGATCAGGGGTGATGGATATTCCTAACATTTTAGATGCAATAGTAAAGATAGCCTTCCAAAAGATTTGTGCTTTGGGACATGACCACCAAATATGAAAGTGAGTACCTGGGTCAGAGCATCCACGATAACACTCTGTCGAGTAGTTATGCACATATTTCGCTATTCTAACCGGTACAAGGTACCATCGTATTAAAACTTTGTAATTAGCCTCTATTGCTAGTATGTTTGGGGAAGCCGATTTGGTTGTTAACCAAATTTGATTCCATTCTGTTGTTTCCAGTGTTCGTTCTAAATCTCCCTCCCATTTCTGTACATACGATGGTTTCTCCGTTTCGGGTTGGTTTACTAATTGAGCATAAAGGACCGAAATCATGCCTTTAGCATGAGGATTATTTTTACAAAATTTTTCAAATTCAGTGAATTGAGTCAGTGGAGATTTTGTGGTTAAGAGAGGCATAAAGAAATTTTTAATCTGAAGATATCTAAATAACTCCGATTGAGGTAATCCATATTTGTCGCAGAGGGTTGGGAAGGGAATAAAGGATGAGGAATTTACAAATCTGTGCATGTTTAGTACATCATAAGTAATCCACGCTTTGAAAGATCTAGGTGAGACCCATACTGGGTAGAATGCAGGGTTTTTATAGAAAGATAATAGAGGGTTATGCAAAGATTGTAATTGATTTCTGAGTTTGTATTTGTCCCACATGGAGACAAAATGTTTGGTAATTGGGTTACCTAACCCTCTACAATCTCTTGGTGAAAGCCAGAGCAGATTTGCGATTGATAAGGGATCGCAGTCAGCTGCTTCAATTGACACCCAACGAGGGGATTCGTGTTGTGTATGGTATTTAGTTAAAGTTGCTATATGAGCCGCTCTATAGTAAGAGGCAAAATTGGGACATCCTAGACCACCATTCAACTTAGGGAGATATAATGTATGCAGTTTCGTACGAGGTTTAGAGGAGCCCCAAATAAATGAATTTGCTTTTCTTTGTATAATTCTTAAGTAATAGGCAGGAATTGGGATAGGTAAAACTCTGAATAAATATAATAATTTGGGTAAGATTGTCATTTTTATTGTGTTAATTTTTCCAAACCATGATAGAGGGAGGTGATTCCAGGATTTCAGCATATTTGTTATATTTTTAACCATTGGAGGGTAGTTAGCTGAAAAAAGATCCAAATAGGATGCAGTGAGATGTATTCCTAGATAAGGGATAGATTTATCTGCCCAAGTAAATGGGAGACTGTTTTTAGCTGAATTTAATTCCAATGTTGAGAGGGATATGTTTAATGCTATACATTTTTTAGAATTAATGAAAAGACCCAAAAAGGCAGCAAAGTCATCAAGTATTGGCATCAAATTGGGGCCTGATATTTGCGGTGATGAAAGAAACAAGAGGATGTCATCCGCAAATAGACATAGTTTGTGATGAAATCCTCCTATCTCAATTCCAGTTATGGTTGGTTCTGATCTAATTCGTTGGGCAAGAGGTTCTATGAGCAGGGCAAACAACATGGGTGAAAGCGGGCACCCCTGTCTAGTGCCCCTCTCAATGTTAAAGGCCTCAGATTTATACCCTGTATATTTAACGTATGCTTTGGGTTTATTATATAAAGCTTTGATCCAGTTTATAAAATTCGGGCCAAAACCCCATTTTTGTAACATATAATGCAAGTATGGCCAAGATATGGAATCAAAGGCTTTTTGAATATCAAGTGAAAGAAAACAGGAGGGAATGCGTCGGGTCTTGGCAATTTGTGCTAAAAGAACAGCTCGTCGTACATTATCGCCTGCTTGGCGAGTTGGCATAAAGCCAACCTGATCACGATTTATAAGAGCGCCAATGAAACCACCAAGACGGGACGCTAAAATTTTTGCCAGAATTTTGATGTCTATATTAAGCATCGAGATAGGACGGTAGTTATTACAGGATGTGTCATCTGCATAAGGCTTAGGAATCATGCATATGATCGCCGTAAGGGATTCCTGTCTAAATGAATTGTTTTCAAGTAGTGCATTAAATGTTTCTGTTAATATGGGGGAAATAGAGTCTGAAAAGGTACGATAATATAATGCTGAATAACCATCAGGTCCTGGTCTTTTATTAATTTTTAATTCTTTGATGATTTTTGCTACATCTTCTACCTTGATGGGTTCCTCTAATTGCGCTTTTTGTGAATCAGATAATTCAGGTAAATTAATTTTTGAGAAAAAGGAATCTGCTTCGTTTAAATTAAACAAATTTGATTCCGTGTATAGTGTTTTTAGGTGGGAACAAATTTATGGACAATTTTAAGGGGATTACTAGTGTATATATTTTTAGATATCTTCAGCTTAATTGGTTTAAAAGATTTATTAGTTGTTTTGAGTGCACGTGCCAAGTATGTGCCTGGTTTATTCGATTTCATATAAAAGGCATGCCTGGAACGACGTAATATTTTATCAGTTGGTTCTGTTAGAAAAAGATCATATTCCAGGCGTGCCTTCTCTAATCCACTTTTAGTAATTGGGTTAGGATTGTTTTGGAAGGCTAAGAAGTGGGAATTAAATTGTGTTTCTAATTTTCGTGCAAGATTTCTACGTTCTCTTTTGAGTATACCAATCTGTTGCTGAAATATCCCTCTCAACACCGGTTTATGAGCTTCCCAAAGTGTTATTGGAGAAATTTCTGGCCTTTTGTTGAGTATGAAATACTCTTTCAATGCATGTTCAATTTTGTTTCTATATATAGGTTGTTTGAGTAATATTTCTGGTAGATACCATGTTTTATCTTGAGTTTTAGGTATAGTGGATGTAATGGTGGTTAGGACTGCGTTGTGATCAGACCATGGGATGGGGATTATGTTTGATGATAGAATTTCTGGTATCATCCCTGTGGTAAGAAAAATATGATCTATACGGCTGAATGTTTGATGGGGGTGTGAAAAATATGTGTAGTTTCTTTTTGGTGGGTTACTCTCCCTCCATGAATCAACTAGATTGTGTTTCGAAAGTAGTTGAGAGAGGGATACTTTAGATTGGTTTCAAGGTGGCATATATGGAGTTTTGTCCAGAAATGGGAGGAGAACCTGCTTGGAATCACCACATACTATAATTGTTCCCATTTTATGTGCATTAACTACTTGCAAGAGATGTGTTAAAAATGGAATTGGTTGTTTGTTTGGAGCATAATAGGAGACCACAGTTACTTCTGTATCTAAAATGTTTCCCGTCAGGATTAAATAACGTCCTTCGGGGTCTTTAATTTCAGAGTGGACTGTGATTGGGGTGGAGCGGTGGAATGCTACTAGAGTTCCGCGTTTTTTGGTATTGGCCGAGGCAGTAAATACTTGTGGATAGGATGAACTAAAAAATTTAGGTGTTGAGTTTATTGTAAAATGCGTCTCCTGAATATACACAATGTGTGCCTTTTGTGTTTGGAATGATCTAAACACTTTAGTACGTTTCTGTGGCACATTGAGTCCCTGCACATTGAGGGATAAGATGTTTAAAGGAGCCATGGTAACTGAGTCAGTAGACAGCACTTACCAATTATTCTGGTTTGGAGAACGCTCGACTCAACCCATACGGACTTGAAAAGGGAAAAGAGAAAAAAGAATCTTGTGTGATCTGGTTTAGGGAAGAAGAAGAAAACAGGTAAGATTTCATTACATAAGCTTAAGAATAAAATACTAAGGTGTTCAGAATTTGCCCGTGGTGAGGGGTGAAACCACTCAACAGGGGGTCGAAGGCCTTCATCAGGTCTCCCCATATTAAGCGGGGGGATCCGAGGAAGACTAGGTGAGGCGCACGGAACTTCCCTGAGCAGGAGAACCACTTTGTGAAAATGTAAAAAGGAAAAATAACATCACTAGGATGTAAACTTGTAGCCCTTAAGGCTTGGAACAAAACATATCTATATTATCTAATGTTTTGAAGAAAAACTTAACACTTATGAAATAAAGATTGTTTAAATTCTCTGTTATTTAAGTAGAATAAACTATCCAGTCTGGAAAAAGAGGGGAAAAAAAGTAATATATATATATATATATTTATATAAAAAAAAGATATATGTTTTGTGGTTAGTGTTTAGGTTTACTACTAAACTTTGTTTCAGTAATTTACCTAAAAGTATCAATTATAGAAGTAAATTTGTATCATTTCAGTCATGACTAGGTCTTCTTTTGATAATATTAGTGTTTAACTCAAAGTTGCAACTGATAAATAGGAAAGGTATTTTAACCAATCTGGTTAGGGAAAAAGAAAAAGCTACTTAGTTTCAAAATATGAAGTAAGTATGGAACTTATGGGAATGGTGTTCTCGTATGATAATATTCAACAAACTCAGATGACATCTGAGTAAAGAATTAATCTAACCCATCTTATATTTCATTTTTAGAATAATAGTATGGGCTATAGCTTCTGGATAAAAAACTTTTTTTTAAAAAAACTATGTGTATATAATCTATATAACAATATATCTAAGAAATAAAATTATATTTCTCCTGACATGACTGAGCTTCCTTATTTATTTGATTATAATAGTGTGGAACTCAATGCTGCATACAATAAATAAGGAGAGCTACTTTAAACCATTCCATTTAGGAAAAAGAAAAGAGAACAACAAAAAAAAACCTGGTTTCATGTTTTGGGAATAAATATAGAACTAAAAAGATCTATGTTCTCAGATGATTATGTTAAGCATATATAATTGTTACTTGAATCTGGGATTTACCCTTATCCATATTGTATTCTATTTATTAGAATACAAGTATGGGATGTAAATTCATGTAAGAATTGCATTGTGAATGCGTCCAATATGCTGTGTATTCATTGAGAGCATATCTTCTTAGCTAATTTTATATTTTATGTTTAAATTCATGTTCCTGGAAAAATAGTCTTTCAGTCCATTGGATCTACTTCTTGGTCTTGTGGAGGGGATACATAGCGGCCTCTCTTGTGAACATGCTGGTTGCCGTTTTTTTCTATAGCAGGGGATGAAGTTGGTAGTGAAGAAGCGGATGCTGTTCGTCTTCGTGAGGTATTGATTGCAGATGTTCCATCGATCAAATTAAGATCTTGTAGAGCTTGTTGTAGTTTGTTCGGAGATCTACAAATATGCCTGTTTCCTTGGTAGGTAAAACGTATGGAGAATGGAAAACCCCATTGGTATGTGATATTGTTTCTTTGCAGTTCCAGCAGATGTATTTTCATAGCACGTCTTTTAGAGATGTAACTTGAGAGAGATCTGCGAAAAACTGAAAATTGTGACCTTGAAAGGTTAAGTTTTTTTTCTCTCTGGCTGCAAATAAAAGTTGTTCTTTCGTTCGATAAAAATGGAATTTTGCTATGATGTCTCGAGGGGGTCCATCTGTTTTTTTAGGCATGAGGGCTCTGTGTACCCTATCCATTTCCAACCTTTCGATCGGTATTCCTGGTTGTAATTCTTGGCATAAAGCTGTTATTGTAGAAGATAGGTCAACGATCGATTCAGGAATGCCTCTGAAACGCAAATTTGACCTTCTTGCGCGATTTTCATAATCTTCCAATTTGTTTTATAAGATTATATTTTCTTCTTTAAGAATATCTATTTCAGTCATGAATTCCTGTGTTGTGTTTTCTAGTTCTTCAGTTTTAATTTCCAGCGCTGCTGTACGGTTCCCCAATTCTCTGATTTCTTTCGTAAGATTATTGGTTATTTGTTCTGAGGTAATCTTTAATTCTTTGTGTAGCATTTTCTCAAATTGTTTAATAAGGTTTGGAGTTGCTGCTGGTTCTTGTGAAGATTTTTGTGACAGAAATATTTCTGTGTCAGATTCATCTGAGGAGATTTGCTGTGACAGCTTTGTCTTTCTCCTGCGCTCTGAGGTGATTATGCCTGAGGCTGAGGAGACTGAGGGGACTGGCGCCAATTTCACTGCAGTCTTAGCCTGTGTGCCTCCACTGGGGGCATTTTTATACTTATTCCGTGTTCCCCCTAGTACCATTTTGCTTTCAAAGTTTTCTCTCACCTCTCAGGAGTATAATGTCTAGTTTTTTAAATGAAAAACGTCGGCGGGCTGCCTTTATACAGCGGTTCTCCCTTTTCATGGAGCGGAGCTCTAGCAGGACATGTCCGCTGCGCTAGACTCCGCGCATGCGCCTGCTTCTTCTTTCTTCTATCTTCCTTCATCTTCTTCTTCTGGTTCATCCTCCGGCGTTCTCGTCCAGCATCTCCTCCGCGGCATCTTCTATCTTCTTCTCCTCAGGCCGCTCCACACCCATGGATGGGGGGAGGCTCCCGCTCTTCTCTTCATCTTCTTCATCTTCTTCTTTTCTTCTCTTCTTCTCTTCTTCTCTTCTTCATTTTCTTCTCCGGGCCGCTCCGCGTCCATGCTGGCATGGAGGGAGGCTCCCGATGTGTGACGGCGTCTCCTCGTCTGACGGTTCTTAAATAACGGGGGGCGGGGCCACCCGGTGACCCCGCCCCCTCTGACGCACGGTGACTTGACGGGACTTCCCTGTGATGTCACGGGGAATGCCCCGCTCCCCATTATTTAAGAACCGTCAGACGAGGAGACGCTGTCACACAGCGGGAGCCTCCCTCCATGCCAGCATGGATGCGGAGCGGCCCGGAGAAGAAAATGAAGAAGAGAAGAAGAGAAGAAAAGAAGAGGGAAGAAGATGAAGAAGATGAAGAGAAGAGCGGGAGCCTCCCCCCATGCCATGGGTGCGGAGCGGCCCGAGGAGAAGAAGATAGAAGACGCCACGGAGGAGATGCTGGACGAGAACGCCGGAGGAAGAACCAGAAGAACCAGAAGAAGAAGAAGATGAAGGAAGATAGAAGAAAGAAGAAAGAAGATGCATTTAAATAAAGGAATTGTCAAAAACTGTTTCTTGTCATTTTTAACATTTTTGAGTTTTTTAGTGAAATGGTAGGGGTAAGTACCCCCTTACCATTTCACACAGGGGGGGCCGGATCTGGGGGTCCCCTTGTTAAAGGGGGCTTCCAGATTCCGATAAGCCCCACGCCCGCAGACCCCCAAAACCACCAGCCAGGGTTGTGGGGATGAGGCCCTTGTCCTCATCAACATGGGGACAAGGTGTTTTGGGGGCTACCCCAAAGCACCCTCCCAATGTTGAGGGCATGTGGCCTGGTACGGTTCAGGAGGGGGGGGCGCACTCTCGTCCCCCCCTCTTTTCCTGCGGCCTGCCAGGTTGCGAGCTCGGATAAGGGTCTGGTATGGATTTTTGGGGGGACCCCACGCCGTTTTTTTTTTTTTTGGCGCGGGGTTCCCCTTAAAATCCATACCAGACCTGAAGGGTCTGATATGGAATTTAGGGGGACCCCCACATCATTTTTTTTTAAATTTTGGCCGGGGTTCCCCTTAATATCCATACCAGACCTGAAGGGCCTGGTATGGAATTTAGGGGGACCCCCGACGTCATTTTTTTTTAAATTTTGGTTCGGGGTTCCCCTGTGGGGAATTCCCATGCCGTTTTTATCAATGAACTTCTATGTGTAAGTCGGACCGGCAATGCAATAGCCGCGAGTAGTTTTAAATGGGTTTTTTCCTTCAAAATGTCATTTTGCTGTCAGACTGTTCTAAACACAGGAAACATGCGCCCCTTTACAGACATACTATAGACACCCCCCAAGTACGAAATTTAAAGAGATATTACACTTTTATTTTTTTACTTTAAGCTTTATTAAAATCACTGCTCCTGAAGAAACTGCCGTTTTTAAAACTTTTTTTTGCATCGATCCATGTCCCCTGGGGCAGGACCCAGGTCACCAAACACTTTTTATAAAAATAACTTGCATATAAGCCTTTAAAATTAGCACTTTTGATTTCTCCCATAGACTTTTAACGGTGTTCCGCGGCATTCGAATTTGCCGCGAACACCCCAAATTGTTCGCTGTTCGGCGAACTTGCGAACAGCCAATGTTCGAGTCGAACATGAGTTTGACTCGAACTCGGAGCTCATCCCTAACCAGGAAGCAGCATCAGCAGACCATCAGTGGAGCTCGATGCCAAAGTATATAGAATACAAGACTCCACATAGTGTAACAGTGTACCGACATCAAATTTATTAAAACCGTAGTGCACTTACATTAAAACAGTATACATAGGCATGTAGACATATCAAATCCAAAACTGGTCAGTTTCCCTCAGAAAAAATGGCTAAACATGAGTCGCGCATGCACAGTAGAGTGTGAACGTAGCTCCTCCACCTCAATTGTTTTTGGACTTTCACTTCATTTGTATTTTTCTTGATATGTATTTAGAATATCACATTTACTAAGCACTGCACTTTACATTGTTTCTGTACTTGTACTTTTTAGGTGAACTGTATAGTACATAGTTAAAATGCACCATACAATTGGATTGCTTTGCATTGCATGGATTTTGATCTTACTTGCAACATTTGGAAGGCATTGACAACTTGCAAAGGTTGCCATATTCCTTAATTTAAGTCAGTATCAGCGCACCATAAATCTGCCTATAGCACTTGGCATGGATTTGCAAGCACTAGGGATACACACTGGAGGAACAAAATATTCCTGAAATAACTGGAAAATTATAAAATAGGTACTAGAGGCATCAAAACAGCCCATCCCTGTATATATATTCAGGAAACCATGGCTGCAATAAATGTGGTTACATTTATTCATGCAGTGGAGCTGCACTCAGAGCTGTATGATTCCTCAGTCCCCAGCTACAGTGATGCATACTGCAAAAAGTGCACCTGAGAAGTAGTCTACAGGAATGCAATTTCTGTACAATGAGAAAACCCTTCTTCGAAAGAGAATTTATAGGTTAGGTTCACACATGTCCGGTGCAAATTTCCCCTCCATTTTCACTGCAAATTTCCAAAAGCAGCTGTTTAACGTTTCAGTTGCAAATTTTCCGATACAGTTCAGGTCCCCCCCCCAATCCATATCAGACCCTTCAGGCCTCTTCCACACAACTCTGGCCAGTGGTTGTGGGGGTCTGCGGGCATGGGGCTTATCAAAATCTGGAAGCACCCTTTAACAAGGGGACCCCCTATGTGAATGAGAATGGGGTATATTGTACCCATACTCATTCACCAAAAAAGTATCAAAAATAAATAAAAAAAAAACAGAGACAGCTTTTGACAATTCCTTAAAAAAAAAAAAAAAACAATGTCCCCTGAAGTAAATCCAGTGTCCATAAAGATGAATAGGGATGAGCTTCGAGTTCGAGTCGAACTCATGTTCGACTCGAACATTGGCTGTTCGCAAGTTCGCCGAACAGCAAACAATTTGGGGTGTTCGCTGCAAATTCGAATGCCGCGGAAAACCCTTTAAAAGTCTATGGGAGAAATCAAAAGTGCTAATTTTAAAGGCTTATATGCAAGTTATTGTCATAAAAAGTGTTTGGGGACCTGGGTCCTGCCCCAGGGGACATGGATCAATGCAAAAAAAGTTTTAAAAACTGCCATTTTTTCAGGAGCAGTGATTTTAATAATGCTTAAAGTCAAACAATAAAAGTGTAATATCCCTTTAAATTTCGTACCTGGGGGGTGTCTATAGTATGCCTGTAAAGGGGCGCATGTTTCCCGTGTTTAGAACAGTCTGACAGCAAAATGACATTTGGAAGGAGAAAAGCCATTTAAAACTACTCGCGGCTATTGCATTGCCAGTCAGACAATACACATAGAAGTTCATTGATAAAAACGGCATGGGAATTCCCCACAGGGGAACCCCGAACCAAAATTTAAAAAAAAAAGATGAAGAAGATGAAGAGAAGAGCGGGAGCCTCCCCCCATGCCATGGGTGCGGAGCGGCCCGAGGAGAAGAAGATAGAAGACGCCGCGGAGGAGATGCTGGAAGAGAACACCGGAGGAAGAACCAGAAGAACCAGAAGAAGAAGAAGAAGAAGAAGATGAAGGAAGAAAGAAGAAGCATTTAAATAAAGGAATTGTCAAAAACTGTCTCTTGTCATTTTTAACATTTTTGACAGTTTTTTAGTGAAATGGTAGGGGTACCATTTCACACAGGGGGGGGGCGGGATCTGGGGGTCCCCTTGTTAAAGGGGGCTTCCAGATTCCGATAAGCCCCCCACCCGCAGACCCCCACAACCACCAGCCAGGGTTGTGGGGATGAGGCCCTTGTCCTCATCAACATGGGGACAAGGTGTTTTGGGGGGCTACCCCAAAGCACCCTCCCAATGTTGAGGGCATGTGGCCTGGTACGGTTCAGGAGGGGGGCCGCTCTCTTGTCCCCCCCTCTTTTCCTGCGGCTTGCCAGGTTGCATGCTTGGATAAGGGCCTGGTATGGATTTTTGGGGGGACCCCACGCCGTTTTTTTTTTGGTGCGGGGTTCCCCTAAAATCCATACCAGACCTGAAGGGCCTGGTATGGAATTTAGGGGGACCCCACGTCATTTTTTAAAAAAAATTTGGTTCGGGGTTCCCCTGTGGGGAATTCCCATGCCGTTTTTATAAATGAACTTTTATGTGTATTGTCAGCTACGAAATTTAAAGGAATATTACACTTTTATTGTTTGACTTTAAGTATTAATAAAATCACTGCTCCTGAAAAAACGGCCGTTTTTAAAACTTTTTTTGCATTGATCCATGTCCCCTGGGGCAGGTCCCAGGTCCCCAAACACTTTTTATGACAATAACTTGCATATAAGCCTTTAAAATTAGCACTTTTGATTATTCATGTTCGTGTCCCATAGACTTTAACGGTGTTCGCGTGTTCGAACAAACTTTTTTCCTGTTCGCATGTTCTGGTGCGAACCGAACAGGGGGGTGTTCAGCTCATCCCTAAAGATGAACACCGCCGACGACGATCAAAAAAAAAAATAGGTCAGCACCTGTCACTGGCTCCTTCCATCAGCCAGCTCTGCCATCTAACCGTTCTTAAATAGCTAAGGGGTAGGGTCACCTGGTGATGTCACTGGGTGGCTCCGCCCCTTGTGACATCATCAGCCAGTGCATGCTAGGTTGATGATATCACAAGGGGGCGTGTCACCTGGTTACATCATCGAGTGGCCTCGCCCTTTAGTTATTTAAGAACTGTCAGGCAGTGGAGCTGTTAGATTGCGGGAGTCAGGGATGGGTGTAGACCTGCTTTCTTTTTTCTGGGCCAGTGGCGGCATTCATCGTGATAGACACTGCATTTACAGGGGACATTGTTTTGTTTTTTTAATAAAGGAATTGTCAAAAGCAGTCTGTGTTATTATTTATTTTTGACACTTTTTTTTGGTGAATGAGTGGGGGCAAACTTGGGAGATAACTCGACAGCGTTGGTCTCATTGTGCATTACATCCGATATCCTGGACGATGAATGTTAGTGGATGACAGCAGTGGGGAACTAAGCAAAATGGTACAAAAGAGTTGACAAGGACTGGATGACAGGGTATTAAAGAGTGATGAAAAAGGTCTGTTTGGCAGTACAGAGGGAGAAATTACATTTTAGTAGGTCAGCATTTTTAAGAGGAATGTTTTTCAGGGACATTGTTTTACACCATACTTGCTCAGGAGCATGGCTATGTCATTTAAGCATTTAAGACTTCTGGTGTCACCTATTTGCCAGGCTTGTAGTTATCAAGGCCTAATTTTGCATGTATTAAGGGCAGCAAGTGCTTCCATAGATAAAGGTTTTTACATGTAACTGCTGGTTAAAGAAATAGGAGGTTGAAGACAAATGTGAAGCTGTTAGGATAGTGATCAGAAAGAAGAAAGGGGATGTTGGAGAGATTGCAAGGAGTGCAGAGGAAAAGGGATACAAACAGGAGGTTGGGTAGGTAATCTTCAGTCAAGTGAGATAGCTGGTTCACGTTAGAGCTCAATACAGCCATCTCACTTGACTGAAGATCACCTACCCAAGCCTTTGGGAGTGCAAAAGCAACACAAGAGGGACACCTGTAACTACTTCCTGCAACTTACCACCCCACTACACATCACCCTGATTACTCAAAATGGAGGAGGGACCCTGCAAACTGACAAACTCAGGTCTTGTGTGCTTGGGACTCAAGAATAAAAAAGATAGTGCTAATAGCCTGTTCAGCCTGTTCAGTGGCAGCAGTTCTCCCCAGCGTCCAGAAGTGGCTATCCAATCTCCCCAAGGAGAATCCGTAATGAAGCAGGCCTTAATGAATGGAGATCTTCACAATCAATTAAGTCACTATCCACCAGCTCAGTACAGGATCCCCAGAGCTGAGTTCAGAGGTGAGGGACATTTTACACTTTTTCCCTCCAAGAATTTCTAACTTCTTATCAGTCTTTATCAGACACTACCCTGAAAGAAATGCTTCAATCCTTAAAAAGTTAACTGCATGCTGACATGGTATTCAAGCTGTCACATCTTAAATGGTATATTACCAAATTGGGTGGTATGGTAAAACACATGAAACCTAAACTCCATGGAGCTGCACATGTTACACCCTGAATATGAGTTTAAAATGTAACATGTTACAAAAGGTGAACTTATCATTTAATATGAAAGGACTCAGGAGACCTTTTCACAGTTGCTCTTTATGGAAGGAAACTAATTGTGATGTTATATGCCAGGGTAGGTACTGATTATATAATCCCATAGGTCCAAAATAGGTACAAGCCAGTCTATCATGTAAAAAGTAGTAAGAGTATACTTAGCAGTTAAAAACATAATAGCCACTTTATTCACAGCTGGGAAATAACTGCTGCGTTCATAAAAAACTGTGTTATTGCGTAAACATTTGGCTCTTCTACATAATATAGATTGCTAATAAAACCTCTGCAATGTTATAATAAAAGAGGAAGTTAGTTTGAGAAATTGAGAAGGAGCTGAGGTGTTAACATGTAATGTAGAAGTCATCAAGGAACTATGAAACTAGTCGTGGATGCATGTGTGGAGGCTTCCAAGATGACTACGACCACCTGAAGCTCTGCGCTGCCCCAGGGGACTAGCTCAAAATGCTGCTCAGATAACCTCATCTATCCATGCTGATTTACAACAGCTGGGCATTAGGATAGAACACATTGAAAGAAAAGCAGATCAATCAGTAGCCAGAATTAACCAAAACTCTGCAAGAATCCAGGATGTGCAGGAACAACTAGAGACTGCAGTATCCAAAATTGATGACTTAGAGAACAGATCCAGGCATTATAACTTTAGGATCAGGGGTCTCCCTGAAACAGTGAAAGAAATCCAGCCAGCAATCCGAGCGCTCATCAAGGACCTCATTCCAGACATCCCAGAACACAGACTGGAACTAGACAGGGCCCACAGAGCCTTACAACCGCCACTCTCAGATGGCCCCCCAAGGGACATCATTTTCAAACCGTATTTCTACACAGTAAAAGAAGAAGTGAAGAAAAGGTCCCGAGCAGCGGACAGCTTCACATTCCAAGGTCAGCCAATACAAATCTTTGCTGACCTCTCGCCCTACACTGTACAGAAACGGAGATCCTTAAAACCCCTGCTTCAAGTCTTAACACAAGAAGCAATAACCTACAGATGGTCCTTTCCATTCCGCCTGAACATCTCATATCGCAACAAAAGCTACATTTTTCTTCTTTCACAGAAGGTGAGTGCATACTACTTCACCTGGATTTATTGACTCAGGATCTTCAGCCTTCTTCGGCCAGCAAAAGTTCATCATCATCTGTGAAACGCCCTCCCCCTGCTAGCCCTCTGAAGCTGGCATGGCAGAAACATCAGTCCACAAGATTCAAGGACTCTCAACCACCTTGAGGATGGCCTGAAGGATGAATTTTCAGTTGTTTTGATCTGACCTCCCTACTTTGATCCCCCTGTTGTTTTTCACCCTTTCCAAATTGAGCTATACTTCTCATACGTTATAGGAGGGTAAACTCTTTGGGAACAACCTGAGTGAGAAGGGACCCACTCCTCAGTCCCTTCCTGCTCTTTGATGCACTACTATAAGTTATATTATAGTTACAGTGGCAAGTTTTGGCCACACTTTAGTGGTTTCTTCCTTTAAATATGATCCTATTTTGAAATCAACATGTTTTTGATGTGAAATAATGCCTATCTCTTCCCTTTGGAAGGGAGACTCCAGGTATTGACTCATTCGTCCCATTATACAATATCTTTATTTCATTTTAAGCCTACCAGACTTTACTATCCATTTCATGTGGGGTTTTGGATAGTGGCCTCTCTGCTGGTGGGGACTCTCCCAGGGGACACCCATGTTTAAGGACTGCCTCTGGTGGGGGGGACTGAATTCACAGAGGAGTCACTCCACTGGTTCCTGGTTTACTTATATTTCTGGGGAACGAGGTTCTGTTCATTTGCAATTGCTATTATTTGTTTTATAGTGGTGAGACTGTAGCGGATGCAATACGCCTCCACCAGCCTTTGAGGGGTGTTTATTTTTCTCGGAGGCTGACAGAGGCTCCCCTACTCAGGGGACCTTTTGGGTCATGGGGCAGAAAGGGGCTGGCCCCTCCCTGACCCGGGTAGGGTTAGGGGATTATAGTCTGTATTATATTAAAATTGTTCAGCTTAACCATCTCATATTTTCTCTTTTTCTTCCCTGTCTTTTGCTGCAGGTGTCCTGGGAAGTCCTATGTCATTTACTCTCCAGTCCAGACTGCAACACCCACCCACATCTACATTGGGTAAGGCACAATAAGTATTTGAGACACCCCATACTCTGATCCATGTCTAGCACGACCTCTCCCAACTCAACCTTGCAAATTATCACACATAAGGCAAACAATATATAAAACAGTGTAGCGCTGGACTAATAAGAATACGCATATATAGGTGTATGCGAATAAGCAGGACCCATAAATAGTGAATGAAGTGAATATTATAGACGCGTGTGTTATAACACTGTAAATTAATCAAATAAACCTGCATATATTTAAAAACAAAAAGTGATATGAAGGTATAGGTAAAAGTGGTGAACTTTAAGTGAGTTATGTGAACCAATGTGACAGCAAAAGATAAATGACATCAATATATGATGAAAAACTCTATTCACTAATAGTGTTAATTGATCCTTATAATTAGTGATCACAATAAAAAGGGAAATTGAAATAAATAAATTAGGATAGTCCCAAAAAATTTGAACAAAAGTTCCAAAACGTAGTGACACTCCAACACAAATTCTGATTCAATATTCCACCGCAGCTGTTGCCCACCACCGAGGGATTTAAAGTTGGAGGCTTACCGGACAGCCTGCGACCACCCTTATTCAGGAGGGGTCAAAACAGGCTCAGTAGAGATGTATGGATCCAGAAGATGTCTTCGCCAATAATCTCCAGGTGTTCTCCAGATAACCTTATGGCAAGCCACGGGGGGCTTCCAAACGGGGTGCAGCTAGGACTTGGCCACAGGATACAGCATTGGCCCCAAATGCCCCAAAAAAGAAAAAAATACTCCAATAGTGCAGAGTGATCTGGCCAATTTATTTAAAAAATGTAAAGAAAACAAATATATCTAAAAAAGGCAAAGCTTCAGACGGAGAGAAATGAAACAAGCTCCACCGCCGTTTAAAATCCGATTGCGCATGCGCGATACGTGCTCACATTGTGACCCTACGGCCGTTTCGTCACAACTGACGTCATCAGGGGTACCCATTTCTCTCCATCTGAAGCTTTGCCTTTTTTAGATATATTTGTTTTCTTTAAATTTTTTAAATAAATTGGCCAGATCACTCTGCACTATTGGAGTATTTTTTTCTTTTTTGGGGCATTTGGGGCCAATGCTGTATCCTGTGGCCAAGTCCTAGCTGCACCCCATATGGAAGCCCCCCGTGGCTTGCCATAAGGTTATCTGGAGAACACCTGGAGATTATTGGCGAGGACATCTTCTGGATCCATACATCTCTACTGAGCCTGTTTTGACCCCTCCTGAATAAGGGTGGTCGCAGGCTGGCCGGTAAGCCTCCAACTTTAAATCCCTCGGTGATGGGCAACAGCTGTGGTGGAATATTGAATCAGAATTTGTGTTGGAGTGTCACTATGTTTTGGAACTTTTGTTCAAATTTTTTGGGACTATCCTAATTTATTTATTTCAATTTCCCTTTTTATTGTGATCACTAATTATAAGGATCAATTAACACTATTAGTGAATAGAGTTTTTTCATCATATATTGATGTCATTTATCTTTTGCTGTCACATTGGTTCACATAACTCACTTAAAGTTCACCACTTTTACCTATACCTTCATATCACTTTTTGTTTTTAAATATATGCAGGTTTATTTGATTAATTTACAGTGTTATAACATACGCGTCTATAATATTCACTTCATTCACTATTTATGGGTCCTGCTTATTCGCATACACCTATATATACGTATTCTTATTAGTCCAGCGCTACACTGTTTTATATATTGTTTGGTTTGTGTGCCCTTGTATTGGGGTTATTGTGTTTTAGCTGCAGGACTCACTTCACGTTTTTTTTTTTTTTCATGTTTTTTTCAATTTTTTGAACACTGAGTGCAATTTCTCTCCCCTCCCTTTTCCTTATCACACATAAGGGCTTAACTCTCCGGTCAAAAGGGTATCTCGATTATATACTCCTTGCTGGCGTATAGAGATGACAAGCCTTCCTATGTCTGGGTGTGGGAGCATGACATGGAGATTTTGTGCGACAGTAATACGTGGTTTCAAGCTTTACAACGCTCTTATAAAGGTATTCTTAATATATCACTAATCAAAGCCAATGTTAGACTCCTTACTAGATGGTACTATGTTCCCATGAGATTGGCAGTAATGTATCCAGATGCCTCTCCCCTATGCTTTAGAGGTTGCAACTTAGTGGGATCCATGTTTCACGTCTGGTGGTCCTGTCCTCGCGTCAGAACTTACAAGGTCTTTCATCTCCTGAGGAAAATTTTGGGAGCAGCAATACCTCAAGATCCCACTATTGCTCTCCTAAATTGTAGCGTTGATACGTTGCACAAGGATATGCAAACCTTAGTTTTTTTTCATTCTCTTGGGTGCCAAGATTACACTTGCTGGGGCTTGGAAAAGACCTTCTATCTCATTTATGGCACCAAAGAGAAAAATATCTTGGATCAAAGAGCAAATAGTAGCTAGGCTTCAAGACAAAATTTCTAAGTTTGAGACTATTTGGGAACCTTGGGCAACCCATACTAGCATCTCCCTCTGTCCGGGCATTACACCAGACTCTTAAGACTTCCTTGACTTCTTTCTCCTCTCCTTTCCCTTTCTTTCTCTCTTCTGCTCTCTTAGAGATGTCTCAATATCTCACTCTTTTGTTTCTCTCCCACTTGTCACATCTATATTTTACTTCTTTGTGTAATATCGATCTCCCTATGCAGGGGAGGATACTTTACCCCCCCCCCCCCCGTTTAGGGCTGATGGATTTCCAATGTGGATATTTAGATACATGTACTACTTGGACCAAGGCTCAAATGGATTTGTCCTACGGACTCTTAATGCTTACCTTTAAAATGGAGCTATTGCCTCCCATGGCATGCCCTAATTGTTGTACAGGAAACATTTGGGGGATGGGGCTATGGCTCCTGTGTTGTGGGAAGCTGACCTCGCACTCACAGATTGATCCCACGGGGTGATGGATGGTTATCTTCTAGGGTGCAGGGACTGGAGATTCTCCGGTGAGAGAATTAGGAATCCTTCTTGATCCACTCAACCTGCTGTAATTATATAAGCCACTCTGGGCTAGGGCTCACGAGTAATGACTTCTAGCTAGAGGTCTGAATATCATTTTAGCTCCTGTGTCTTATCTCAGATGTACATGACCTATTCTCTGAACCAAGATGTAACCACATTGGCGCTTGCATTATATGGATCAGTTTACACTCTGTTGTAGTCATATTCTGAAGCCTTGTAGACTGATATGTAATTTTTACATTGCTACTCTTTCTACATAAGAAAATCAATAAAAATATTGAAAAGAAAAAAAGAAAGAAACTAGTCGAGGAGGCCAATAAATCAAAGCAATCTTAAAAGAAACTGGAAAAAATTAGTATGATGAGCCTAAAAAAGGAGAAATGTAGAAAGAACTTGAAAGATTTTTGCTGGAATAGAAGCATTCCAACTCGACCTCCTTTTTATAAAATAAATTAATTCCTGGTCTAAAAAACAACTCTCTTTCCTTCACCCACAGCTGTTGGAAAGTAACACCCCCTAGTGTTTATGAATCAACAAGTTGTACAAATAATGGTGCTAACAAATATAAATTTAAGGAGGAACTGCAGTCTGCTCACATAATTTGTAATATAAACATTTTTGCCATTCTGAAGCTTCCCTCCAACCACTTTACATATTATTTTGTATATACTGTGATTCTGTACTTGCCAAATATGCTGCAGAAATCTCCCTCCACTAAGTCTGGCTGCATCCATTTTAACTGTGGGCAGCTGAAGCTGCTGCCTATTCACTTACTGGATTTACACAGACACAGAGGCACACCTTCAGCTCTCCAGCCCTGCAGCTCTGATTGGCTCTTTTATGACTCATCCCTCTCCCTTCCTGGGAAACTCTCATAAGAGTTAGAGAGAGAGAGCTGTGCATGATGTCATAAGCTTAGGCTTTTTACCAGACAAGAAACAGGAAGTGGGCTGTAAAAGGTATTTACTGGCAGAAAAAAAAAAGTTTTACTAAAGTTAAAACAACAAAGGCAGAAGATTTAATAGATGGAAAGTTGAAAAAATTACTGAAGGTTTGCTTTAACATTATTGTGAATACAGTGCCAACATAATTTTTTTTACGTACAGTATTAATTCCAATGAAAAACAAAAACTATTAACATCCGATAATCATCTTTTAACAGGCTGTAAACTTTCCAACCGTATTTCCACCTCTGTGCTCTGTGTAATATAAATAGATGAAAGTCTCTACTGATTCCCATGATCCCTTATAACTAAGTGAGCCGTGAAGCAGTTTCCTCAGATGAATATAGTTGTCAGGACATCACAATTTCCCCTCTCAATCTAGGCTTGCTTGTACAGTATAAGCAGGACTGCACACCATCTCCCACTCCTCTCCTCCCTTACTCCCAGGTGTGGTACCACATCACCTCTTATACTCCTCAGCTCAGACTGGTATTAGAGCACAAATAAATCCATAGTGTATCATGTATAAGATCCAAATTATATAACAAGCAATACTATGCTCATATAGCAATAAACATAAAGACTTTTAGATTCTCAATATTATAGGTAAATTAAAGGCTCACCAGATTTGCATGACTAATTATATGGAGAGCATTTCAAGACTTTGTAAAGAGTGATTAAAATCTGGTGAGCCTTTCATTTATTTATAGTGTTGAGATTCTAAAGATCTTATGTTTATTACTATGTGAGTATACTACTGCTTATATTATTGGTTATCTGGGACCACAGCCAGTGTAAGAGAGAAAATAAGTGGCAGACTGTGTCCAGTCCTGCTTATACTGTACAAGCCCTGATTGAGAGGGAACATTCTTATGTACAGCCAACTACTGTATATTCATCTGGGGAAAGTGTTTTATGACTCACTTATAAGGGGTCATGGGAAGCCGGGGAGCATTTCATTTATTTATGTTACACAGAGCTCAGTGGTGGAAATACAGTTGGGAAATTGTGGAGTTGCACACAGCCTGTTTAAAGATGATTAATCAATGTTGACAGTTTTTGTTTTTGAATGGAATTAATATTGCACTTAAAAAAAAAAAATCTACCTTATTTTTGCCTACTAGGTCTAAGTGAGTGAGTTCCGAGGGAGCAACATAGGAGAGATCTAGAGAAGCATAAATAAATTCATGATCCAAGTTACAGTAATGGCTAGTGGGTTACAGGAGTTAGGGGTAAAAATGTTGGGAGGAATAAAGGTGTGCTTGTTACAGGCAGAGTGGGCATCCAGGGCACATGAAAAGAGGGGCTGACTCTTGGAAGCAGGAGAATAGAAATGAAAATGTATGGATTAAAGTTGCTGCCAGGATTGTTGTGTGGTTAAAAGTTACACAGCAGAAAGCCAGTATTGGGTAATACTGTGTATCCCCAGAAGTATTAAGAAGGAGTAGTGTAAGTGAAGTGGGAATTAAATGAGTGCTCATGCCCCAGTGTTCTGCTGGTTATGTCAGCATGTGGGTTCAGAATGAAAAGAAGATGATTAGTGCTGTAATATATATATATATATATATATATATATATATATATATATATATATAAAAAAAGGCTGTGGCATGGAGAAGAGGGGTACAGGAATTTGTTTAAGGATTGAAGACACTGTTGTAAGATGAAAGGCATAAGGACCATAGTACATGGTGGAGAGAGTAGTAGTCAGCCTGGGAAGGAAAAAGCTGAATGGGAAAATATAGGAAAATCACATGCCCATGTGAGCAAGACCTTACTGGTAAATTGTATGTTAGAAAACATTAAAAATCAGGAAAAGAAAAAGATCTACAGTGTACCTTTGACATTTTTCAGGATGTTATTCCACACCTGTTTCACACCTATTGTCCAAAACACCTCAAGTAACAACAAACTACACCCAGAAGAAACAGAAGAATACTTAGAGGGTGGCTGTAGGGGTTCCCTATTCCATTTGGGTTAAAATAACTTGTCTGGCAGCCCTCCAAAGTGCCAAAAGGCAAAAATAGTCCCCCATTGATGGCAAAACAATTTCAAGCAGAAAAATGTGATAAAAATATTTTGGTCGATTTTCAGTTCTCAATACTACTTCCTAAGAAAATTATTATTATTTTTTTTTAAATACATGTATAGCAGGTTACAAAATAGAGACATCATGAACAAGTGGCCAATATAGCCAGAAATAGAACAATTTCAACAGAAATTGATGCAGAGCAAAGATCTGAAACAGATCTGAGTAGGCATCAAACATGGACGATATATAAGCCAGATATACTCCTTGTGCGCCTAGAAGTCAAACTGATTCAGAGGCTTGTTTACATCATTATAAAGTTTAAGTGAGGAAATGGGCAGAAAACGGAGAATGAAATATAAACAAGAACAAAAAGGGAGAAGAAAGGAAAAAAAAGAGAGGGGAGGGTAGGGAAGAAAGGGTATTGTTAAGAGAGTCCTCTCACCTCCCCCATCCGCATCTCCCCGTGGTCTGGCAGAAGTGAGCATCGAGAATAGAATCACTCCCTGTCAGCTTTAACATTGTCCGGAAACTCACCAGAGCAGGGGTAGTATATACGTGCAGGTATGACCTTATCCATATTCCTGATACCGCTTTGATGGTTTCAAAATAGGTCCAGCAAGACCAGGTGACCATAAATTTATGTAAGCATTCATGAGACATGTGGATGAGTTCTTCCATTTCTTCTATTTTTTTCAATATAGCAAACCACCCTCCTGTCATTGGAATATGCACTGATCACCAGTGGGCTGTAATACAGAGTCATGCTATATTCACCATATGCATAGCAAGGGATTTGTGGTATTCCCGTTTGGAAAGAGATGTTTAATGTAAAAGATACAGAAAACATCCAAAAAGAGAAAAATGAATATGGGCTCAACCCTCCCCATATTGTCAAAAATACTAATAATAAGGATAGTATGGGAATATTTCAAAAATATATATCAATGGTAAAAAATGTATATTGTGACAGCACTTAATTGATTAGAACAAATATTTCCTTTATTGAACTGCATAAAATGTACACGCACAAAACAATAGACAATGCCTAAAATCTACTGATCCACTAGTCGCCATCTAAATGACTATCCAGTGTACATACACTATATTACCAAAAGTATTGGGAAGCCTGCTTTAACACGCACATGAACTTTAATGGCATCCCAGGCTGAGTCTATAGGGTTCAATATTGAGTTGGCCCACCCTTTGCAGCTTTAACAGCTCAAACTCTTCTGGGAAGCCTGTCCACAAGGTTTAGGAGTGTGTCTATGGGAATGTTTGACCATTCTTCCAGAAGCGCATTTGTGAGGTCAGGCACTATTGTTGGACAAGAAGGCCTGGCTCGCAGTCTCCACTTTTATTTATCCCAAAGGTGTTCTATCGGGTTGAGGTCAGGGCTCTGTGTAGGCCAGCCACGTTCTTCCACCCCAAAGTCGCTCATTCATGCCTTTATGGACCTTGCTTTGTGCACTGGTTCTGGAACAGGAAGGGGCCATCCCCAAACTGTTCCCACAAAGTTGGGAGCATGAAATTGTCCAAAATGTCTTGGTATGCTGACACCTTAAGAGCTCCCTTCACTGGAATTATGGGTCAAAGCCCAACCCAAATCCCAACCCCTGAGGTCCATAAGGACATGGATAAGGGAGTTTGGGGTGGAGGAACTTGACTGACCTGCACCTCAACCCGATAAAACACCTTTGGGATGAGTTAGAGTGGAGACTGAGATCCAGGCCTTCTCATCCACATTAGTGCCTGACCTCACAAATGGGCTTCTGGAAGAATGGTCAAACATTCCCATAGACACACTCCTAAACCTTGTGGACAGCCTTGCCAGAAGAGATGAAGCTGTTATAGCTGCAAAGGGTGGGCCAACTCAATATTGAGCCCTACGGATTAGGACTGGCATGTCATTAAAGTTATTGTGCGCGTAAAGACAGGTGTCCCACTAATTTTGGTAATATAGTGTATATCTATTTGTAAATTAATTATAATGATGGCCACCTGGAGTAATCAAATATAAATAAAGTTAAAACTGACTGCTAGACTTTCAACAAAATGGTATATGAGGGTGGGATAAAACCTTCCCACTACATCTGTCCATATAATAAATCCATTTCATCAATACCAAAGGTTAATAAATCTGCCCACATATGAGGTGCAGGCGTAAAACAGTACCTCCAATAATAACATTTGTAGAGTAATGGAAGAAAATGGGCTATGTCTGAATTAGACTAATCCTTATATGCAAATTTTAGTCCTGCTGCCTTATTCCTTGCCCTACACAGTTGTAGACATGTATATGAATGATGCTTTCCAAGGTAACTTTTCACAAATGACTAGCCATGCCACATGAGGCTACTGATTAGATTGTAATCCTGAAATATTTAGTTGTAACCTTAACCTACAGAGTCTGCAGTCCGGCGGGGACAACATGGTATATGAGTGAGTTGTAGTTTTCCAAAGTCTGCTTGTTTCCCTCTCATGGACAGCAATTTGTTTAGCATGGAAAGACTAAGTTTTTAAATGATTCCAAAGTGAGCTAATTCTCCCCCTCACACAGACAATCCATACAATATGGCAATATTATGTTGCATACAGTCCCTCAGAAACAGGGTCTATTCATTTCAAACAAATATGTCACGTAGATGCTGAGGTCTAGAGGAGATGATGAACAGCCAAATGAAAAATTATAAATATATCTCACCTCATGGAATCTGACTACCTCCCTCTCACAGACATCCATATGATCTCAGAGTGCAATATTTTTGTAGAAAGTTCTCTCGTGATTGCAGGAAAATGTGTAATATCATTAAAATTCATGGCTCTGGACAGTCATAAGATTGATAATGTAGGAATGAATATAGAGGTGTATACAGTAGAAAATACACTAGGACAGAATAAAAAGAGCCCCACAAGCCGTGATGAGAAAATAGGATGAGCTCCGCAGGCTGTCACAATCGAACACTTGTAAAGTCTCCCAGGTGTCATTGATCACGCACAAGGCTTACCATATAATGTGGCCCTCCATATAAGAGTGGTCACATGCGCACAGTAAAATCCCCCCAAGGAAATGACACTCTCTCCAGCCTCCACTCATTCACAGAGACACCAGGAATTTTTCTGTCAAGTGTCATTATATACATCCACAACTTGCAGAAAACTGTTGCACAACTGGGAATTGGCTCAGCAGGACTGATGCACATTATAAAAGAGGCAGTCCTTATAGCGTAAAATCACCCATAAAAATAAATGCATTATGTCTAAGCACTTACAAACGTCCAGAAGTAACATAGTATGGTACAGCACATGCTCAGTAGCGTGTATCTGGGTCTGACCTACTGGTTTATTCACAAACGTCATCACCAGGGTCTCTTGGAGGACGTAGACTCCAGTTGGGCAATGGACAAAATGTTTCCCCTAGAAAAAAAGTAATGAGCCAACACTTCACTGTGGGGCCACTCACTCAACAAAAAGTTTTGAAATAAGCCAGGAGGGAAGTCTAGATGTCACGTACCTGGTGACGATTGAGCTATAGAGGGGACTTCTCTTGCACCTCTTGTTCAACGCCCCTGGTAGTGATGACAGGAAGTGTGAGGGCACAGAGTGGCATGAGGGCTGGTGTAGCAGGTAGCGCCAGGTGGGGTTTGCAGGAAGAAGATGACCGTAGATCACCAGGCAGGAACTGGAACATGGTGACACTTAATTGGCAGATCCGAGTGTAGCCAGAACATAAGCCAAAAAGTCATCAACTGCCGAGGAGTGAGGTATAGGAACATCAGGCAGAAACAGTGTCCGGACACAAGCCAGGATTGGTACATGTCCAGGCAGCGAGGTACAGGAGTTTAAGACAGGAGTGGAGTCAGAATATTGAAGTTAAGGTCACAGCAGGCAGGTCAGGGGCAAGCGGAGTCCAACAATGGGTTTAAAGGATCATTAAAATCCCCTCCTAGAAGTAGGATACCCACCTGGAACATCTGAAAGAGATCACCTACAGTATCTTGAGGAAGAAGGATACCTGGTGTTCAATAGGGCAGTAGATATTAGCAAAGTAATAGGCTTGGATACAAAAGATGCTTTAATAAACAAGTAGCAGCTCTCTGAATCAATGAGAGTATCTGATAATTGGAATAGGGAGGTTTTGGAAATCAGAATCGAAAACCCCTTTGTTTTGGAGTGGGGACTGGTTACATGGAGAGCTATCAGAAAGGTTTTGTTGGTCAGCTTCTAAATGGAATCAGATCTAAAATGGGTTTCCTGAATGAAGATGAAATGAGCTCTGTATTTGGCGAATGCAGTCAAGACTTGAAATCTAATTTCTGGAATAAGACCTTTCACATTTCCACTCAAAATCAGTGGGTGGTTCTGTAGTTTAGAGTTTGTCATGATGGTCAGGCCGGAGCTTCTCCTGGAATTAATTGGGTACAGGGGGGTCCGAGAGAAGGCATTCACAGTACTCAGTACTGATTTTGCTCTCGTCTGCAATTTCAGAGGGGAGTAATGACACAACCCAGGGAGAGGCAAAAGAAAAAAAAAAGGGGGAGGTAGGAAAGAGAGGTGAAAAAAGGGGGGAACGAAGAGAGGGGGATCAGAGTCAATTAAAGGCAGTACAGTGACAGTAGAAAAAAACAGAAGTGTATGAAGTGCGCATGCGCGGGAGCTCCGAGATGGCTGACTGAGCCGGGAGCTCCGTATTACCCCTGCCCCATGATCGCAACAGCAGGCACAGCAAGTCCCTGAATGGGACAAAAACCACAAGACTGCGAACCAGCAGCCCCCCGGGATCCCCCCTGTACGCTTGGACCGGCTGGGAGAATCGTCCGCCTCCTCCTCCTAAGGAGGGAGCTCCGGCCTCCACAGCGGGCACAGCACATCCCTACAAGGGAGAGCAAGGACCCACCAGTAATCAGGAAGCCCCCGGGACCCCCCCTGGATGCCCGGACAAACAGTTAGACAAGACCTGGGACCAGATTTTGACAGAGTAGATCGCGGGGGGTGGACCAAGATGGCTGCCACCCCCTCCTCAACACAGCCACATGCGGCCTACGGAGAGTAGGCTCAAGACATGAGGCAAGTGATTTCACCAGCCACACTGCCATACTCCCAAGTGGCCCAGGGATCCCCCCAATACCCTCAAGTTCCCTCCCCAGCCTCCACTGAATCTTTGCTGAGCAGAACAATGGAGGAATACAACTTGTCCCTGCCCAGGTCAGCTCCTCCATACCTCCATGCTACCCCCACCCCAAGTCTACCAAATCAGAGCCTGTCCTCTCCGCAGGATGACCTTTTCATCAAATTCTCTGCCCTATTAGAGAGGGGTCTCGCTAATACAGCCTCCCAAATCACCAGAGACATTAAATCCAATTTCGCCAACTTAGGCGCCAGAATGGAAGCGATAGAAACCAAACTGGACATTACTGTCACTCATACCAATCAGAATGCAGCCCACATCCAGGTCCTTCAGGACCTATTGGAAACTGCCCTCTCAAGGATAGACAACCTCAAGAACAGGTCCAGGAGGTACAATTTCCAAGTATGAGGCCTCCCCGAAAACATCACGGACATCCCCCCAGCGATACAGGACTTCATCAAAGAGCTTATACCTAACACTCCCCCCCACCGTCTAGAGCTGGACAGGGCCCACAGAGCCCTCGGTCCCCCCAGGAAGGACGGCTCCCCGAGGGATGTAATCGTCAAGCCCCACTTTTACGCCGCAAAGGAGGAAGTCATGAGACAATCCCACCTCAAACAGCAAGTCCCCTGCCAAGGTCACCAAATAACAAATATTTGCGGTTCTGGCCCCGTCAACTATCCAGAAGCATCAAATCCTTAAACCGATCCTCACAGTATTGTCCCAACAGGACATCAAATATCGCTGGGCCTTTCCATTTGGAGTGAAATTCACCATTCAAGGTAAAGCCTACTCCTTCTCCACCCTCCCAGAGGGGGAGAAACTCTTCCTCCACCTAAAGCTGATTTCTCCGGAAGCACCCATGGACTTCGCTTTGGCACCGGGAGGCTCCACCAAAAGACCCCCTCCACAAAGCCCGGTTTCCCCACTCTGGAATAAAGGCAAAACCAAGAAGGCCAAAGAAGGAAGACCCCCTTAAGGAGACCTCACAAAACTACTTTTTCAATTTTCCCTCAATAGGGCATCCCACTCTGGTACAGTAGTCCCCTCTGCCGAAGGAGCCCAGGGCTCCTAACCTACCTTTAGTTGCCGATCTTCAGCCTTTCTCTAGTTTCAACTCCAAGTTCATCATTCCACACAAGTTCCTTTTTTTAGGTTTTTTGATGCCTTATGAGAGTCCTGTCAGAGACACTCATCCTTGATCATTTGGACATTTTAGGTTAGGTCGGCATACCTCAATGTGACTGTCAGGAACTTCCACGTATGCTAACTAGGCTCCCTCCCTGTAGTCTCTTCGCCACATGTCGGGAATTCAGCTAGAAGAAACAAGTCCATAAGAACTTTCCGAGCTCAGGGATACCCTGCTGGACCCAGTTCAGGACCCCGACATGGGTGACTACTGGGACACTAAACGGCTTTCAATTTGTAGGGGGGAACTCCCCCCACCCTCCCCACCCTCAATTAGGGGGGCAGGGTACGGGGGGACGACAACTAGAGAAGAACCCAACACAGGCCGTGTTGGCCGTGTCCTTGATGTCAGGATCCTTTTTAATTTTTTTTATATATATATTTTTTTTAAACGCTGCCTTTATGCTGTGTTAGTTTTGTTCTTAGATATCACCAAGTCTAACATAGAAGCAAGGGTCAGGGGTGATACCCTTGCGACTCCACCCATCCCATAGAAGCAGGGGCTGCCGATGCCAAATAGATGGTGCCTGGTGGGACTCTCCCTCGCCAGGCACTGATCGTCTTCCTAGAAGATGCTGCTCTCTGTTTTGCTCTATTTCCCCCTCCCTTCCCGTCCTAACCTCTTCCTTTTCTCGAGCCATTCAGCAGGTGATTTGACGCACTGGATCCCAGGTGTGTTATGAATGCAGCTCCCCCAACTTCCAGGACCCCTAAGGAGAAGACATCTGGGGCGTGGCCAGAAGTGGATGGAGGTGAGAGGAGCGGAGTGAGAGAGTGAGTGGCTGTCCCGCTCCAGGTCTATGAAGCCCCATGTGTAATCCACCTACCCCGCCTCAGTAATCGGAGTCTCTCACCTTCTATCTCCCCTGCTGTGCTGTCTCCGGCCTGTGTGTTCCCTGAGCCATGCCTGTCGGAGCGAGTTGTCTGTTGGAGCCGGCGAGGCGGGGCTACGAGTGTGAATACCGCTCTGGGCTGTGTGAGGGGTCGGAGCTCAGAGCTCGGTGGTGATAGCGTACTCTCGCGAGACTGAGAGAAGGCTCGGTTGCTAGCGGTACTGCGGGAGAAGCGGATGCCAAGTGTCGGAAGGGGAGTCTTCAGCGCGCATAGCACTGTCCCTGTGAATAGATCCTGATTTGTGCTCCCGAAAGCTGGCCGGTGAGGTGGGAAGAGCTGGGGGCTTGCCTATGGCTACTCGAGACTGCCTGTGGAGAACATAAGTAAACCTCAATGCCTGAGCACTAATAAGAGGACGGCCCTGAAGCATACCCAGTGCTGTGGGACGGAGGTATCGTATTGATGTGCTCTGACACTCATTAGCTCCTTCCCTCCTTGTTATTAGTAAAGACTGTTGGGGGGCTTTTTAAGGGATCCTAGATGGACTATAAAAGCTAGGAGAAAGATTGGGAAAGCTGGGGTAGAGGCGCTGATGCAGTGTATGAGCAGAATGCTATAACATACAAGAGACTCAAACTAATAGCGTAAACCTGTGGCTGAAGAGAAGTGGTGTCATCTTTGGAACTTTGACGAGTGGTGGGGTTGGGGACAAACTTTTTCCCTTAATTAGTTTGGCCTTATGCGCCTCTCCTTTTCCTCCTTCTCCTGGTTAAAACAATAAATAAAAAAAATAAAATAAAATAACTGCATTTAATAATTAGCAACGGCCGGTGATGGTGGGACAATTGGCTATATCTTGATTGTTAAAAGCAGCCGTGTAATTGGTATAAATAATAATCTTACACTGTGAAAATCAATATGTCAGCGAGAAGAAAGGGAGATGAGCATTCCAACCAGGAAAATATGGGAACCCAATCTCTAAGGTCAGCTAAGGACAAGGAGAAGGATAAGGATAAGGAAAAAGGCCCTCACTCTGCTGTGGCGGGGGCAACAGCGGCGGCGGTTGCAGCTTCCGCTAAATTAGAGAGAATGGTCCTCGCAGCAGAGCACACCCCAAATAAAGGGGGCAGCAAGCTCAGAATAAGTCAGCAATGGATAGGAAAAGTCAAGCACACTCGGGCCTGCCCATAGGCACTACTAGTACAAAGAATTTCTCTGCAAAAGGTTCAGGAGCAAGTGGTAAAGAAATGGAGGCCTTGGCTGTTCCTGCTTCCACGGCAGAAGGAGAGCCATCCTTAAAAGACATCTTCTTGGCAGTAAATGCATGCAATCAGTCTCTGGGGGTAGCTGACCCTAGTAAGACTTGACCTTAAGAAAACAGCAGAAAGGGTGACGGAGACGGAAAACAGAATAAGTTTGACAGAAGATGATCTGTTCCCTATGAAACAAGAAGCTAAGATCTGGAGAGAAAAAATTGATAAGCTTGTGGGGAAATTTGATGAACTGGAAAATAGACTCCGTAGGGACAACGTGAGGGTGGTGGGAGTTCCCAAGGGGAGTGAAGGTTCAGATCCAATTGTATTTTTGGAGAACTGGTTGGTGGGGGTATTTGGGGGGGAGACGTTCACTCAGCAATTTTCAATAGAAAGAGCGCATAGAGTTCCGTTTAGGCCCCCCTCGTGGGAAGTCCCCCAAGACCGTTCCTAGTGAAGTTTCTAAATTATAAGGACAAAGTAAGACTCCTACGTAAGGCTCGTGAAATGGGGAAGGTCTTATATAAAGATGTTAGGATATCAATATTCCCTGATTTCTCTCCAGACTTACAGAAGCGTAGAGCTGAGTTTCTGGGGGTTAAACGTAGCCTCCAGAAATTCAATGTCACGTACGCTCTCCTTTACCCAGCCAGGCTCCAGATAAATGCACTGGGGGGAAGTCAGATTTTTGAGTCTCCAGCCAGTGCGTCAGCATGGTTGGAAGATAAGAAACATCAATTACTCAGGAAGTAGTGGGGGAATGGCTCTGAATTTATTATATATAAACGGGGCACAATTTTTAATTTTTTATTTTAGTAATATATACGTTTGATTAAATGGAGCGGGGACGGGTTGGGACACGGTTAAATGAAAATAGGTCTGAGATGGGGTGTGTTTATAGTTAGTCTTTTTTTGATTACAGGGAGGGAGGGGGGAGGTGGGGAGGGGGGGGGGGTTGATGGGGTAGGGGGAGGGGTGTGTTGTGGAAAGGTAGATGGGTATGGGTCGGCCATTAAAAAAGCCCTGAGGGGTATCCTAGAATGGTATGGGAAGGGAGGGGGGAGGGGAGGGGGGGGAAATCGGAAGGGGGGGATTGGTGAAGAAGGGGGGGGTAAAGGGTATGGAAGAATTAGAACACAATATAGGGTACTAAGTGGTGCACTAAATGGTAAGATAATGTATGGCACATTGGATTATATAATGGCACGTAGGATACAGACAAATATGTGTATAATATTAATGTTTGCAGTGAGGTAATTGGTATGTTGGATAAGTATTGGGACACGAATGCTAAAGAATTTTTTTGTATTAAATTGGGTTGTTATTTTTTGAATACGAAGGAGCAATCCCATACCTGGGTAAATATGGTATAAGGAGAAATGGGCATGGTTAGAACTGGGAATTGAATATGTTATGGAGTCCTATAAGATTATTAAGTTTAGATGGGATGTTCCCCTCAAAGGTATAAGGGCTAGTGTCTGGTTCTTTTTCTCTCTTTTGTTTTGTGATAGTCTCACCCCAGAATAACCAATGGGATTAAATATTGGTTCATGGAATGTTTGGGGGTTGGGTACTACTGCCAAAAGAGCACTGGTATTTGATATATTAGACACTTTTAAAGTGGGTATTGCCTGTCTGCAGGAGACGCACCTGACCAGGGACACTAAAACTCAAATAAGAAATAAAAAATATCGGTGTCAGTTTCATGCAGTACACACCTCCTATTCTAGGGGTGTGTCGGTGCTAATTGGGAGAGAGGTAGTGTTTACCTGCAGACAGTGCAATATAGACGCTGGGGGTCGGTATATTTTTTTACACTGCATAATAGGGAACCAGGAATATATACTAGCAATTATTTATATCCCTCCACCTTTTAAATTAGAAGTTTTATATTGTTTACTGGAGTTTATAGTTGATAAACCGAATATTCCAATCATCGCAGTTGGAGATTTTAATGTTGTAATAAATAAAGAAATAGATAGATTCCCCCCAGGAAAACAGGGACAGGGATTGCAAGGAACTCGAATGGGCCAGTTTCTTCAAGAGGCCGGGTTAGTGGACCTTTGGAGAATGAGTAATCCGATGGTGCAACAGTTCTCGTGCTATTCTGGTGCTTAATCTTCATTTTCAAGATTAGACCTTATACTGGGTAATGATCTGGCTGCTCAAATAGTTAGAGATATAATTTACCAACCCAGGGGGGTATCGGACCACTCATTGGTGACAGCCACTATGGCTTCTGGGATTAACAAACCTTGTGGGGTATGGAAGCTGATCTAACCAGATTGAGGGAGTTTGTAGTTTTAAATGAGGTCTCCTCGACAAGAGGGGTGATGTGGGATGCTTTGAAGGCTTATCTGAGGGGTTTACTGATCCAGCAGGTCTCAAGAATAAAAAAATCATCATTGGTTGGGGAAGTGAAGGCCAGGGAGGAGCTAAGAACAGCAGAAAGAGAGCTTGTGAAAGAACCATCCCCGGAAAATCACAAAAAATGGGAGAATAAACAGCTAATATATAAAGAGGTAATGATTAGGAAATCTGAAAATAAGAGGCTGTTTCAAAAACAAATAGTATATGGAGAGGGGGAAAAAGTGGGGAGGATGTTGGCCCATATTGTTAGATCTGACCCCTCCCCCCCTCTATGATTCCCGTTATTAGAACTATGGGTGGTGAGAATACATCTCAATCAGATAAAATTTGTGAAACGTTTAAAAAATACTACGAAGAATTATATAAATCTCGGGGGATTGTGGAGGGGGCGGAAATGGATAGCTTTTTTAGGAATATTGAGTTGCCTTCCCTCTCAGGGATAGATTTTGAGGCACTGGAGGCCCCTATTACACTAGAGGATATTAAAACAGCAGTAAAGGAACTGGCCAAACAGAAATCCCCTGGCCCTGACGGCCTACCTGCGGAGACTTATAAAAACTATGGGGAGATACTACTACCAGAGCTTCTCAGGGTGTTTGAGTGGGCATATCAAGAGGGGAAATTACCTGAATCTATGACCGAGGCCACAATTATAATGCTACCTAAGGAAGGGAAAGACCCTTTAGAACCCGGGTCTTACAGACCTATTTCTTTATTATGTTCAGATGCAAAAATTTTGGCAAAGATTCTTGCCACCAGGCTTCAAAAAATAATCCATAAGCTAGTTCATCCGGACCAAACAGCATTTATCCCTCAAAGATCAACAAGTGAGAATATAAGGAGGCTCTTTTTGAACCTACAAATCCCAATAGAAAACCCGGGCTCAGGAGCTGTTATGATGTTAGATGTGGTTAAGGCATTTGACAGCCTTGAATGGGGGTATATCTGGCATGTATTGAAGGTATTTGGCTTCGGCCCTTCGTTTAGTAAATGGGTTAAAATTTTATACAACGACCCTAAAGCAAAGGTCAGAGTCAATAATGTTCTCTCTAGTGAGATCCGACTTGAGAGAGGCACAAGACAGGGGTGTCCTCTATCACCCCCGATCTTTGCTTTGGCAATGGAACCAGTGGCCGCCGCAGTAAGGAAGAATAGGTTTATGGAGGGGTTCCGGAGAAAGGCTAGAGAGGAGAGGATCGCGTTATACGCGGATGATGTCCTCATTTTCCCGGGAGACACGGAGGGCTCACTTAGACAGGTGATGGATATTTTCTCATGTTTTGGGGGGATCTCCGGTCTCTCCATAAACTGGGAGAAATCTGTATTACTGAGAATAGACCCTACCAAGAAAGGCACTTTCTTAGACGAAACCCCATTAGAGATAGTGGAGAAAACAAAATATCTAGGAATTTATATACCAAAAGAGCCGAATAATTTTTTAAGTGACAATTTAGTCCCTCTGCTGGTGAAATTTAAAAAAAAGACTGATATATGGAGGGGACTTCCATTGTCAGTTGCTGGAAGGTGTAACCTGATTAAAATGCTGTGGTTGCTCCAGCTACTGTACATACTGCACAATTCGCCAGTATGGATTTATGGAAAATGGTTTAAAAAAATAGATATGTTGTTTGAAGGTCTCATATGGAAAGAGGGGCAATCCAGGATAAACCTTCAATTTTTGCAATTAGCAACATGTGAGGGAGGCATGGCGGTCCCACATCCACATTGCTATTTTTTGCCAGCCCAGTTACAGCACTTAAGGTCAGGTATAGGCCCTACTGGTAATAATAATATGGGAATAGTGACTGCAGGAGCACCTCATAAACTGGTTTTGGAGGTACTGGAGGCGAACTTGTTTGCTTATAGGACCCCCACGGTTAAATTAATGATTAAAGTCTTGAACTCTATTAAGGATCTGAAGGGTATGGAGGGAGTAGCGAGGTGTACCCCTCTCTGGGACAATAAGAACCTACAAGAGCTGTTACGAATAGGGAAAATTAAGATATGGGAGAGAAAGGGGATAGTTAAACTGGTTCAACTATATAATGGTAATATTTTAAAAACATTCGCCTCATTAAAGGAGGAGTTTAAGGTTCCGAGTAAGTCATACTTTAATTACTTACAAATCAGACATGCATTGCAGGCCCAATTTGGGGTACAAGGCCCGAGTTGGAGCCTTTCTCCCATTCCTCAAAGACTGGAGAGTACTGAGGGATCAAGCGGACTTGTAGCAGAACTCTATCAATATATTTGTAAAAATAGTAGGAAGAGGCCAGACAAACTTAAATGTAGAAGAGAATGGGAAAAAGACCTGGGTATAATATCAGATAACCAATGGAAAGAGGTATTGGTGGGGGGTCACCAGGTCTCGGTCTCATCTGCCCAGAAATTTTCACACCTAATGCTTCTACATAGGGCATATTATACTCCTAAAAGATTGTTTAAATTTGGGCGAAGGGTAGACGCTAATTGTCCCAGGTGTCAGAACACAGGGGATTTGTTGCATATGTTATGGAAATGTCCCAAGTTATTTCGCTACTGGTCGGAAGTCGTAGATAATATAAATAAGATCTTTAATCTAAGTCTTAAAGTAGACCCAAAACTGTGTATACTGGGAGTAGGGGGGAATTTAGGCAGGGGGATGGGAGAAATTAAAGCAGTGCGGAGATGCCTTTATCAGGCAAGAAATGTAATAGCACAAAGATGGCAGGCTGAGCAACCCCCTTCGGTAGATGATTGGTTTAGAAAAGTGTCAGAAACAATATGGAAAGAAAAGGTAGTTTATGTAAGGAGAGGTAATATAAAGGAGTTTAAGAGAATCTGGAAGCCCTGGCTTGCGAAACTGGACTACCCCATGTAGAGAGTGGATGTAGGAAGGGGTTATGGAAATGTGCAGGATCTAAGATAAGATTAAAGGTGTGCGTGCAATTAATGTGATAAAATGGGGGGTTGGTTCTAGGTTTATATATTGGGGTAATGTGGGAGGGTAAAAAATGGGAGAAAACTAGAAGTGAACTCCTTGCGGGGTATACATATACATTGCAATGTTTTAAGATGTCCCCTTATGTCTTGATTTTTATACATTTGGTACTGTGATGTATTTTATGCAGATATGAATAAAGATTATTAAATAAAAAAAAAAAAAGGAGAAGACATCTAAGGGTAATTGAAGGACACACCTACAGCATTCCACCCCTCTGTCCAAATGTCTAATGTGAACGTGACAGGGAAGGATCTTAGAATTGCCACTCACAATGCACAGGGTTTGATTCCCCTAGTAAACGTAGACTAGCGTTTGAAAATTACAGTTCCCTGAAAATAGACATAGTTTTAGTCCAGGAGACACATTTTCCGATCCAATACAACCCCAAATTCCTATACTCACACTACCCAACATTCTAGCTAGCGAATGCCGCTAACAAAACTAAAGGAGTAGCAATACTGTTCTCAAGGAATAGCAAGTTTTCCCACATCTCTGACTACAGAGACCCTGAGGGTAGATTTATCCTAGTCAAAGGCTCTATAGAGGGCAACATTTACTCCATAATCTCCTACTATGCACCCAATAAAGGCCAAACCAAAATCTTCCAAATACTCCTCCAAATCCTGTTACCACTAGTAGAAGGCAAGGTCATCTTAGGAGGGGACTCAAACATAGCTTTTGACCAGGGACACGACAAATCGAAACCCCCCAAGGACCAACTGACACGACCCACCAAAGCCAGCCTGAACATAGCAAAAACCTCCCACTCTCACAGTCTAATCGACATATGGAGGGAACTTAATCCATCAAAAAGTGACTATACACATTTCTCAGCCCCCAATCAGTCATACGCCAGAATAGATCATATTCTGGTACCCCCAACCCTTATACCACTGACACAGAAGGCGACCATTATCGACACTGCCTGGTCAGACCACTCACTAGTCCTCCTCACTATGCAGAATTCCCTCACTAGGCCAATAGGTGCGCACTGGCGACTTAACTAATCCATCCTGAGTGACCCCATAAACGTTACCGAGATAGAAAAATCCCTGAAGGAATACTTCCTACTCAACAATGCAGATGAGATCTCCCCCGAGACCCTCTGGGCCGCACACAAAGCCACCATCAGGGGCAAAATCATCAGCATAGCAACCCGACTGAAGAAAGAAAGACTGTTAGACATTAAAAAACTTGAAAAGACTTTTGCTGACCTCAAAAGCCAACACAAGAAGAACCCCTCTAAAGCCCTCTTAGATTGATTGGACATTGTCAGGCTGAAATTGAATTTAGCCCTCACGGTAAAAGCGGAGAAACACATCTGCTGGAGTGGAGCTAGATTCTACAAACAAAAAGGTAAAATAGGACCAATGTTGGCCTCTAAGCTATCCCCACGATTGCGTACCCACTGTCTACCTAGGATTACAGTAGCAGGCAAAGCCCCCTCAGCCGACCCCAACAAAATTTTAGAAGCCTTTCAAGGTTTCTACACCAACCTCTATAGCACGACCCAAACGAATAAAGACCCCTTGTTATCCGTTTTTCTCCAAAACCTACCGATGTTATGGAGGCGAGCATCACGGTCGAAGAAATAAGGGAGGTCATTAAAAACCTAAAAACAGGCTCAGCGCGGGGGCTCGATGGTCTATCCGTGCCATATTACAAAGCCTTCATAGACACACTAGCACCTCACATGGCAAAATTCTTTAACGCAAAGACACAGGGTTCTCCCTTAGATCCTCAGCTCAATACTGCCTATGTAACAGTAATCCCCAAACCAAATAAGAATACAGAAGAGGTTGAGAATTACAGACCAATCTCCCTCATTAATAATGACCTCAAGATTCTAAAAAAAATCCTAGCCAACCGCTTAACCTCCTTTATAAATAGGTATGTCCTCAAGGACCAAGTAGGGTTCATTCCAGGCAGACAGGGGCCAGACCAAATCAGAAGGGCCATTGATCTAGTCTCCCTCCTACAATCAGGTTGGGACGGGGCCCCAAACAAGAAGGGATGCTTTTATCACTTGACCTGCACAAGGCCTTCGACATGGTCAAATGGCCTTATTTATTCACTTTACTAGAGCAATGGGGATTCGAGAAGCGCTTTCTGGGCATTCTGCACTCACTCTGCTCCACACCAACAGCACTGATTCGCCTCAGTGGACACCTATCCAAACCTTTTAACATAGCAAGGGGCACAAGACAGGGATGCCCCCTTTTCCCTTTAATATTCGCCCTAGCCATTGAAACACTGGCAGTAGCGATCCACTCCAATCCCAACATTCAAGGAATCTCTTGTGGTTCCCAAATACACAAATGCAGTCTCTTTGCGGACGATATGTTACTTTTCATAACTTCTCCCATCAAGTCCCTTCCCAATCAACAGTCAGGTCCATAAATGTTGGGACATCAACACAATTCTAATCTTTTTGGCTCTATACACCACCACAATGGATTTGAAATGAAACGAACAAGATGTGCTTTAACTGCAGACTTTCAACTTTAATTTGAGGGTATTTATATCCAAATCAGGTGAACGGTGTAGGAATTACAACAGTTTGTATATGTGCCTCCCACTTTTTAAGGGACCAAAAGTAATGGGACAATTGGCTGCTCAGCTGTTCCATGGCCAGGTTTGTGTTATTCCCTCATTATCCCATGTAAAATGAGCAGATAAAAGGTCCAGAGTTAATTTCAAGTGTGCTATTTGCATTTGGAATCTGTTGCTGTCAACTCTCAATATGAGATCCAAAGAGCTGTCACTATCAGTGAAGCAACGCATCATAAGTGTGCCAGATGAAAAACAGTAACACGGGAGTCAATCAAGCTAATAACAAGAATGTGAAAACAGGATCTTATCTGTAGTGCAAGGAAAGAAATGGTAGGCGCTTATGATCCAAAACATACCACCTCATCAGTGAAGCATGGTGGTGGTAGTGTCATGGGGACAGTGTGACAGTGAGGCTGCAATTGATGGGTTTTTTTTTTTTCAGAATTTTTCACTCTACAAATTAGTGTACAGCTCAGTCAAGCTTTTGGCAGCCCGAAACATAAGCCAAGATGCCAGATCTCAGAAATAGGGACTCTATAAACCATTTACAGTGAACTGATAAACAGCCCTCGCTTCTAGATAAGCATCTTAAGAGGGAACTAGTCCTTGATCATTCCCCAAAACTGCTGTACTACAGAGAACACCAAAAGTCTTAGGCAGAGTAAGGATGCATGGCGAGCCAGAAGAATGGTATCATCCAGGTCATATAAGGCAACGGCTACATGTCAGATGCACAGCCCATATACAGTAGCGCGTAAGTTCAGGAAACACAGAATCAAATATCAGCATTTGGATGAATAGTTCCACTCCTTGGGTGGATGGACAAAGTATCATCCTTAGTGAGTAAGGAGAAGGGGCATCCCATCATCCCTCTCCTCAAATGACCACAACCCCATGGGCGAGGGTTTCCTTTACAGTCATCCATTTCTGAAGAGGAAAGGTTGGGGCATGGTTGGCTTCTACAGCCTATGGATATAGTACATTGGATAACCACCTCCGCTGCCATTAGTAAAAACTTACACAAATAACAAATTAGACGTATGATCTATCATCTCTGTGGCCCATGTAGAGGACATCCTTTGAGTCTAAAGCAGGGCACATTTGTGTGGACAAATCAATATCCAGGATTAAGGGAGAAGCCGTGTGACGTCTCTTCCAGTCACAGCCGAGACAGGAAGTTCCAATTCACAAGCGTTTTGCTTTTGTCTGACCCACAGTCCCAGTTGCTGGATGTTCAGCTGTATTTTAACTATGAGTCTCTACATTTTTAATAGACCTGTTGTTATTTACTGCACCATGAGGATTATTATTCTTATTTCATGTGTGAGCTGACCAAGTACCGTCTACTACTAAGTTAGATACACCCCATGGAAACCAGTGATTCAATTGAAGCCTGTTACCTTTTAATTTAAGGTGAGCGGCCACTGCACACAGTGGTGGAGGTTGTTTTCCTTGTATTGAGTACTGGACTGCACAATTGTTATAATATTATTACTGTATTTTGAAGCAAATATTTCAGCACTTCACTTTGGCTACACTTTTTGAATACATAGAAATAAACGTGCATGAAAAAATAAATCAGTGATTTGAAAGTAATTATAAATAATGTTACTCAACACAATATACGCCTGTGAGGTGTAAAAAAGTGTCCAAAGTGAATACACTAAGTGTAGGAATGTCCAGAGGCAATATTTGAGCTCAACACACTAGAGCCAAAAGACCACAGTTAATAAGTGTGCATAGAAGGAGTCTTCTCAGACAGGGGAGGTGCTTGGACACAAGATGTTGACTGAAGACTGGATTACACAGCAATCAGAGGCAAAACGTCATAAACTTCTAGAGTTAAATACTCTTACCAGATCCTGTGGGACATATCTGCCATACGGCAGTACGTCTATCAGAGCTTGTGGGAATGGTCTCCCATTTACTCTCCCCACAGGTTCTCCCTACGGTCACGATCTCCAATAGGTGAAGTTAGCCTTGGGTTGCGGTCACCGATAGACAGGACAATTGCCGGTGGGGGTTGTCAGCTCGCTCACACACTCTCCGATTCCAGGCAGGTTCAAGGGGTCAAAAACAACCCATCATGGATATATTCATGGAGGAAAAAGAAAGAAAGTGGCTCCACATGGCGTAGGTCAAAAAAAAAAAATTCAAAGGGATTTATTGAATAAAAACCTTACAAATTAAAAATTAGAAAGTGATCACTGGATAAAAGACAATAGCAATGTGGGAAGCTATGAGGCCAATGTGGCCATGGGGGCTAAATATGCCCCCAGTTTGGCCAACCTTTTCATGGCCTTATGGGAGGAGCATGTCGTCTATTCCTGCAGGCCACCTCAGTTGGTTCTGTGGGCCAGGTATATAGACGACATCCTCCTCCTATCGAAGGGTGACCTTAAGACGCTTGAAAAATACATGGAATTTTTGAACATCAATGATAGAAACATCTCTCTGTGCTTTGAGGCAAGTTTTAAGACCATACACTTCCTGGATCTTGAAGTGTCCATAGTCAATAGACAACTGATTCTTAAAACTTTCTTTAAGCCCACGGTTTGTAACGGGTATATCCCGACAGACAGCTGCCATCAATGGCAGTGGCTGAAATCGGTCCCTAAGGGACAGTTCCTCCGGTTACGGCGTAATTGCAGTAATACTGAGGATTTCAAGTCACAGTCCCAAACTCTTAGAGAAAGATTTATAGAAAAGGGATATAGACCATCTGATCTCGATAATACCATCAGGGAAGTTGGGGAAGTGAACAGGGATTTACTTTTGAGTGATCGCCCCAAAATACAGGGCGATAACCCATATAAATGGTCGTTCTTTACTGTATTTTCCACTCAATTTAAAGAAGTCAAAAAGATTTTGGAGAGGCACTGGAAGGTTTTGAAAAATGACCGAGTTCTAGGTTCTGTTTTACCGGACCGGGCTAGTATTATCTTTCAGGGTGCACGTTCGATCCAGGGGGAAATTGCCCCCATTGTTATAGACCCCCCCAGTCTGTCTCTTTCCTTTAAGACTGTAAAGGATACTTCCTGTGTAGAAAGTGCAACGTGTGTCTACACAATATAAGTGGGAGACGTAAAACAACGACTTTTCATTCCACGGTTACATCCAGAGAGTACAGTATGAAACACTTCACCACATGTGCTACCCGACATGTTGTTTATCTTATTACATGCCCATGTGGTAGACAATATGTTGGGCGCACTACCAGAACTTTCTCTATTAGGGTCAATGAACATATTGCTAAAATTAAGAAGGGCTGTATTAAGCACAGTGTTCCCCGTCATTACCTAGAAAGTCACAATAGGGACCCCACAGGTACCTCCTTTGTCATTATAGACAAATTCGTTCCCCATTGGAGGGGTGAATCTCGTCTGAGGGGTGTGTCGCAGCTCAAAACTTATTGGATTTATGAGCTCAGGTGCTTCTCGCCGCACGGTATGAATGTCGAGTGGGACATCAAAAGTTTCAATAACCGTGCGTGAGGGGTACTCTTAGTTCTCGAGCCACGACACACCTCTCACCTTATGTTGTCTCTGGGGAGGTGCTATGAGTGTTTCTGGTTTTTTGATAATATTCATACTTTATGTGTCTTTTTCCCCCTTTCCCTTTTCCCTTTTGGAGTTTATGAATATTTTTGGGTTTTTGTCCCATTACGTCAAGTTACATTATATTAAGTTCTGATATTCTGCCTCTATCTGCGTTCATTCATGCCGGACACAGTAGATGTTTATCATAATAAACTAGGACACCCGGGTTTAGTGTATGTTGATATGGGGTGCCATCTAATATTCTCCTATGTCTGGCATTCTCATATCTTTAATTTTTCCCCTCTATGACATCCTACCCGAGTCTGTCTAGGTGATCGTCTTGGCATGTTGGTTAAGTTGATTTCCTTAATATTCAGTTTTCTGGATCCTAGGGAAGGAGATTGCCGTCTGTGGATTCCACCATCAGTTAATTTATGATACATTATGTTAATTATATCATAACCTTTCTAACCTTGGGACTTTGGGTCCCCTTGGGACAGTTTGACAGGTGATATTGCTGGGTCCTCATCGTGGGGGCCTGAGCGTGTATCACTGTGTCTGAGCTGTAGGGATTAGTTCAGGTATATTGTTGGGTGAGTTCATATGTATACCAGGTTGTACTGCAGGTAATTCTTTCCCCCCCCTCTCTTACATCCACCTATCACGCAAGGTTTAACCTGAATGTGGGTACTTATTGTGCCCTTTTGTCTGGTCACATCTGTGGTTATGATTAAGGGGCTGTAATTGAACTTTCCCCATGCAGTTACGTTATCCTGGCACTGGCTTCGGCCGTTACCATGGTAGTGCGCATTGTACAGCCTAGGTAGCGTAGTAATGACAGGAGGGGGAGCGGCTAGTCATCCAGCGTATCTGTGATTGGTCCGGCCAGCCCCGATCACGGATGAGTCTGGCTTTGAGCGGCCGTCTTCCCCTCCCCACTCAGAGGCTTGGAGCGCATGCTCCTTGAGGGTGATGCCAGCGGCGCATTGGTTGTGGGCTGGTTCCCCTTCCACACTCATGCCCGAGGCCTGGCACGCACGCCCCACGTGATGACCGCGGGAGACTGCAGCAGCGCAGTGTTCGCCGGCTGTTCTCCTCCCCGGTCACGTGTTTGAGACACGTGGAACGCAAGTCCTGCTGTCAGTGTGAGGCTTGGAACGCAAGCCGAGTTGGTTATTCGACATTTAAGACCCCCCCTCATTGTAGACACCTCGGTTTAACCCCCGAACTATGGTACACTCTGGGCCTGGTGTGGTGTGCTAGTTTACATGGGAATAATTTCTGTTGAAGCCAGTTTCTAGTGTTTATAACATAAAACCCTCCACTTCCGGTCCCGCCATGACGGGGGCGGACCTAATTATTTGGCATGGGGTTTACAGTTTATATATATGGGCAATGTGGGGATGCTGTTTTATGCCCCAGTTGAAGGCTTTTTAGTCGAAACGCGTAGGGCGTTTTAGCTTCCAACATTGCTATTGTCTTTTATCCAGTGATCACTTTCTAATTTTTAATTTGTAAGGTTTTTATTCAAGAAATAGCTTTGAATTTTATTTTTTTTGACCTACGCCATGTGGAGCCCCTTTCTTTTTTTTTCCTCCATGAATATATCCATGATGGGTTGTTTTTGACCCCTTGAACCTGCCTGGAATCGGAGAGTGTGTGAGCGAGCTGACAACCCCCACCGGCAATTGTCCTGTCTATCGGTGACCGCAACCCAAGGCTAACTTCACCTATTGGAGATCGTGACCGTAGGGAGAACCTGTGGGGAGAGTAAATGGGAGACCATTCCCACAAGCTCTGATAGACGTACTGCCGTATGACAGATATGTCCCACAGGATCTGGTAAGAGTATTTAACTCTAGAAGTTTATGACGTTTTGCCTCTGATTGCTGTGTAATCCAGTCTTCAGTCAACATCTTGTGTCCAAGCACCTCCCCTGTCTGAGAAGACTCCTTCTATGCACACTTATTAACTGTGGTCTTTTGGCTCTAGTGTGTTGAGCTCAAATATTGCCTCTGGACATTCCTACACTTAGTGTATTCACTTTGGACACTTTTTTACACCTCACAGGCGTATATTGTGTTGAGTAACATTATTACATTATTTATAGTTACTTTCAAATCACTGATTTATTTTTTCATATCTTCATTTTTCTTTTTTTGGTTAGCGCTGCACGTTTATTTCTATGTATTCAATGTAACTTGGTTTGTTTGTGTGCTAGCTGCTGAACATCACAGTGTTCACATATTTTTATTTTGGTCAGCGCAGCTTCTCATTTATATTACACTTTTTGAATGTTAATCATTTTTATTTGTTTATTTATGGCATCTGGTTCATGACACCATTATTTATTATTTCATATGTTTCTTTTGTTATAAGATTATTAGAGTAAGATTTTAGCTTCACATAGGAACCACTTTAAAGATTTAGCGCCACTCCATTTATTTATTACTATACAGCATTAAGGGGCCTTCCCCTCTCCAAAGAGCCACAGAGTGGGGGCCCCAGCTTGTTACTCACAGGAGTCATGGAAACAGAGATCCCTGCATGCTCAGGCTCAGTCAATTCTTGTAAGTCACGCCCAGTAAAGAGTTCGGATGGAGCCATCCGCCCCAGGCCAGCATAACATTCAGCAAGAGGAGATAAGCAATATAATCATAGCAATTTAGTTTACTATAACCAAGAGTAAGAGAAGCCCCTGTAAATGCAACAATCAAGACAGCTGAATGAGACTTCCTCGTACTTCCTCGTATGTGGTGCATAGTTAGTGCAGTTGGAAACTGCTCATGAACTGTAAAGGGGAAATGGGCTGTAAGGGAGTCAGGAAGCAGGAGTAAGTTCTCAGTCTGTATCATCATGGATTCCATGAAAGGGCTTAAAACTATTCAGATGTATCATGCAAGGCTGTGAGAAAATAGTTAGATTGAGCTTTAGAACTGTGTCTCCTGACGTTGATGCAGTAGAAGATAGGCAGAGCAAAAAGCACAGTTGAAATATGGAAGCAAAGAACACCAAAAGAGTATATATGGGTGATTAAGAGCAATGGGCACCAATCAAAGTCAGCTGCCATGAGAAAACATCTTTAAAAAATTGTGTTGCAGTCATCCCCAGAGTTCCTGATAGGAAAGGCATGGGTGGACGTGGATGTCACTGCCTGGTCGTACAGCAAGCGAGGGACAGTTGGTATAAGTGTGCCAGATGAAAAACAGTAACACGGGAGTCAATCAAGCTAATAACAAGAATGTGAAAACAGGATCTTATCTGTAGTGCAAGGAAAGAAATGGTAGGCACTTTCAATGATGAGCAGGTAATAGGCCTGGGCTGCGGTGATACAGCTCTCTGCAAGAGGAGCAAAAAAGCAGCAAATGTCAGATCAAGCCAGCGGCAGTGGGAGTGCTGTCTTTGAGCCTTAGGCGAAGTGTTGTGGGACACTGGTTTCCTTGGCTCTGCTGAAAAGTAGAATGGGTATCAGTCAGTGAGATCAATTAGTAGGATGTCAAGTCGCAGAAGGCTGGAAGGTCTAGAAGAGCTGTGCAACCCCTTGAGCTGGCAGAGTGGCAAAATGGAAATTCCGTCTATTTGAGATGCCTCATGTTTTAAGGAAAACCAACAATGGGCACAATGCATGCCTATTTTGCGGAGTTAGTTGAGACAAGTCCTGAAATAGCTTCATCTCTGCATCGTTATATAAGGAGTGTGACCCCTCTCTTTGGTCTTGCGCATTTTTTCCTCCTTGAGTGGAAAAGTTCACCAAGCAGCAAATAGCATCTCTCTGTGGTTTAGACTCCTGAGATCTGGGACATAGGGCTCGGTGTATCCTTTCCATCTCAATGGGGGAATCTTGCAGGTAGTCTAGTAACTCATTAAAAATTGAGCGGAGTGCTGGTTGTAGGGCAACAGCTTCTACCGATTCTGGCATTCTCTGCACCCTAATATTGTGCCTCTGACCTTGATTGTTCAAATCTTCAATATGCTTGTGCATCTCGAGGAGCTGTGAGAGTTGTGTATCATATGTTCGCTTTACTTGGAAAATGGCATCCTAATTTTAATTTGGATTTCTGCTCCACATCACCGAGTCTCGAGGCCATCACTTGTATGTCGATCTTAAGATCTGTGATCGCCGCAGTCAGAGTATTTTTGACGTTGAATGCTACTTTCTGAAGATCTAGCAGGCTCGACAGCTGGGTTGAAGGGGTAGAGTGAGCGTAAGCTGATTCTCTGTTACCGTCCAAAGTATCCGACTCACTGTTGGGAGAGCACGGGGTTGAGGCCTGTGTAGCCGCATGGGTGTCTGAGTTTTGGGTACAGAAGTTAAATAAGGGATATTTCAGCTGAACTGGGTACCCGAATCCATCAGTAACCGGGAAGTTGAGACACTTTGCAGATCTTTCCCATGGCTGTAGGCATAACAAGACTCCCAATATAGCTAACTGTTCTCCTCATCACACCAGAGCTCCTCGGCCATCTTGGTCACAGGTCCAGCAACCCCCCACTAAAACATATTTTTGTTTGGTTCTAACTTGGCTTATAATATTTTGAAAGTATGTAATAAAGTTTTGAAATGATAAGAAAAATGTGTGGCTTGTAGGGATGGGCCGAACGACCCCCTGTTTAGTTTGCACCAGAACTTTTGAAACATTGCGAAAGTTCAGAAGCGAATAACAAACCCCATTGAAGTCTATGGGACCCTAACTAGAATAATCTAAAGTGCCCATTTTGAAGGCTTATATGTAAGTAATTGGGCATACAATGGTTATAGTGGTCATAGTGGTCCATGTACTTCCCCGGGGAACAATAAAGGTTGTAAAAATTGTCATTTTTAAATGAGCAGTGATTTATTGATGCTGAAAGTTAAAGCATAAAAAAAGGTCTTGCTCATCTGGAGTGGTGGCCCAGATGTGTTCCCCTCCTTTGTGGCACCACTGTAATGCCAACCCCTTTGGTTTGTCTTTTACACATGTACTCGACCCTAGGTAGTTGGTGTTCTTAGACTTGGTACTAACACATGACAAGGGCAGTATTCTCACTAAAAATCATGTCAAGCCCACCAGGGGGAACTCCTACTTCCATTTTAACAACTGTCATCATCCTACATGGAAAAAGAATATTCCCAGTGGACAGTTTAACAGAGTAAGGAGAAACTGCTCGAGAATAGATGATTATGTCACACAAGGTGGCTCTGTGAAAAAGAAATTTGAGAAAAGTGGTTACCCTTCAGAACAAGTTCAAGAGGCATTCATGTCACACATACATACGGTCATACATACACATACGGTTAGATTTGTGTCAACTTTTAATGATACATTTAGATCCGTTTCTAGAATAATAAAAAAAATTACAACATTTCATTTGTTAGACCAGTGTTTAGCCCCTGAGTTACCAGCAGCTCCGCAAGTAACCTTCAGAAAGGCACGTACCACGAAAAACATATTAGCACCAAGTAAAATGCTAACCAAGAATACTAGATTCCCATTGGATATCAGAACATATTTTGATAACAGGACAGGCATTTTCCAATGCAGAAAAAGTGGATGCCTGACCTGTCAATTTATCACTCATGGCAGTAACAGAATTACCACCAACAAAGGCAAAACTTTCCTAATCAAACAGTTCATCATATGTTCCACAGATTTTGTCATCTATGTCTTGCAGTGTCCCTGCAGCTTCCTGTACATGGGACCATACACGCCCTCCGGGCAAGAATTGGTGATCACCGCAAGTTCATTAAAAAAGGATGCGATGAACACAGTGTCCAACGGCACTGTCACCGCACTTTCAACGATGACATAAAATGTCTAGAGGTTTTTGTCATAGAGACCATTCCCAAGGGAACCCTGACTGTAAATGAAAGATTCTCCCTCTTATGTAGAAGGGAAGTATTTTGGATATACAGTATATGTTTGATTCCCTTGCACCAAAAGGTCTAAACGAGGAATTAGAAACATGTAGTTTTGTTTAGTTTGCTTTCTCTCCCCCCACCCCCCTTTCCACTTATCCCTCTCTTTCCCTTGCCTTCCTTCTCCCCCCTTTCACACCCCCCCTCTCTCCTATGTGACAGATAATGGCGGTATTATTTATAAATGTCTGTTTCATATACATTCAGTCATTAATTTTTCAGGTATCATCAATTCAGTAATATATATATATTACATATTTTTTCATTTTTATTTTTTTCATTTTTATTTTTATTTACTATTTTTGTATTTTTTCATTTTCTATTCATTTTTTATTTATTTTTTCTTTTTCATTTATTTTAAATCAATTATGTATTTCACAAAAATAGTATATATATATATATATATATATATATATATATATATATATATATATATATATATATATATTGGTATTCATTACAAAAGGGGATCAACTCCAGAAATAAAATGATAATTCTCCCGCTCTACAAGACTCTGGTCTGGCCGCACCTAGAGTATACTGTCCAGTTCCGGGCACCAGTCCTCAGGAAGGATGTACTGGAAATGGAGCGAGTACAAAGAAGGGCAACAAAGCTAATAAAGGGTCTGGAGGATATTAGTTATGAGGAAAGGTTGCGAGCACTTAACTTATTCTCTCTGGAAAAGAGACACTTGTATGATTTCAATATACAAATACCATACTGGTGACCCCACAATAGGGATAATGCTTTTTCTCAGAAGGGAGTTTAACAAGACTCGTGCCCACTCATTAAAATTAGAAGAAAAGAGGTTTAACCTTAAACTACATAGAGGGTTCTTTACTGTAAGAGCGGCAAGGATGGGGAATTCCCTTCCACAGGCAATGGTCTCAGCGGGGGGCATTGATAGTTTCAAGAAACTATTAGATAAGCATCTGAAGGACCCCAACATACAGGGATATACAATGTAATACTGACATATAATCACACACATAGGTTGGACTTGATGGACTTGTGTCTTTTTTCAACCTCACCTACTATGTAACTATGTAAGATTTTTTTCATTGCTGCTACTGAGAGACTTATTTTAATTTTAACCCATTGAACGCTGACATTTCTTGTTTTGTAAGATTAGACATTACATACAAAAAAGTAAACCTCATCAAACCAACCTCACCCTGATGGATTTTAAGGTTAAAGAATTATCATCCAAAGTCCAGTTGCGCTAAAAAAGGTTGAGATATATGGCAAAATACTACATAACCATAATGTACAGAACCAAAATCTCATTTATGGCCTGGACGAGCTAGAAAACCAGAGCAGGAGAAATAATATCCAAGTTTGAAGTTCCCCAAATCTGTACTTTCAAAACATTTACCTTCAGCCTTCACTTCCATTTTCAATCAATTGTTACAAAAGCCGAAGGAACCCCCTTTAGAATTGGACAGAGCTTGCCACACTTGCAGCTCTATATAATCCTACTGGGCACAACCACAGGATGTCCTAAGCAAGCGTGTGCATCTCTTTACAGTAAGAGAAGCTATCATAGCAGCTGCTAGACTACACTATGACGGCTAATCTATCAATTCACCTGTTAGGCTACTCCTAGATCTTTCTCACCAAATGCTCCCAATGTGTAGCATTTTTTAAACCAGAGTTGGAACAGCTAAAGACAAATGACATCTTCATACATCACAGGGGCTTACCCAATTTTTTCAGCACGTTTTAACTTCCACATACTCTGCTTCCAGACTGGCTGTAGAAATCTTTCTTGCCTGGCTTCTCTCAAAAGAGTCCTGACTTCTGCCATTCTAGGCATCAACAACATCTCTGGGTCCAGTCTCTAAGAAATCCACAGGCCACTGCAGGAACTTAATCTGATTTTATGCAGTGACCTGCTTTTATTCCCATGGCTGTGGAATCACCTGTTATCAGTCTGTTTGGTTCACTGTTTTATCTCTGGAAAGTTCCTGGGACTCTGCAAGATCTATAGTTGACCAGCATACTCCATATTGGACCAGTTAGCTTGGAAAAATGTTGACATGTATTTGTGTGCAGACAGTTTATCTCATTGTACTTTGCCACATCCTACTTCCCATCTTTCCCCTACCCGGAGGTCTACAATGTGGCTATATCTTCACAGTTGTGATCAATTTTGATTTGAGATCTTTATATCTAAAGCTGGGTGCCCTCCCCATTCCTTGTGTTTCTAGGGTTTCCCCTGATTCCGGAGGGTCCGGGCTGGGATGGGTTGGGGGGATGTCCTCCCTCTTCCAATGCACTTGAGGGTCTTCTTCTTGGGGACTTCTTGTCTTATTACTGCTATATAGCCCTTTATCTACCACCTTGTTATTCTGTTTGACTTAATGAGAGTCAGAAAAGGGACATAATAATCCTTTGCTCCCCTAGGCCTCCCATTCCCCCCTCCTACCCCAATTTACTTTCTAAGTAGATCACTTAGGTGATAATAGGCTTAAGCATTATGATGTCTAGCTACCTTGCTATCTCAGTGAGAGGCTAGTATTGTTTCGCTAACAGCCATCCTTTCAGCTTCTTTTTTTCTCTAGAGTTTTTCAAGTTCTTTTCCAGACATGACATCTCTTAAAACATGCCCATTTAATGTGAATGGGTTTAACATTTTGGATAAATGCTCAAAGATACTATACCGAGTGCTATGAGACCATCTGACACTTATTCTGCTCAAAGCCTTTAACTTTGTTTCCCCAACTTGCCAATTTCCCTCTCAAATTCTAGAGGCCCGGATCAGCCTCATCCCTAAGCCTGGCAAGGATTTGATGAACTGTGGGAACTATAGGCCAATTTCCCTTATCAACATTGATGCAAAAATCTTTGTGAACTTGATGGCCATCCATCTATAACCCCATCTCGCATCTTTGATTCATGGTGATCATGTGGGCTTCATCAAATCTGGGGACACAAGAGACAATACTTCTAGGGTTCTAAACATCATTACCAGCTCATGTTCCCAACGCCTCCCCCTGTGTCTTCTCACCATGGTCACGGAGAAGATATTTGATAGGGTCAGTTGGGAGTTTTTAGAAATCTCATTGAGTCTGATGAGTCTTAGAGTCTTAGAGACACTCTAATGTATAAGATAATAGCCCTTTATTGTAAACCGCCGGTCAGAATATGATCGAACAGCATGTTATCAGAACCCTTTACAATTCACAACAGAACACAACAATGTTGTTTCATTTCCCCCTACTCTACAACCTCATCATAACACTTGGTGGTGGCTCTTCCATTAAGGGAGTCCAAGTGGGGAACATCTCGCACAAGTTAACTCTTTTTGCCAACAATCTTCTGCTTTTTCTTACCCAACCTACTGAATGTACTACTGGAATTTGAACACTTTGTTAATCTTAGTAAATTTAAAATGAATTCCTCTAAGTCTAAAATATTAGGCATTACCCTCCCCTCATTGTTACAAGCCCAATTTCATTGGGAATTTCCCTTTACAATTAAAAGTGACTTTATGACCTACCTTGGGACACACTTTCACTGGCTATCTGCCAGTTAAATTATCTTAGAATCCAACACATTGAAAATTGACTCACTCTTGCATTACCTATATATCTTCAATGTGTTCCCTTTTATTTCCCCAAAAAACTGATTTTCCCAACTGCATTCTTGGGTACTAAATTTCATATGAGGTCATCCCCGCCTGAAACTGCCAGTCTTCATCAAACCAAAAATGGCAGGGGGCCCAGGCCTAGGCCTCCCTGATATTTAACTTTACCACAGAGCATCTCTACTAAACAGAGTGGTTGATTGTTTGACCATGGACCAGATAAACGAGAAGTACCTTTCAGGATCTTTCCCCACTCAACCTTTGGGTCCTTCCCTGGATACCTCGTTCTTATCGCCCATTCTCATTTTTAATCCCTTCCTTTTTTTGGGGCCCAACCTCTTCTTTCTCTTTTGGACAGATTTATAGTCTTGCATGGCCTAACCCATAGACCAGGTCCATGGACGCCTATTTTTGATAATTCTTTCTTCCCTCACACCACTACAATAGCAAGCCTGTCCTAAACAAAATGGCCTCAACTAAGCCATTTTCACCTTGACTACACAGTCTCACAGGACACACCCCATCTATGACCCAATTATCAGCCTTCCTCCACAAATACCGCTCAGACCCTCATAAGATTTCTGCCTGTACTTCTCCCGGGAGAAGTTTCTTTCCCAAGACAGCGTCCCTGATGATACAGTCTTCCAGTTATATGGCGTGTTGAGAGAGGGGACTTCCGCAGCAGACCCCTCTTTTATCCCGAAGTGGGAGAACTATCTGTGAACTCCATTCTCCCCAGACAATTGGAGGAAATGCTTAATTTTTATGCATAAAATGTCCTCATATTTTAGGAAAAGAGCTTTAAGTGTCTCTGTGGTACAGGACCCCAGTAGATTTAGAATGCATGTTCCCCTTCACCTCTAACATATGTTGGATGTGCACTGAAGTCATGGGCTCCTACCTACACATATAGTGGTGCTGTTGACTGATATCACCATTTTTGGCAAAAAATCTTTTCTTTGTGCAACCTTATGTGCATCTCTGATATTCAGGCCTGTCCCGATGTTGCCCTCTTGCCAATGATCTCTGGGTCTTTTTCCAAAATAAAAAAAGGCATCCCGATTCACTGCTTGTTGGTGGCCCAAGTAGCTATCTCTTGTCACTGGAAGAGTATATCTTCTCCCTGTCTCCTTGAGTGGGCCCAGTTTTTCAATGACATCATGGCAATGTATACACTGAGGGTGGAAGATAGTTCAGATCCTGATAAAGTCCAAAATACATAGACCTGTTGGCAGGCCTTTAGTGATACTGCAACATTTAGTACCCTTATTTTACAATAATCTTCCTAATTTATCTGGCTTCTAACTGCTTTCATGCATCTCCAAAGTCTTTGTAATTCTAGTCTCTCCTGGAATTGCTGTCACCTTGAGATGACCATGTCTGGATATCCCCTACATTCCCCCATGCCTCTCCTGTTACTTCATTATTGTTTTATTTTGTTCTTTTTCCAAATGTTATTTTCATCCGTGTTTTGTAGAGGCCTTCTATCAGCCAGTTAAGCTGTACTGCCTACAATTATAATGTTTGAGAACTTCTCTCTATTGTTATACAATAGAGTCATCTGTGTATTGCATACTTACTACATTGTATTTGTTATCAGTATTTATTGCACATCTAGAAACCTTCCCTCAAACCACCTGAATTAGGAGTTGTATGGTCAAAAATTTACAGTTCCCACTGGAACAAAGATGGAGGTAAAACAGAGAAATTTCCCTCAACTTGGAAGGTTCTAACCTTACATTCATGTGTTTGTCCTAGACAGGAAGTGAAGAATCTCCCCATTGGCAGCACAGACAGCAAAAAAACAAAACAAAAAAAACACCCTAAGAGGAGTTCAAGCTTTTTGATGCTGTATCCAAAACTAAGGAATCCATTTTGACTTTATCTACTGTTTATTTTAATCTCAGCATTAAAAAAAAACACATTACTATGTGTCCTCTCTTTATTTAAAAAGAATAGTAAGAACACAATGAGGCATTACCAACCACAGGGCTTAAAAGTATGTTCATTTGAACATTTCTTGCAGGTTGTCAGTGTTAAAAAGCAGTTTAGTGAAAAGATACTTCATTAAAAAAAATAAAATAAAAGGTTGCAGAGGACAAGTTTCTTTTAGGAAGAAAAAGACATAATCTAAGAAATGTAGGCATTCATGTGTGCCATAGATGAAGCAGACAGTAAAATTACAATATCCCATACTGTATAAAGGATCAAATAAATTAACTAAACCTGCATCCGTGCTGAACACATCAAGTTAACATAAACATAAGGAATCAATCTAAGGATAAATGGAAGACATAGGGGCATTCAGAAAACCTTTTGCTTGCTTGACATTACTGGTAGGAAAATAATTTGTGCATGTATTATTCCCTGTCCTTGTGTTTGCACACATAATAATGTTCAAATTGTAGAAAAAATAAAAACACATTTCTAAGAAATTACAGAGTTTATACTTAGATAAAATTAAAATCCATGGAATGGATATGTTTTACAATGTTGTAGATTCAATGAAATAGAGATGTTGCCTTGTTTAATTGGCAAGTAATATCATTTTTTTTACCATTGTGACTTTTGTTTAAAAAGTTATGGAAAAATATGCAAAAAAGAAAAAACTTACCCATAGTAAGGAATCATTTATATCTTTGTTGTCCTTGCTGCTCTAACTTGGTATTATGGTTTAACTTTGGTTTTATACTTAAACTGCTCTTTGCAATGTCTCAAGTATTAATAATAATAATAATATTAATATTACTACTAATATGAATTAATTTTAAGAATATCTCCTTCATTTATGTGAAAATATGAGCAGTACTTACATTTTATATTTTTTATGTCTTTTTCTGGATTGCCAGACTAACTTTACCATGTATCCCATGCTCCACTGCCCACCCTGTGAACCCAGGATCTACGTCCCTTTACTAATCTCCAGTGAATAAACCCTGAAGTGATGAAGCTTTCATCACTTCTAATTCCAGGCCCATCGTTTATGGTTACATTTTAAACTGATGACCTGTAAAGGTTTTAAAAGCATTGTGTCAGTTTTCAGTGGTGGTGATCCCTTATAGAATGCCAACTTGGGGTTCCCTAGGACATGGAGTTTAAGCCCCAGTCTGCTTCTTCAGCAGGGCCCCTTATTGTGGGAATATACTTGCAGCATGAGAACCTTTAGATGAGAACCTTTCAAAAGCATAGTATAGTTTTTTCAATGGCTGTGAAAACAAACTATTGGACATAATTATTGACAGAAGAAGGATCAAATTAGCGAAGATAGAGGGCACCATTAATACCATCAGAGAGAATATGTTTCCACTTGCAGACACCAGTGATTACAAAACCAGGGTAGGTAAGCTGCAAGAATTCCTAGTTAAACTGGACAATGAAGTCAAAAATAAAAAAGTAAAAAAATATCAGAGAGATAAAAAAGATTATGCAGCAGGGAGAGTGTACAAATGGCAAGAGGATGAAGAAATACCAAATTCAAACAATACTTCCCTTAATGAAGATATAGAAATACGGGGAGCAGAGGATGCAAATGCTGGGGGCATTCACACCCCTGCTTCTAATATCAACAAAATACCGGAACCTATTCCCAGCAACAGCACCCAGAACAAAACCGCTACTGTGAGGACGGAACAGGGTGGATACACAGAACATCCCCTCCCCCACATCCACCTCCAGGTGTTCAATATACCAGACCTTGGAGAGAAGGATATAGAGGTAGAGGATATTACAATCAAAATTATGGAGCCCCACAATGGCAGGGGCAATGGAGGAACTGGAGAGTACCATAAAAACCCCCGATGCCTGTGTTCCAGACCAGCAGGGGTGGCTGGAATGGGAACCCAGAGGAAGGAGGATGGAACAGAAACCCGCAAGAAGGAGAGGTTGTAGGGGGGGAAGCAAAAAGAAAAAGAGAAAATTAGGTGAGGGAATCTTTAATTTAACAGATACAATTTTTTCCCAGGAAAAATTAATGGTATTAGACAAAGGAATAAAATATGCACCCAGCAAGTCGTTTAATCAGTTTGAAGCATTTATTGATTTGCAAAAATGTATTAGGAAGCTTAATTTGAAAAAGCATTTCTTAGAAAAAGGAGAAAATAATGTACCTCCCAACAGTACTTTGTATACCCATAGCCATTTAAAGAATAGGTCCACGTTCAATCCTAAATCCAGTTCTAATCAGCATATAGAGGTTTTTAAAAGAATGGTGGAAAAAGAAATAAAAAATATCATATCAGAGAAACCGAAGAAAACAAACAGGGTGTCAGGTCACCTTGAGGCTAGGTAACAGATGCACTCTGTAGGAGTTGGAAGTGCACCGCTGGGTAGTGGACCCGAGGACTGACTGCTGCGGATTGAACCCTGGGAGGTTCAGGAAGCAGGTCTACTGGATCACTAACACAGATCCCACTGGGAGCTAGAGCATAGATTCCCCAGGGCGCGGAGTCTAAGAGCCAGCAGGTGTTCACCAGAGCCCCTAGTGGTGAGGATGGACTGAGCTGCAGTCTGGCTCCAGGTCGCGGCTCCCAGGGTCTCACAGCTCACGCTCACGGTAGACTACAGGAGAAGAGGAAGGAGGCAGCAGGCTGGAACAACAAGCAAAGTAAGGAATAAGCCAAATGTCAGGGCGACTAGCAGAAAAGGATAAACATAACACGCCAAAGGTCAGGGTCACAAGCAGAGAGGGAAAGTCGAGAACAGGCCAAAGTCGGTAACTGGAATCAGACGTATGAAAAACACAGCGAGTACACATGAAAGCTAACACACAATGGTTGATCAGCACTGCTGGCTTTCAGTGCACAGGTTAATATAGGGTTCCCTGATAGGAGTTGGGGTGGAGCCATGCTAGAGGAGAGTTTATAAAAGCAGTCAGGTGAGGGTAAGCTGGTCTCTAGAGATGAACACATGGAGACAGGTAAGCTGACAGACAAACTCTATTGCATAATCATGACACAGGGTATGGTAGGGGATACGCAAACTTGAGAAAAGAAAAAATATAGTGATAAGACCGGCGGATAAAGGGGGAGGGTTGGTGGTCATGACTAAAGAGGACTATGAGACAGAGTTAGAGAGACTTGTTAAGGACAATACCACATGTGAAGTATTGAAAAAGAACCTGAACAAAGAATTTAAATCTAAACTGAAAGAATTTTTAAATAAAGGTATTGCAGACAGAATACTAAATAAAAAGGAGGGTAGGTATTTATTACCAGACGCACCTAAGGTACCGATAATATACCAAGTACCAAAAGTCCACAAACATAAAACAAAACCTCCAGGGAGGCACATAATCAGTGGGATAGGGTCTGTCCATTCCAGGCTAGGTGAATATCTAGATGTGTTCTTCTAACCCCTGGCAGCAAAGGGACAGGCCTTCATCAAAGATAGCAAAGACGTCATCCAACTACTTAAACAGGTCAATGTGCACGATTCCACGCTACTGGTTACAATTGATGTGGAGTCCTTGTATACTATTTCTTTTTGTTTCTCTTTTTTAATCCGTGACCCGTGTGCTATCAGTTCCCCCCTAATCACTGATTTGTGAGCTTCCCAATTAGCCTGCTCAGAAACTTCTCCAGGCATATTTATTTCAAAATATGTTTTTATCTTACAAGATAAAGACTCCACCACTTTATTATCGTCCAGTAAAGATTCATTCAACCGCCAGGTTCGTTCTAGGTGGCCTGCAGAATTTGGAAGGAAAGTCACGGTAATCGGGGCATGGTCTGAAATCGTTATTGGCTCTATAGTAAAAGAGCGGGTCCTTTCAAGATAGAACTGGTCCACCAAAAAAATATCTAGGCGAGAATGAGTATCGTGTATTTTGGAGTAATAACTATAATCCCTTTTCCCATAATGTGTTACACGCCATCCATCCACCAAGTGAAAGGAACGTAAGAGCTGTTTTAGATGCTTTAACGCTTTAAAGGATATGGGAGTTTTGCCCGTTGACGTATCTATCTTTGAATCTAGGGTAAGTTTAAAATCCCCCCCAGCATAAAAAGGCCCTTCCTAAATTTCTCCAACAGCTTCAGAGTCTTTACAAGGAAATTGACCGTTCCGGTATTTGGCGCATATATTGAAGCAAATGTATAGCAGCAGCCATGTAGTCTTCCCTTTACAAACAGAAAGCGACCCTCTGGGTCTATTTGTGAGGCTATTACAACCATTGGACATGTCTTTCTAAAGGTTATTGTTACCCCCTGGGGATGGTGCATGAAACCCCTGGTTAAACAAGTGCACGGGCATGTTTGGAATGGAATCCTTCACAAAGTGCATCTCCTGCAAGAAAACTTTGTCACCCCTAAGGTGGCGTAGTTCCTGCCAGAGACGACCCCTTTTTTGTGGTGAACATAAACCTCTCACGTTATTTGATATCACCTTTATTGGGGCTACCATAACTGATAATGATACTGCCCAATATATTCATCCAGTAGCTGGTGTGTCTCTTCGCTTCCAGCAGGTGTCCCCGGGGGGTAAAAAAAAAAAGGGGAAGAATTCCAAGAAGAGAAATAAAACCCCCCCACACCATCCCCCCCTCCCCACTCCCCCCCCCCACTCACTCTCCTCCACCCCAATATTCCACATTAAGGAATACGTACTAAACGATAAAGAACTCTGAGAGGGAGTGTCCCCCCCCAGACCTCTCCACCAGGATATCAAGTCCCTTATATCGGACCTGGCCTACTGGGCTCCCCACACCCATACTCCCACGCATACTCCCGCGCATTAGTATATATCCCTCCCCCCCCGGCGTCATAATATATTCCCCTTTATTTATAACTGCATCCGGCTATTTGTCCCCTCTATAGAGACCTTCCCTATCATCATACACTATACGGGGTAACCCCCCTAAAAATGAGGGGAGAAAGGGGGAGAAGGAACAGGGAAAAAAAAAACACATATGCATATGTTATATACCTTGACAAACACCTCCATTCTGAAAATAATATCATATACCCACCCCGTCCCCACCCTCCATTGCTTATCCTCTTAAACACCAGACTTCATGTCTTTTTAAACACTGGGGGGGACAGGGTATTTTTATCCTCCATCTTTACAATTCTCTCCTTATGTTAGATTAGATTACTAAAAAATATATATGTATACTTTTATATGCTATCCACCAGATCTCTGTTGTTGTATATGCAATAGGTATATCATGAAGTCACATATGTTCCAAAGGATGTATACATGAGCCCATGTATATACACATATAAACACAATCCCTGTTTGCACAACTAACTGTGAAAAAAAAAAAAAAAATATATATATATATATATATATATATATATATATATATACATAGGTGTGCCAAAACACACCTAATCACAGAGGTATATGTAAATAAATAAATGAATAAGTGCTGTCTAACACCAACTGTGTGTAAGGAACGTGTGCTCATATATATATATCCTGTGTGTATATTTTTATATGAGATCCACCAGATCTCTGGTGTTGTATATGCAATAGGTATATCATGAAGTCACATATGTTCCAAAGGATGTATACATGAGCCTATGTACATATATATACACACATCCAAACATAATCCTTGTTTGCACAACTAACTGTGGACGTAGACTCCAGATATATGTGAACACTCAAATATTTACCAAAAAAATTTTTTTTAGAGGGGATGGGGGGTGGGAGAAGGGCAAAGTGAAGGTCCCTACACAAGGACCAAAATCTAGGGGCGGCAGGGGGTAAGGAGCAAGTGTCCCCAGATCTCCAAAGAGGAGTCATGGGTCACAGGATCCGCCCCACCCCCCCACCCCCAGAACCACCACCATAAATGTCTATCCCCCCTCCATACCCCTTCATTTGACAAACATTACAACTAAATAAAAAACAAAAAGAGAAATTTCTAAAAAATACCCTCCCTTTGACAAAAAAAAGGTACAAAAGTGTACTCCCCACCTGAAAAACCTGCACAGGGGGGAAAAGAAAAATAAATAAATAAATAAATTGTGAGAAAAAAAAAAACAAAATTAAAAATTTAATCCTCAGACCATTCCCTTTCCTGTTCCCCCTCCCCCATCACGTCTATCATATTTCCTTATGTCCCTTTGATTGATTTCTACGTTGAGATCTGTTGGGCATTTGTTGCCATTGGGCAGGGCGTTGTAGGGGGTTCATAAAATTATTCCTCCTCCAGTCCACAAAGTCAATTGGGGGCAAATCTAAAGTCTCTACAAACAACTGCAAATCATCCTTAGTGCGCAGGGTTGCTGTCTTGCCATTTCGAGAGGCCGTGAGGCTAAACGGGAACCCCCATTGATAGTTAGTCTCTACTGCGCGTAGGGCCTCTAACAGAGGTTTAACAGTCCGTCGTTGCATTAAGGTCCTACGTGATAAGTCAAGGTACAGAGATACATGTACTCCATCCAGAATAATTTCAGATTTGCTTTGAGTTATTTTCATAATTGATTCCTTAACAGTATATTTATGTAATTTGCAAATGATATCTCTTGCCTTCTCAGAATTTGGGGTTACATTAGAGGGGACACGGTGAACCCTATCCACCTCAATGTTCTCTGGTGTTGAGTCCCCCATTATCTGGCGGAATAATCTTTGAACAGTTGGGAGCAAGTCAGGTGACCGAATTGTTTCATGTAGTCCTTTTATTCGAATATTTTGTCTACGATCCCTATTTTCATAATCATCCAACTGGTCCCTGTAGAAATTCAGAGCTTCCTCATGGTGTTTTACAGTGTCTTGAATGTCTGCTACTGCTTGTACCACTGCTTCATGACTATTTTCTAGTGACTCTACCGTGTGACCAAGTGCACGTGTATCCTCTCTGATGTTTTCTACTGCCTGTTGACACAATTGTTCCACTGCTGATATCAGATCCTGAATATCTGATTTAGTGGGAAGGGCTCTTAAAAGCTCTCTAATGTCCAGCTCCAGACCCTCTAAACCCCCACCTGCCCCTACAGATAGTTTATCCACATATTGTATTGGAATAGAGCTATGGGTTTTGGTCTGTGCTGTTGATCCCTCTCCAGGGGAGCCTGGTCCATCCACATTTTTTCCCATACCAGCCCCCACACTTTCTTCCTCCAACCCTGGGGGAGTCATATCCTTTATGGATACTTCCTCACTGAGGTTCAATACTGTCCTGTCTCCCCCGGTCCTACTGGCCACTTGGGTCTTTTTTTTTTTCCATCAAAAGTAAGTTTATTTAGTAAAATAAAGCAGAAAAAAAATTTTTGTGTACACAGTAATCCCAGAGGATAACAATATAATTCTCAATATACACAAATAAGTTTACATACAACTTTATATCCCATGTCTAGTCTCTTTCTTGTTTTCCCCATGGTATATATATGCAAGACAGTTATTTCTGTTTAGCTTGTGTTGGTCGGTCTTCATTAAGAGGGCTTCTCTTGTGTGATGTGGGTGGGGGCCGTTGACCAGACCATCCCCATAGCCTGTATGTTCTCACGTACAGGTGTCAGATGACTGAGTCCATTTATCCCAAATTTGGTCGTATTTGAGAGGGCAACCTCTGTGTAAGTACACCAATTTTTTGTAGGGTAGTGTGTTGTTAACTTCCGCTATCCAGTGTGAAAACTCTGGAGGGTTAGGCCTCATCCATACTCTAGCAATAACTTTACGTGCGGAAAAAAGTGTTTCGTGAACAAATATTTTTTTGAATTTATTTATCTCTGGGTCTGATAGGATTCCCAGTATACAGAGTTTGGGTTGCAGTGTTACAGGGGAGCCCATGGTGTCATGTAGGAAGCGCACTACCTGTGCCCAGTACGCTTGGATTCGGGGGCACTGCCATAATAAATGAAAAAAAGTACCTGAGGCTTGATTACACATTGGGCACATTGTTGTTTGGTTGCTCTTGTATTTCGCTAGCTTGAGTGGCGTGAGGTATGCTCTATGTATCAGGAAGGTTTGGGTCAGGCGGTCTGATAGCTTAGGAGACACTAATTTACATGCATCTAAGGCGTCGCTCCACTCATCATCTGCTATTGTGCCAACTTCTCCCTCCCACCTTGATTTTAGAGCGTATGCTGATGTGGTAGCCTGCGGCAGCGTCAACATCTGGTAAAACTGAGAAATTAGTTTTTTTGGGTCTGGGCATTTCAGTGCCTCCATTAGTGGGTTGTTTATCAAGTTAATTTCCCCCTGCGGGAACTGTGTATGAAAGGCATGGCGCAGTTGAATGTACCTGAAAAGCATTTGGTTTGGTAATGCAAATTCTGTTTTCAGTCTTTCAAAAGTTTTTAGCCTGCCGTTATGAATAATATGTGATATGTAAAAGATCCCTCTAAAACTCCACACCTCATTCCCTGATATTATATTAAATTCTGGAAGGTTTGTATTATGCCATAGGGGGGTGAATTCATTGATTGCTGGCAGTTGGAGTTTGTCCATGGCTAGGTTCCATATCTTAGTATAGTGATATAGCAGTGCTTTTCCTTTAGCATTTTTATCTTCTCTAGTGGTTCTCCCTGCTATCACGACTAGAGGGTCTTGTGTTGGGTGAGACCACTTGGGGCACAGGAGATGTATGAATCTTTCACTATCTGTTTTGTCTATATGAAAGATTTGGGACAGTTGCGCTGCTATATAGTAAGCGTTGAGGTCAGGTAGGGCCATTCCCGCTAAGTCTGTGGGGTTTTTGAGTTTTTGCCAGGCTATTTTATGCCTATTGTTTCCCCAAATGAATGGTTTCAGTATGACTTCCATTAGTTTAAAATGCCTAAGCACCAGGTATATTGGCGAGTGCCAGGTCATGTATAACACTTTGGGTAGGAGGACCATCTTAACCAGGTTTATTCGCCCCGTTACTCCCAACGGGAGACGAGCCCATACCTGTGTCTTGTGTTTAAGCATCGCAAACAACGGAGTTATGTTGAGTGTTTCATAGTCAGCTGGGTCTCTCGTAGTCCTTACCCCCAGGTACTTAATGGTATCGACTCTCTGTAGGGGCAGCAGTGCTCTGTCTTTAGGTTGTGAGAAACTGTCAAGGGGTAATATTTGAGATTTGTCCCAATTTATCCTGAGGCCAGAAAATGTACCGAACTGTTCTATTAGGTCAAGTGTGAGAGGCAGAGAGTTCTCAGAATCGTCTAGGTATAATAGGGTGTCGTCCGCATAAGTACTGATTTTTTCAATCACGTCCCCCCTGCGGAGTCCCTTTATTTCCGGGTGTGCCCGGATGGCGACGGCAAGGGGCTCAGCCGCCAGAGCGTACAGCAACGGCGACAGAGGGCATCCCTGCCGTGTACCTCTAGACAATGGGAATTGTTCGGATGGCCACCCGTTCGCCAGTACCTTCGCTGATGGGGATTGGTATAAGAGCTGCACCCATTTTATATAATTGGGGCCGAAGCCGAACCTGGTCAGACAGCTCCACAGGTAGTTCCACTCTACCGAGTCGAACGCCTTGGCCGTGTCCAAGGCGACGACTACTCTCGCTCCCACGTTGTCGTGGGTGGCTTGTAGATTTATAAATAGTCTTCTGAGGTTGAAGGACGTGTTTCTGCCAGGCATAAATCCTGCCTGGTCGCTATGTATTAGGGAGAGGATTACTTTGTTGAGGCGAATGGCTAATATTTTTGCAAGAATTTTGATGTCTACTTGGAGTAGAGATATGGGGCGGTATGACTCTGGGACCAATGGATCTTTCCCTGGCTTGGGGATTAAGACTATAGTAGCCTCTCTCATGGAGGCTGGCAGGCTGGAGTCCTTAAATATGGCCTCGTATAGCTGCAACAATCTAGGGGTTAGTGTTTCTGCGTATGTGGAATAGAATTCCACCGGTAGGCCATCCGAGCCTGGGGACTTTGAGCCTGGGAGTGTCGCTAGAGCACTGGATATCTCGTCCGTTGTTAATGGGGCCTCTAGTTCCTCAACCTGTTCTGTGGAGAGTTGGGGAATAGTTAATTTCCCCAAGAATGTTTCCATCAGGGAGGTATCTGTGGGAGCTGATGAAGCGTAGAGTTTGCTGAAGAATTCTCTAAAAATGTCCGTTACTTTGTGCGGTTCTGTCTCTACGGTCCCGGTGGGTGAGCGCAGCGAAATTACCACGGGGGGTCTATCTTCACTATGCACCAGATAGGCCAATAGTTTCCCTGCCCGTTCCCCGTGCTCGAACGACCGCTGTCTATGGAAAAATAGTTTTCTTTTGGATTTTTCATAGTGTAGCTGAGTTAATACCCTTGAGCAAAGTTTAAGATTGTCGGCTCTGTCTGCGGTGGGGGCCTCAAGAAACATTTTTTCAGAGTCTCGGAGACTGTCCTCCGCTTTAACTATTGCCAGTTCTGAAGTTCTTTTGAGTTTATTGATTCTGCTGGTCAGAATCATACGGGCATGTTTTTTAAAAGTTTCCCACACCAGTTGAACTGGGGCGGAACCTTCATTGATTTGAAAATAGTTTTCCCATTCTGTTGAGAGGTCGTCCTCCTCCGGCAATATGGTCAGCCAGAAAGGGTTCAACCTCCACGTCGCTGGTGGGCGGTTGTGAGGGACTGTGAGTGTGGCCCAGTAGGGGCAGTGGTCGGAGAGGGATCTAGGAGAGAAGCCTGCGTCTGCCAGTCTTGGGAGGAGTATTTTGGACACTAATATAAGGTCTATGCGTGACATAGCCCGATGCGACGTGGAGAAGCAGGAAAATCGCTTATCTGTAGGATTTCTGGTTCTCCATGTGTCAATCAGACTAAAATCTGATAAGAGTCTAGCGAATCTTGTGGGGTGTGATGTCGTAGATTCAGCAGATGAGGTGTTGAGTCTATCTAATGCGGGATCTAAGACATTATTGAAATCCCCTAGCCACACAGCTGGGATGTTGGGGTGGAGTGCCATAAAATTAAACCCTTCGGCAATAACAGCCGCATTGAATGGTGGTGGGACATAGAATGCCATGAGGAGGATTGGGTCCCCGTAGATTTTGGCTTTTATGAGGACATATCTACCCGATGGGTCGATTACTGAGTCCTGGAGCTCGAAGTGTATGTTTTTAGCGATTAGGAGTGAGACTCCCCTTGATAGGGAAGTATGGGTTGAATGGAACGCCCATCCAATCCATGGTCTCTGGAGTACTTTATGTGCTAGGCCTTCGGCGTGTGTTTCAACTAGAGCCACTACGTCTGCTCTTTGCTTTTTGATAATTGAAAATACTGCTGACCTCTTTATAGGTTCTCTAATACCGCGGATATTCCACGTGACAAATTTCAGGTTAGTCATCTAAGTGTGTGTATTATGTATTGAGCTCCAGGACCCAGGCCACCACATCTCACAGTGCCCCATCACAGATAACATTTTTGCAGACCAATTTCAAATATACCTTGGGAGTTGTATAAAAACAGTTACTTACTATTGACATTGGGTAACATGGTAAGGATTGTATTACTCTAACTTTCCCTTCCCCCCTCCCCGCCCTGCACCTCCCAAACTCGGTGCGAGCTTTATTCCCGAACTGCCAACATGGCATTAACCTTGTCCAACCTGCGGAAAAAAAGTTATGTCTTGATGTTTCTTGAGAGACAGTCACTGTGTTCAGGATAGTGATGAGCTCAGGGAGCTGGAATGTCTCGAGCAGTGCTGCCAAAGTCAGAGCGTTCCGTTTCAGGTGGGTAACTATGGTACATAGGGCGAAAATACGCTGCGTACCATTACAAAGTTCAGGACTCGACTCACCGTCACTGGTGAGGATCATTGTAAAGTTAGATGTGCTCCGTCGGTTATTGGTGTGGACCTTATTATGCAATTTTAGGGTGAGCATGATGCTGGGGCTGAATCTTATAGGAAGTCCGTCAGGGAGAAGATGCTTGTTGTGTTTAGTTGAGAGTCTTACAAATTGCAGCCTGTAGGGGTCCCCCAATATGGTATGTGGCCGTGATGTTTGGTGGAGCCCGTCTGTTCAATTATAATTGTTGGGAGCATGTCCATGCAAAGTAGATCGAATGAACTGTCTCACAGCGTTTCAAAGTATTGAACAGGGGGAAAATGAGGGGGGGCCGGCTGCACGTCTTGCATTTATATAAAGTTTCTGGACTTAAATGGTGTTACGCCAAGAAAGATCAGGGTGTTATAAGGTGGAATGCTTTTGAGGAGACATATGTGTTGCATAGGGGCAGGCAACAGGAAAATTATAAAGCGGAACTTATCTGTGAGTCTCTCTCTGCTCCAGCCAGGCGATGGCGGCCTCCGGGTCCTCAAAGAAATGTGCCCTGTCTTCGCCCTCCACACGTAGCCGGGCCGGGAAAAGCATGGCGTATTTGATATTCTTGATGCGCAGGCGCCTCTTGACCTCTGTGAATGTGCGACGCCTGCGCTGCACCTCCGCAGAGAAATCCGGGTATATGGCAATCATTTTGTTTCCTAAGGGGATATTGCCCTTCACTCTGCTGAGCCGGAGAATAGCGTCTCTGTCCCTGAAGTTCAGGAATTTTGCGATGAACGTGCGTGGAGGGGCTCTGGGTGGTGGCGGCCTGCCTGAGAGGCGGTGCGCACGTTCAACAACAAATGTTGGGGAGAATGATTCTTTTCCATATGTGTCGCAGAGTAAATTTTCCAGGAACGTGGGGGGGTCCTTCCCTTCCACCCCCTCTGGGAGACCGACAAATCTGAGGTTACATCTGCGGAGGCGATTCTCAATGTCGTCTTGCTTCTGGAGGAGCTGATTCACTTGGTGCTGCAGCTCTGACGTTGTGTTCTGCAAGGGGGGGAGGGAGTCCTCCACAGTGCCCAGCCGGTTCTCAGCCTCTGTAACTCTGCCTTTTAGTTTCTGGAAGTCCTGCCTTACCAGTGAGATGTCCACCTTCACTTCCTCAATGTAAAACATATATCTATACTGATATAATAAGAATGATAAAAAATATTTGATGAAAAAATAATAAATAAAATGTTAGTAATGGGTCTAATGATACTAAAGAGATGAAAGCGAAAGTGAAAGATTATTGCTATACATGATACATACAATATGCTGAATGTCACACCCCTGAATGATTGGTGCGACAAATAAAAACAAAAGGATTAAATATACTAATTATGTTAAATTGCGACTTATGGAGAACCCATAATCGCATACAGATGATATGTGCAAAAATGCGTGAATAACATTATTACCAGATAGCCAATGGTAAGCAGGCAAGCTAAACAAAGATAGATACAAAAGAAACCATTCTGAATATTTAGAGGATAGTATCCAGTTCCTCGCATACATAATCGCATACAATGATATATGCAAAAATGCGTGAATAACATTATTACCAGATAGCCAATGGTAAGCAGGCAAGCTAAACAAAGATAAATACAAGAGAAACCATTCTGAATATTCAGAGGATAGTATTAATTTCCAGTTCCTCATTGAGTCCATTAGGGGCAAGCGTGTCAAGGGTATAAATCCAGAACGTTTCGCGCTCGCACAAACGCGAAAAGCGCTCAGCTTCAGACAGATCTTTTGCCCGGCAAATACTGGTTGTAGGCCTGTTCTATCAATGGTGTGGGATAACCTTTCTCTACAAACTTGCTTGCACCTCAAATGCACCTCAAAAGCAATTTTGTAGAGAAAGGTTATCCCACACCATTGATAGAACAGGCCCAAATTCCACAACTGTTCCAGCGACTACGTTGTGTATTGCCTTATATGACCCTGTAAACTTTTGTATGTAGGCCGGACCATCTGCCCATTAAGACAGCGCTTTGACAAGCACCGTCGTTTGGTCGAATTAGGCAGCGACAAACACAGTGTACCACGCCACTTTTTAAAATATCATGCTCGCTCCACTAGAGGCCTACAAGTCTGGGTCATTGAGTCCATACCAAAAGATCTGTCTGAAGCTGAGCGCTTTTCGCGTTTGTGCGAGCGCGAAAGGTTCTGGATTTATACCCTTGACACGCTTGCCCCTAATGGACTCAATGAGGAACTGGAAATTAATACTATCCTCTAAATATTCAGAATGGTTTCTCTTGTATTTATCTTTGTTTAGCTTGCCTGCCTACCATTGGCTATCTGGTAATAATGTTATTCACGCATTTTTGCATATATCATTGTATGCGATTATGTATGCGAGGAACTGGATACTATCCTCTAAATATTCAGAATGGTTTCTTTTGTATCTATCTTTGTTTAGCTTGCCTGCTTACCATTGGCTATCTGGTAATAATGTTATTCACGCATTTTTGCACATATCATCTGTATGCGATTATGGGTTCTCCATAAGTCGCAATTTAACATAATTAGTATATTTAATCCTTTTGTTTTTATTTGTCGCACCAATCATTCAGGGGTGTGACATTCAGCATATTGTATGTATCATGTATAGCAATAATCTTTCACTTTCGCTTTCACCTCTTTAGTATCATTAGACCCATTACTAACATTTTATTTATTATTTTTTTATCAAATATTTTTTATCATTCTTATTATATCAGTATAGATATATGTTTTACATATATATTTATATATATATATATATATATATATATATATATATATCCTTTTTCTTGTATTATCCTTTTTCTGTTTTCTACATTGCCATATAATTTTTTATCCATTTTTTAATTAATTTTTATATCTCCTACCCCCTTTTTTTCATTACTCAATTCACCTTGTGATCATGTCTTCATAATATTTTTATAATATTTCTATGATAGGTTTATCATATATGCTCAGATATATATGTATATTTTTTAGACACATCCTTTTTAATAATTTACCAATTTTAGACATATAGTTCTCTAGTAATCTTTCTCCCCAGTTTTCCTTAACGACATCAGACATCTAGCTCCATTATAAATATACACATATGTGCTCCGGCCGTGTTATATAACATTGCAATTGTCTGTGTGTCATACATTGACATTCCGGCAATGATCCAATCAGCTGCGAACGTCCACCCATTAGTCTTGATTTGCTATAAATAGCCTTTCACTTTTCCCTCACTCTACACTTGATAAAAGAGCGCGCATGTGCCGTATGGACCCTGCGCATGCTCAGAAATGCGTTGTGTTTTTTTCTCCTCATTGACAACATTGCCAGCTGCTTCCTGGGCTGCCGCTTCGTCCTTCCGCAGAGACAGGCTTTGCACCGTTCTGGCTTCCCCGCCAGACTGCGTTGTGTTTGGAGGCATCCCCTGGGAATCGCTGACTGCTTCCTTCCCCCTCTCCCATCTGGTATTATACCTGTCTGTTCTACATACCGCTCCTAAATGTAAGTTGATACTTTGATTTTACATTGGTGAATAAATGATTTTACTTAGTGGCGCTCCTCTCTCTTTTTTTTTTCTCTTTTTTTTCTCTATATCACGAAACCTAGGATCTCGATCCCCAATTTGCTGGCCACATTGAAGAAATATGGAGAGCTGTCAAACTATAAAGTTAACCTTGTGAAATCAGAAGCCCTAAAGATCAATGTTGATAAGCAGGAAGTAGCAAGACTTAGAGAGGTGTTTCATTTCCCTTGGAGAGAGAACAATAATTATCTGGGGGTTAAATTGGCAGGTTCCCTAAGGAAGATTTACCTGCTGAATTTTATCCCGTTATTAGATGAAATTAGATCAGAAATAAAAAGAATATTGCATCGCCCGATCTCATGGATCGGGCGAATTAACACAGTTAAAATGGTGCTGGCCCCAAAGGTGTTCTATAAGATGCAGATGTTACCAATTTCACTGCCTCAAACATATTTTAGAACCTTAACAGGACTAAAGTAGTTTTGTATGGAATAACAAGAAACCTAGGATAGTGTACACGGTGTTGAGTAGAGAGAAAGCACAGGGGGGGGTTGGCCATCCCAGACTTTAAAATTTATTATAAAGCGATCGTTTTATCACGGGCGATAGATTGGGCAAAAGGAGGGACTAATAAAAGATGGGTTAATTTGGAAATGGGTTTAAGTAATGCACGGTTAAATCACTTGTTTTGGAACCCTCCTCAATATAGGAATCTAGGTCCAAATACACACGATATAACACATCACACTTTTAAAATTTGGGACCAGATTCACCTAAATAATAGATGGGAGAATAATTCACCTTTAATTTATCTAAAATACAACACGTATTTTCCCCCGGGGATGGTAGAAGTGGGAGGAAATTGGATTATGAATAGAGAAGCACAATTAAGAGATATCACTAAGAAAGGTAATATTCGCACATTTCAGGAATTATCAATTCAAAGGGATTTAATGAAGGTAAATGAGTGGTGGTACGGCCAGCTCTCTCATTTTGTCGGAAGCATTCCTGGACCTTTGAGAGAGGAAGAAGACTACAGGCCGATAGAGAAGCTATTTTGTAGGGAAGTAGTTAGGAGGAATGTTTTTGTATTATATATAAATTTTGTTAAGTAGAAGGGGACTGGAAGTGCCGCCATTCATTAACCACTTCCATACTGGGCATTTTCACCCCCTTCCTGCCAAAGCCATTTTTCAGCTTTCAGCGCTGTCGCACTTTGAATAACAATTGCGCGGTCATACAACACTGTACCCAAATGAAATTTTTATCATTTTTCCCCACTAATAGAGCTTTCTTTTGGTGGTATTTGATCACCCCTGTGTTTTTTTATTTCTTGTACTATAAACAAAACAAGAGTGACAAGTTTGAAAAAAACACAATATTTTTTACTTTTTGCTATAATAAATATCCATTTTTTTTTTTTTTTTAAACGAATTTTTTTCCTCAGTTTAGGCCGATACGTATTCTTCTACATATTTTTGGTAAAAAATATTGCAATAAGCATATATTTATTGGTTTGCGCAAAAGTTTTCTACAAAAGTTTTCTACAAAATAAGGGGATAGATTTATAGCATTTTTATTATTATTATTTTTTTTAACTAGTAATGGCGGCGATCTGCGATTTTTATCGTGATTGCGATATTGCAACGGACATATCGGACAATTTTGACACATTTTTGGGACCATTCACATTTATACAGCGATCCGTGCTATAAAAATGCATTGATTACTGAATAAATGTGACTGGCAATGAAGGGGTTAATCAGGAGGGGGCGCTGTAGGGTTAAATATGTTTCTAGGGAGTGATTCTAACTTGGGTGGGGGCTCACAAGGGGAGGAGACCGATCGGTGTTCCTCTGTACAAGGAACACACCATCGGTCTCCTCCCATCTGACAGGACGTGGATCTGTGTGTTTACACACACAGATCCACGGTCCTGCTCGGTTACCGGGCAATCGCGGGTGCCCGGCAGACATCGCGGCTGCCGGGACATGCGCACCGGGACCAGAGCGATGCGGCGTGCGCCCACCCCCTGGGCTGCCTGGAAGGCTGCGCCGTCATATGACGGCAGCCCAGAACAACAGCTGCACCGTCCCGCCATCATATGACGGCAGGCGGGCAGCAAGTGATTAAAAAATGGGAAAATGAATTGGGAGCAGTGTGTAATAAAAGTTTGGTGGGGAGCATCCTGGGGGCAACACATAGTTCGGCAGTAGACATGAAAACGATTGAGACAAATTATAAGTGCCTGGCCAGGTGGTATGTGACTCCTGTTAAAATTAACAAATTCCAAGCAGACAAATCCCCTAACTGTTGGAGAGGATGTATGGCCCCCGGAACGATGGCGCATCTTTGGTGGGGTTGCCCAAAAATTAAAATATTCTTGTGGGAGGTGATCCAGCTTATCGAGGAGTTTACGGAGAAGGTTATCCCGTATGACCCATGGGCTTGTCTGTTTCACGGTTTTGAGGGATCAAATAGAGGGTACAAATCTTCCCTAATCCCAGTGTTTTTAAATTCAGCAAAGAGTGCAATACCAAAAAAATGGCAGGAAGTAGAGGGGCCTAAGATTCAGAATTGGATTTCAAGGGTTAATGAGATTTATAATTTAGAGAAGACTGAGGCAGTAGATTCCCTGATAAGGGATCATGATGATGGTGGAAGCAGACGGGTCAGATGGGAAGCCTTCAAGAAATCGGAGAGATTTGCCGAAGTTATCATGAATTACCGTATTTATCGGCGTATAAGACGCACTTTTTTCCCCTTAAAATCAGGGGAAAGTCGCAGGTGCGTGTTATACGCCAATCCTATGCGATCCCGAGCTGCACAACTTCAAAATCGTCCACCGCGATTTGAAAATGGCGCCACCGACGCCGAAATACACAGAGCCGGTCCTCGGCTCTTTCCGGCGGCTCTCGTTCACTTTCGGCTCCACTCGTAGTCCCGAGCGGAGCTATCCGAACCTACTCGGCTAGGTTCGGATAGCTCCGCTCGGGACTACGAGTGGAGCCGAAAGTGAACGAGAGCCGCCGGAAAGAGCCGAGGACCGGCTCTGTGTATTTCAGCGCCGGCGGCGCCATTTTCAAATCGCGGTCGGCGATTTTGAAGACAGGGGATCGAAGGCTGCACTGGGGCAAGGCTGCACTGGGCAAGGCTGCACTGGGCAAGGCTGCACTGGGGAAGGCTGCACTGACATGGCTGCACTGACAAGGCTGCACTGACATGGCTGCACTGACAAGGCTGCACTGGGGAAGGCTGCACTGACAAGGCTGCACTGACATGGCTGCACTGGGGCAAGGCTGCAATGAGAAGGCTGCAATGATGGGCATTTAAATGTAAGTTTTTTTTCCCTTCAACTTCCCTCCTAAAAGTTTTTTTTCCTTAAAATTCCCTCCTAAATTTGGGTGCGTGTTATACGCCGGTGCGTGTTATATGCCAATAAATACGGTAATATGTGCACATCCATACTTGATGTCGTTATTATGGGTCCGGATGGAAAGTACCTGCGGGGAGGGGGGGTGGTATTGGGGGGGGAGGGAAGGGTATGCTAGGGGCTAAAGGGGGGTTTATCTTAGTCTTATAGAGATATGTATAATTGAAGAGTGTAATGCTTTTTGTATTTGCATATATAAAACTAAATAAAGAATTTAAAAAAAAAAAAAAAAAGAATAGAGCAAAACTGGAGAAATCTGAATTTACGTAGAGAAATATCACGCAATGAAACCTACTGGATATTTAGATTAAACATGATGGGACCCCAAGGGATGAACGTGGAATTAGGTGTGAACTGCTTCATAGAAGATTACTGATCCATGCACATTTTTTACATTTTTTTCTTTTTTCTTTTTTATATATATATATATATATCATTTTTTTAATTATTTCATTTTTTTCCATTTTTTCCTTTTTTCATTTTATATGTATTTTTATTTTTATTTCTATTTTACTTTTATTTTTATTTACTCTTATATTTATTTCCATTTTACTTATTTTTTTATTTTATTTTATTATATATATATATATATATATATATATATATATATATATATATATATATATATATATATATATATATATATATATATATATATATATGTATATATATATATATATATATATATATATATATATATATATATATATATATATACATTTTGTTTATTTATTTATATTTATTTTATTTATGTTTTATTTTTTATTTATATTTATTTTCATATTTTATTTTATTTTGTATTTTGAACTTTTTTTTTGATATGATTGGTAAGATTGTACAAGCAATCCAGCTGTGTGCGTGGGGGGACCCGGTAGACAGTTAAGATGTGCCTTTTATAGCATTACAAATGTATGACACAGAACAGGAAATTAAAGATTGTAGCTAGGGGAGACACAAAAATGACCACATTAGACATATATTAAGGGAAAAACGGACTTGGGTTCCAATAACTAAGATGGCAGCTATACTACTTCCGGTATTGCGCCAAGTAACCAAGATGGCAGCTAAATCACTTCCAGTTTCGTGTCATGACCGTTTCCGACCGTTTGACACGCTGATAGGGATCACAAAATTAAAGGGGGTATAAATGAGAGGACAGGCATAGACACAGCAGCTTCCTGATGACGCAAACCATATTGTGAAACACGTAGAGGCTGCTGGGAACTTTCCTATCACTTCCGGTCACACGGGTGTGAGGCTTGGAACACACGCCGCTGTGAGGAGACATTGGATTTGAGTGGGAGATAGACTGAGACTCCGCTCTCCACTCACACTGCTGGATTAGCTTGGTGCCGGCTTAGGGGCAACTTAACATGTGAGTTTGACTATGTTTTTAATTATTTTTTTAAATAAAATGAGAGTTACATACTACACCATGATGGCTACCTGTATGTCTTTATGAGCACTAAACAGAACGAGAGGCATTATTATACTGCTTGGACAGGCTGCTATTGGATCCATCCTAAACAGAGTGGTTATCTTAAATGAACCAAAGGCGCATATTCTTACCATATCTGGTGAGTGGCCATTGCACTAGGTGGTGGTGAAGTCACGATAAGTGGTTAATTAGGAGCACTTTATATTGAAGAGGAACGCTATTACTGCACAGAAGTGATCACTCACTGAGGACATCCAGTGTACTGTGGTTTATACGCACCTGTTGGGGACATTTTTTTTTTTTGCACTGTACAGCACACATACTTATTGTTATGTGAATTCTATGACCACTAAGCAATATTGGCACATTGTATGACTTTAGTTTTCATTCATTTTCCATTTCTATATATATGTATTTTTTTCATTCTTCATATTTTGTTAGCACTAGCACTTTAAACAGTGATTGGTAACACCATAAGATATTCCACTAAGATACTTTTAAATCAGGATTATTATGTGGGAAAGATTCATTTTTTATATTAATATAGCTGGCATAGAAAAGCACTTTATTACAGGATTAATATATAATTGGTTTATTTTGCACAATTTGCACATTTTATGTTTTAGGAGTGTTTATTACATATAGAAGTTAGTGCAATCCACTTTATACTACATATACTTGCAGCAAGCTGGCCAGGTCGTGGCCCCCAGGTACACCCAGCTGAAGATGCAGAGACTACTTGCATGTGCAAAGGCAGGAAACAGAAGAAGATCCAGGAAACAAGCCGAGGTCAGGGTGGATGGCAGCCAAGCACAAATGGTAGATAAAGCTGGGGTCAATACATGGGAAGTCAGACACTGAATAAACATAACATAATACTAGGCAAACAGAAGCTCAGAGAACTAGAAAGTTGCTTAGGCAACTCAAACTGCACTGAGCAGACCAGGAAATGATAGAAAGGAAAAAAGATAACAATTTACAGTAGAGCAGGTGACACCCATAGAGTAACAGAAAAGCCAGCAGCACATGTGAATGGATTCACAGATCTAGCAGAACCACTGCAACAAAGATGTAAGATTTTCATAAACAGAAAACTACACCATGACACATTGGGGTTGATTTACTAAAGGCAAATATATTGTGCACTGCAAGTGTGCCTGCTCCGGAGCTTAGTAAATGAGGTAAAGCTTCTCGTTGCAAAGAATACTCAATCACATGCAAGGAAAATAAAAAACAGCATTTTTTCTTGCACATGATTGGATGTTAGAAATCAGCAGAGCTTCCCCTCAGATCTAGAGCAATTGCAGTGCACTTGCAGGGCACACTATATTTGCCTTTAGTAAATCAACCTCCCTGTCTTTGGATAATTTTGGGTACCAAAGTTTGTTGCTGTTTTACAGATGTACCCGTTTTAAGGCTTTACATGTTTGGTATCTATTAACTTGATGCAACCTCATCATTTATACAGTATTTTAAAATTTTAACTTCAGTGTATTTTTTACTGAAAATATGGGTTTAATAAACATGTGGACTAACTGGAGCTTCTGTTTGACCTCCTCCTCTCCATGTGACATATACTCATGCAAAAGGAATAAAATCAATAGTGCTCTCCATATGTTTTATTATTTAAAATCTAAAATGGGATACTCACAAACAAATGAACTCTCATTGACATGTCCTGTGCATAGTATAAACTGCCTTCTCATCACAGCATCTCCACACCACCCGGTGGTGGCATCAAATGTGCTAACTTGACTCCGTTCCTATACACCTCCAAAGGCTTCCTCGGTAGGACGAGGGCAGGCCAGCACAACCTTTTTATATGAAATACTGCCTGGCTATGAGATCCCATTGGCGACATCACCAGGTGGCCTTGCCCCTTTGTTTATTTAGTGGAGGCAGGTGGCAGAGCTGTCAGATGGCGGGAGACTTCATCAGGAGAGGAGATTTTTTTTTTCTATGGATCAGCGATGGTGATGGGCATCTTGATTGATGATGGGGGACTTTTTTTACGCTTGCTTTTTAATAAAGGACTTGTCAAAAACTGCCTCCTGTTGTTTTTTTACACTATACTTTTTTTGGGTGAAGGAGTAGGGGTACTATGTACTCTTAATCATTCACATGGGGGGGGGGGGCTGGAATCTGTGACACGCCTTGACAAAGGGAGCTTCCAGATTCTGATAAGATTCTGATAAGCCCTCTGCTTCGACCATCGACCAGGGCTGTGGGGAAGAGGCCCTTGCCCCCATCAACATGAGGACATGGTGATTTGGGAAGGCAGAGCCCCCCCTGCCCCAAAGCACCTCCCCATATTGAGGGCATGTGGCCTGGTATGGTTCTTTCCTGACCTGTCAGGCTGCATGCTCACGTAAGGGTCTGGTATGGATTGGGGGGGACTCCACACCATTTATTTCCCTTAATTCTTCATTGCCAGCAATTTTTTTTGGGAGCCCCGCTGACAGCTGATAACTCATCTGTTGATAAGTATGTGCCAGCCACCCGCTCCTTAACAACCATGTTGTTTTTCTGGTTGTTACGGATGCCGTTTCTTAAATATCGCATGCGGGAACCATTACGTATTTACAGCATGCATTCATTTTTTTTTTCCTTTTGTGAATTAACTCCTGTTTTATTCAATATTTACCAAGCTTTTTTTGCTTTATGCAGTATATATCGCATAAAGAAATAGTGAATTGACATTTTCAGGATTGCATGCGGTGTTTGGGAAAACTCCTAAATACTGTATGCAATCTGCTTTTGTAAATGGAGCCCACTGTTTTAGTCAAATTGTATATAATGCTTAAATACATGTATTAACAAAACAGTAAAAAATGTTTGTTTACTTTTTAGTAAAAAAACAAAAACAAAAAACAAAACAAAAACAAAAATGTAACGAGCAATGGGGGTTATTTACGAAAGGCAAATCCACTTTGCACTACAAGTGCACTGCTAGTGCACTTGAAAGTGCACTGGAAGTGCACTTGGATGTGCAGTCGCTGTAGATCTGAGGGGGACATGCAAGGAAAATAAAAACAGCATTTTTGCTTGCACATGATTGGATGAGAAAATCAGCAGAGCTCCTCCTAATTTCAGTGCTTCCGCTCAGATCTACAGTGATCTACAGCGAGTGCACTGCAAGTGCACTTTCAAGTGCACTTGCAGTGCACTTGTAGTGCAGAGTGTATTTGCCTTTAGTAAATCAATCTCAGTGTCTTGCACCCTTAAAGGGAAGGGTCTTTCAAAATTCCTGTTCAGACTTTAGATCTCCGCAAAATCAGGGAAAAGAGACCAGCTTCATGCAGATGATCTCGTTGACATTTATTAATATTTTAAACAAAATGATTTTATCCATTACAATCACAGGCACTGTATCTTGGTTTGCAGGTCTGCACAGTTGTATGGAACTCCTCTTTACCGTTTATGAGATGTCACCTCACTGAAAATAATAAGCAACTGATATGTTATCTCAATAATTGTTCAAGTGTATATCAGTGCAAAATAAAAAGAACTTGTGCAACACAAGCACATTTCCTCATATTTTTTTTCTTTTAAAATGCAGTTCAGAATACCCTAGTACTTACTACTAGGGATGAGCCGAACAACCCCTGGTTCGGTTCGCACCAGAACTTGCGAAGAGACATAAAATTTGTGTGAACATGCGAACGCCGTTAAAGTCTATGGGACATGAACGTGAAAAATCAAAAGTGCTCATTTTAAAGGCTTATATGAAAGTTATTGCCATAAAAAAAGTGTTTGGGGTCCGGATACTGCCCCAGGGGACATGTATTAATGCAAAAAAAAGTTTTTAAAACTGACGTTTTTTCAGGAGCAGGAATGCTTAAAGTAAAACAATAAAAATGAAATGTAAATATTGTGCCTGGGGGGTCCCCTTAAAGTAGCACTTTACAGTAGCCTGTAAAGTAGCGCATTTTTCCCATGTTTAGAAAAGTACCACAGCAAAATGACATTTCTAAAGGAAAAAATGTAATTTAAAATTGCTCACGGCTGTAATGTATTGCCAGATCCAGGCAATATACATAACAAATCATTTAAAAAAAAACAGCGTGGGTTCCCCCCCACGTCCATATCAGGCCCTTTGGGTCTGGTATGGATATTAAGGTAAACTCCACGCCATTTTTTTTTTAAATGGCATGGGGGTCCCCCCAATATCCATAACAGACCCAAAGGGCCTGGTATGGACGGGGCGAACCCATGCTGCTTTTTTTTCTTATTCTGCGATAGAGCTCCCCTTAAACAATTCATTTTACGATATTATATATTGTACACTGCACTATATACCCTGCATATACCCTTCACTGTATTATATATACTACACTGAGTGCACTGTATATGCTGAACTGCAGTATATATACTATACGGACTGCACTATATACGCTGCTGAAAAATTGTGCCTTAGGTGTTGGTGGTGGCAGAACACGGTAACCCCTCACAGTTACTCTTGTTGGGCACAGGAACGGTCCCTGCTGTTAAATATTATTTAAAAAATTGTAATTACATGCCCCTGTTAAACAGAGGCAGAAACATTGGGCCTTAGGTGTTGGTGGTGCCAGAACACTGTAACCCCTCACAGTCCCTACTGTTAAATATTCATCCATTTCAGAAGCTGCTTGCCCTCTTTTAGTGGCCTCTGAGCGTCTGCCTCTCCTTGGAGGTCTTCCGGACATGATGAGTATTTTTTTTTTTAACACCGCACTACACTGTATTATATACTGTGTACACCGCCTGAAGTGTATTTAAAACTGTACACCACCGAATGCACTGTATATATAGGCTATATACTAGTCTGACTGTAAATATATATATATCAAAAACCTGCCTGCCTAATCTAGCTCAATCTCTCTATCTCCATCCACTATAACACACTATATGGGCATTGTGTAAGCAGCCTTATATAGTGTGGGATGTGGACTTAGTCCCCCTGAACCATGATTGATTGGCCAAAGCATGCAGGTCAGGTGTATGCTTTGGCCAATCATCATACAGTAATGCACTGCGGTCTTGCAGTGCATTATGGGGCACTCAAATTTGCTGCAAATGCCCCATAAAATTCGTTGTTCGGTGAACGGGCGAACACCCGACTTATGTTCAACTCAAACTCCAAATTCATCCCTACTTACTACACTACAGAACCCTTGCCTATCCACCACAACTCTTTGTTCTTCTATATCTGCATATTTACCTGCCTGATTTCTTTTGGTTCTTTTCTTTTGATTTCTGTTGGTTTGACTTATAGATCCCCAAGAGCCTGCCTTGCACTGTGTGTGGGAAAAGGAATATTGGAAGATGTCAATTTGGACACAAACCTTCATTAATACTATAACACTGGGAGGCATTCTACAAGAGGGAGAGGTTTGGGGTAACTGAATAAAACCAGGAAATACACTTTGGGCAGGATGTAAAGTGATAGCATTGAGTCACTGAGAGCTCCCTGAAGTTGTCAATTTAAAATTATATATATTTACGGCAATATCCTAACTGAAACAGCAAATATGTAAAAATCATGGAAAATGTGAAAGTAAACAATGGCAGATTAATGCAAAATGTGCCAAATAAACACATGCAATACTTTTTTTAAAACAATAAGGTAAAGCAAAGCACATTGGGAACTTTAAGCATTAAGTGACTTTTCAAATTAAGCTCTCAAATGTTCTTCTCTAGGTAACCTGACCAATATAAAAATATTCAAATGTACATATAGCATAAACTCAGGATCTGATAAGTGATAGGAATTTAGTAATATTGTTTAAAAAAAGATAGAAAAAGCTTTGCAACACACAGTTACATTGTCTTTAAAAATAGGTAATAGAATACAGAAAAAAAACAATGCTACCATGTTTAAGGAAGAAGATTAAAGAATACTTGTCTGCTGCATTATAATGAGATGCTGGATGTAGCCAAAATATACAGAGTCAATTGTTGCAACAGAAAAGAACAAGCTTTGTAAGCAAGCCAAGAATACATATAAAAATGATAATTACTTCTGGAAGCCGACAATTACTCAGCCCTGAATTGGTAGGTCCCTTTTCACTTCTACTGATAGGATTCTGCCTTTGAGACAAGACTTTTATGAAGTGCCTCATATGTGATGTCACAAGGCCAAACTCAACAATGGATTTGTTTTATCTTGTCCTTCATATATGAGGCATTGTACTGCAAAATAAGAGAAAAAACTCTTGGAAGAATGAAGCTAAATAATGTAACATTAAATTTGTATTCATCAATATTTGCAGTGACTTCTATAAAATAAATTTCATGTCAGAAATAATTATTAAAATACTTTCTTAGAAGCTGCCTGACAAAGTGAGCCTTTGGGGTTCATTTGCTAAAGGTGAATAGACTGTTCACTTTGCATGGAACTTTCTCTTAGTTAATGAGTGAGGTGGGATAACTTGCACAAAAGGGAGAAATTGGAGTATAACTCACCTTTAACTCCATTGAAAGACACAGAATACTTTGCACCAGGGATGGAGATATTGTTTGGGAAAAAGGAAAATTTATTGTCAAATACTTACCGTAATTTTCCTTTCCTGATGGACTCCATGGCAGCCTACGTGTGGGTTAACCCCGCCTCCTCTCCAATGCTATAGGACCCCATTCCCATAAATGAGTGCTCACCACTAGCTACTGTGTTCTGTAACTAGCCTACTCGTTGACCAATGGGTGGGAACTCCGTCTGCCATGGAGTCCATCAGGAAAGGAAAATTACGGTAAGTATTTGACAATAAATTTTCCTTTTTCCTGACAGACTCCATGGCAGCCTACGTGTGGGAAATAACTAGCCAACCACACGGGTGGGTATGCATGATCAAAACATAAATTTTTAATTTGTCCTATCGGTCGATAGGATTTGTAACCCAAAGTTTACAGAGGATAGTGAGGCAGGCTCTATACAATAATGCAACATGAAGGTATTAATAGAAGCCCATGAAGCTGCCTTGCAGATGGTATCTGGAGCCACATGTCGAGCCGCTGCCCACGAGGCTGCCATTCCTCTGGTGGAATGGGCTGTCACCGCCTTTGGAGGAGCCAAGCCCTTAGCCCTATATGCCTGTTGTATGGTCTGTACGATCCAGGACGCGATAGTCCTGGTTGAGGCTTTTTTCCCTATATTGCTGCCTGAGTGAAGCACGAAGAGATGACTAGAACGTCTAAAGGGAGAAGTAACTTTGAGATATTCCTTGATAGCTTCGCCCACATCTAGAGGGTGATTCTCAGTGGACCCTGGGGTCCTAAATGTAGGTAAAACGATCTCTTGATTGACGTGGAATACTGAAGACACTTTTGGGTTGGAACCCAGCATAGGAATGAGGACTACCCGGTCCGGGAAAAACGTTAGGAAGGGTTCTTCGTGACCAAGTGATGCAATTTCAGAGACCCTTTTGGCTGAGGTAATGGCCACTAAGAAGGCCACCTTTGCTGAAAAGACCTTGATAGGGAGCGGGGAGGGCCCCGAAGTACTGAGTCCAGAGATCGAGTCAAGGACTAACGGAAGGTCCCATTTGGGGAACCTAGGCTTTCTCTGGGGCTTGAGTCTCGATGCGCCTCGGAAAAATTGTCTAACCAGAGGATGAACTGCCCATTAAGTGCCGGAGAAGGCCGAAAGTGCCGAAACTTGAACTCTCAGAGAGCTGACAGATAGATGTAAATCTAGGCCCGTTTGGAGGAAACTGAGAACGTCCTGGACTTCTGGATGTCTAAAAGACCTGCCCTGAGGAGAGCAGAACTCCACGAATTTGGACCAGATCCTTCCATAGACTTTATTTGTACTGGATCTTCTCGAGCTCATGAGAGTAGATATTACTTCTGAGGCACAACCTAGGGATTCCAGCCTCTCCCTCTCAAGAACCAGACCATCAGTCTCAGCACCGCAGGACAAGGGTGCAGGACTGACCCTTGAGAAAGAAGGTCCGGTCTGAGAGGGAGAGGCACTGGGTCCCGACAGCTGAGCTGGACCAGGAGAGGGAACCAAGGCCTGTTCGGCCAGTAGGGAGCTATTGTCACCACCTCCACTGGCTCTGCTCGGAGCCTCTGCAGGAATCTCAGCATAACTGGCAGTGGCGGAAAGGCGTATGCCCGCTTGAACCTCCACTGATCCGTCAAGGCATCTGTCCCGATGGCTTGACTGCAGAGCCCCCAGGTGTAGAACTTCTTCAGCTTGCGATTGCAGGGGGAAGCAAACAGATCTACCTCGGGATCGGTCTTTAGTGACAAGATCCACCTGAACGTCTCTATGTGGAGAGACCACTCGTTGTTGTCCAACTCGGTCCGTGACAGGAAGTCTGCTTGAGTGTTTTGGACGCCTGGGACAAAGACTGCCGAGATGTTGGCAAGGTATTTCTGCACCCACGATAGGATGGGCTCGACTTCCCGAAGGAGTGTGGGACTCCGAGTACCCCCTTGCCTCTCCACATATGATACTGCTGTGGTGTTGTCCATTCTCAACAGCACTGACTCCCCCATCAGGAGATGAGAGAAGAACTGTAGGGCACACCAGGCCGCACGAAGTTCCAATACATTCGATCCAGGATTGGGGAGACATGTTTCCCACTTGCCCTGGGCCAGGTTCGACCCACAAAGGGCTCCCCAACCGGTACCGCTGGCATCGGTCGTGACCGTCACCCAGGAGATGGGAGCGATGGAGTGGCAAGTCAGGAGGTTCTTGCGCTGAAGCCACCAGAAGAGGCTGTTTCTCATTGTAGATGTTATGCGGATGACCTGATTCTTGTCCCCTGACTTCCATTGCCGTAGGAGGCCTGACTGGAAGGGACGCAATCTCCATAAGGCCCATTTGACCATGGGAGTCGTAGAAACCATCGTGCCGACGACTTTCAGGCACTGAGAGGCTTTCATTTGCCGTGCATGTAGAGCCCGGGAGACTCTGTCTCGAACTGTAGGAATTTTCTGTAGTGGAAGGGAGATAGTGTTTGCCACTGTATCGAACTGGGCTCCCAGATATATTAGACGCTGAGTTGGGCTCAGTTGACTCTTTTCTCTGTTTAGGAGCCACCCGAAGTTGGACAGAGTGGAGATTACTTGATCCCGGTGGACCAGCAACTGCTCCCTGCTCTGGGACAGCACCAGCAGGTCGTCCAGGTAGTGGTAAAGACGTACCCCTTCGGATCTTATTAGTGCCACCGTAGCTAGGAGGACCTTTGAAAAGACCCGGGGGGACGTTGTCAGCCCGAAGGGGAGGCAAATAAATTGAAGATGATCTGACCCAATGTGAAAGCGGAGGTATTTGTGAAATTCTTTTTCCACTGGAACGTGGAAATAAGCGTCCTTCAGGTCGATTGATATCATCCAGTCGCCTGGTTGTATGGCTCTCTGAATGGTCACCAAGGTTTCCATCTTGAACCTTCCATTCTCTATGAATCCGTTGAGATATGTGAGGTCTATGACTGGGCGCCAAGAGCCCCCCTTTTTTTGAACTAGGAAGAGAGGGGAGTATATCCCCTGGAACCATTCGTCCTGTGGTACATGTACTACTGCTCCTTGAATTTTCAGGAGGTCCACATAGGACAGCAAAATTTGTTTCTGATCCTCTGCCCGAGGGAGAAGAGTGGAGACGAACCTTGGGTGCGGAGTCCTGGAAAAGGCCCATCTGTGGCCTGACGAGACCATCCTTATGACCAAAAAGTCTGAGATCGAGGCCACCCAGACGTGCCGGAAGAGGAGCAGACGAGCCCCTACCCGGCCCGCCTGGGCGGGCGTAATCTCAAAAAGATTTAGCCTGATCACGAGCACTGGACGTTTGATTTTTAACGGGTTTGCGGAAGGATGACTGCCCTCTGCTCCAATTCTTCCTAAAGTCCCGGCCAGGCTTGTAGGAGCGTGCTTCCCTGGAGCGCTCCGGACTTCGTCTTCTGAACTGGGGTTTCTTTCGACCCAGCATGCGCCTGTCCTGGGGAAGAAAACCCGATTTGCCACCTGTGGCTCGCGTAATGGCATCGTCAAGCTTATTGCCAAACAGTGAGGACCCCTCAAACGGGATTTTACACCACGCTTGCTTAGAACCAGGGTCCGCAAGCCAGGGACGCAACCAGAGGGCTCTCTTGGCCGTAACTGAGGACAGCATAATACGAGCCAGAAGGCGGATCAGGTCAATGGACGCCTCCCCCAGGAAGACCGCTGCAAGCTTCAGCTCTGCGGCTGCTGAACTTCCAGCCAGTTCTTCTGACACGCCTTTAAGGAAGGATTCCACGTTCTCCGTCCAGGCCTCCATGGCCTTAGACATGGCCGCTAATGCCAGGGCTGGTTTACAGGCCATACCCGCGAGCCCATAGATTCTTTTTAGATCTAGGTCTATCTTCCTCTCGAGCCCATCTTTAAAAGATACTGCGTCTTCTAGAGGAAGAGTCACATGTTTGGCCAGACGCATAAGAGCTGCGTCCACAAGGGGAGTATTCTCCAAATTCTTTACTTCTTCTGACTTGAAGGGGTACAATCTGGAGGTTTTATTAGACATGGAGGATTTTTTCTCTGTTTTACTCCATTCTTCCTCAATGATTTCCTTTAGCTCTGGAAGGAGCGGAAAGTTTGCGCGTTCTCTCCCCAGGTGCTTGAAGAATTTTTTCTGCTTGGCTGGGGGAGTGGAAGGGTCTTCCCACTTCAAGGCTTCCTTGATCGCTTTGATTAAAGGGGAAACCATCGCGAAGTCGAACCCTCCAATGACCTCCTCATTAATAGACTCATCCTCTGAGGAGTCAGGAGAGGTAATATAGGGCTGCGAAGTACCCGGATCATCACGGGCCTCTTCCGCCGGCGGGCCAGACGCAGTGGTAGACTGGCTCAATGTGCGAGGTGCTTCCCTCTCCATTAGGGATTGCTGTACCACTTGTTTCACAAGAGACTCTAAACGCTGGTTTTCCGTCTCTTTTTCCCCAACCGCACGGGCAAAACAACGGTCGCATAAGGACTTGCCCTCCGGAACTCGTGTCCTACATCCCCAGCAGGCTCTGTGGTCTGAGCGGCTGTCATGGCGGTGGGAGCGGTGTCTTGAGGAGGAACGAGAGCGTCTCCTCTGGTGGGATCCGGACTGTGAATCTCGTCTGGATGAAGATGAATTGTATTGTGGCTTGGCAAGGTCATTGGCATTCTGGACCGCATTTAGCGGGTCCGACCTAGAAGGGCTGGGAAGAGAAAAAATAGGGGAAGGGGAGAGAAGAAAGGTAGAACATGGTATCAGCACGACAATAATGTGCATAAATCTCATCCCCTCCCCTCACGAGCACATACCTTGTGCGTGAGGGCTGGCCACTTAAAGGCGGTGAATTGTCCATAACCAGGGACACGAAATGTCACTTTAATAGTCTGCAGGGATAATGGTCTAAGAAAACCTAGGCATCAAAATATGAGAAGGTTTTAGAGAAAAGAAAAAACTCTGCTTGCCTCAAAAAAAATTTTTTTTTTTTTTTTTTTTTTTATATGCACAGGCATGTATCAATGTATATTCGAGGCAAAGGAAAAACAACTTCCAGCCGCACAAGTATATATTTAGATAGACATATATAAAGATAAAAGAACATTTTCCATTATTTTTTTTTATTTTTTATTTTTTGCAGAGGTTGCCACCACTCACCTAGAGACCAGCAGGGATCCGCTCCTCCTTTCCCTACCAAGGGAGATCCCAACTCAGCAGGACAGGAGGGCGGAATTTAAATTCCCCGCCTGTGACATCATTATCCCCTACTGCGCATGCGCAAAGGGGAACCACCGTACTGCGCCTGCGCGGACGACGAACGAGCCGCCGCACTGCGCATGCGCGAGCCAAACCTCGCTCTCGGAGTGGCTACAGCGCAGGTGCCAGCGGCGGAGACTGCCGCAACCCGGAAGTGCCGTGGCGGGCTGGAACGCACGCGAACCAGCCGCCATGAGGGGGATAGGACACACTGGACCACCAGGGAAAATACATACAACACATAGAAACACTGCCATGGAGTATGAGAAAACATCCACAGACCTTGCCAGCCGTTGATGAGAACTGTCCGCCGGGCATACAGAGGCAACCACCCATCCACCAAGGGGGAACATTCAAGCCTCTTTAAGCTACTCGCCCGCTCATAGCTGGGCTTTTTGAGCTGCACCGCACAGGTATGCCAATCTTGGATTCAATCAATCTTGATGCGAACAGCATGTGTAGGTCCATAGAGGAGGACAAAAAAGGAACACAGTAGCTAGTGGTGAGCACTCATTTATGGGAATGGGGTCCTATAGCATTGGAGAGGAGGCGGGGTTAACCCACACGTAGGCTGCCATGGAGTCTGTCAGGAAATGGATCTTACAAGAGGACGCACAATTAAAGGACATGATGGAACAGGGTAAAATTTGTACATATCAGGAACTAAAAAATAAAGGGGAACTCATAGCAATAGATCGATGGCGGTATAGTCAATTAAATCATTTTGTTGAAACTCTCCCTCAACCCGTTAGATCAGATACAAATTTACGCCCCCTGGAGAAACTGTGTGTGGATAAAGCAGGGAAGAAGGGGATCTCTAAGATCTATACAGTGTTAATGGAATTGAAGGGAGTAGAAATACCACCATTTATTAAGAAGTGGGAGTTGGAATTGGATATACAGCTTAAAGAACCAGAGATTGGTAAGTTATTGAAGCGGATACACGCAACAACTGTTAATTATAAGATGCTTGAGCTAAATTATAAGTGTTTGGCTAGGTGGTACATTACCCCAGACAGAGCACATAAGTACCAGAGTGAAACATCGCAATACTGTTTGCGGGGATGTAAAGAGATCGGGTCAACAGCGCATATCTGGTGGCATTGTCCGGAAATTAAAAAATATTGGGGGGAGATTAGGCAAATCATCAGTGAAATAACCAATATTGGAGTCCCGGGATGTTTATTTCATGGGATTAAAATGCCAACTAGGATATACTTGAGAACATTATTACCACAACTTTTGGATGCAGTTAAAAGCTTTATTCCTAGATACTGGCAAGTAAAAAAGAGACCCACGTTGCAGGATTGGTTTAATAACATAAACGAAATTCAAAGTCTCGAATACTTGAGGTTTAGTGAGGAGATGGGATTGGAAGAGTGTGAAGAGAAATAGAGGGAATGGGCAGAGTACAAGTGTTCAATAAGGTGTGTTGAGGTGATGGGAATTTAGAACAAAAGGAGATGTGGCCCCAAAGTAGTTAGGCAGTTGGATGTTGAAGAAGCGGAGAAAAGAGTAGACTAGTACCAGTAGAAGCAAAGGAGAGGGGAGGTGGGGTAAGGGAGGAGGGAGTGTTTGGGGAGGGGAGGGGCGGGATACACTGGGGGTTTATATATTCTATGTACATTAAATGTAATATGAGGTATGCTTTAACCACTTCAGCCCCGGAAGAATTTACCCCCTTCCTGACCAGTGCGTTTTTTTGTGATTCGGCACTATGTCGTTTTAACTGATAATTGCACGGTCGTGCGATGTGGCTCCCAAACAAAATTGATGTCCTTTTTTTTCCCATAGATAGAGCTTTCTTTTGGTGGTATTTGATCACCTCTGCGGTTTTTATTTTTTGTGCTATAAACAAAAAGTAACGACAATTTTGAAAAAAAAACGCATTATTTTTTACTTTTTGCTATAATAAATATCCCCCAAAAATATATACATTTTTTTTTCCTCAGTTTAGGCCGATACGTATTCTACATATTTTTGGTAAAAAAAATCGCAATAAGCGATTATTGATCGGTTTGCGCAAAAGTTATAGCGTTTACAAAATAGGGGATAGTTTTATGTCATTTTTATCAATAATTTATTTTTTTTTAAATGGCGGCGATCAGCGATTTTTTTATAATGACTGCGACATTATGGCGGACACATCGGACATTTTTGACGGCAAGCGGTTAATATAAACAAAAAAAAAAAAACACCACAATGATGTGAAAATGAGACGGGATGAAATTGAACTGTTAAGTTGAAAATATGTCTCTCGGAAAATGTTCACTGAAGTGGTAAAAAAATAAATAAATAAATAAATAAATAAAATGTCAGCCTTTGGGGTTCATTTGCTAAAGGTAATTAGACTGTTCACTTTGCATGGAACTTTCTCTTAGTTAATGAGTGAGGTGAGGCTCTGCTGGCTTCCATCATCCAATCATGTGCAAGCAAAAATACTGCAGTTTTTTCTTTATTTCCTTGCACGTGATTTGATATTCTTTGCAAAGTGAATTTTTACCACATTCACTAAGCTAAGTGAAAATTCCCTTGTACATTTTTTAAATCAACCACTTTTATGCACACATTTTTGCTATATTTAAGGAGCCATATGGGATTTGCAGTGTCATTCTAGAATTTATTCAATGGGGGGGCTTGGCAAGAGTGCATGAGAACTAGTGTCCCATAGAACATTGGTTTCATTAAACTGCAGACCAGCATGGAAAGAGTCTTTTTGTGCATTGAATCATACCTAGGAATTTGTAAAGAAGTACAGGGAAAAAATGATTGCGCTGGTGAAAAAGGAGGATCAATAAATATAAATGACAAAAAAAAAGCTGCTGGCAATAACACAACAGAACAAATTGTGTGAAAACATATAAAACACAAATTGCCATGCTATGTGAGCAATATAAAATGATGAAAACAAATTAAATATCAAACAATAGTCCATAAGGTGTTTCCATGTGTGGATAAGTGGTAAATGCAGTGTATGGAAACAAAGTCTTGAAAACGTGTCCAAGAGAAAATGCAGGCATAGGGAGAACATGCAAACGCCAGGCAGGTAGTGCCATTGTTGGGATTAAAAACAACATCCTTAGTTCTGCTAACTATTACCACTGTGCTGACCATTGATTTCATTTTTAAATTCCAAAAAATACCTTGAACCCAGTTATTAGCTGCAGTTGTGTTAAAAGGGATTATCAGTAAAGCCGCGTACACATGATCGGATCTTCTGACAGTAATTGTGTGATAACACACTGTTGTCGGAAAATCTGACTGTTTGTACACTGCATCGGACAATTGTTGTCGGATTTTCCGTGGACAAATGTTGGATGGCAGGATTTAAAATTTTCCACGGACAAATGTCTGTTGTCGGATTTTCCGAGCGTGCTTACACAAGTTCGTTGGACAAAAGTCCAAAGTACAAACACGCATGCTTGGTAGCAACAACGAGCCAGAAGCAGTCAATCTTGTAAAATTAGCGTTCGTAATGGAGAATTAACATTCGTGACATGGCAAATTATGAAATCTCCAAATGCAGCGCACATTCTCTTCTTCTTTATAATGGAATAATAATGAAGCTGCTTTTCTGTTGATACAAGAATGCTGTATTTTGTTTGCAGGAAAGTACAAATATGTACTTTGTTCATTTAGGGAAGCAAATCGGTTTGGGCAACAAAGCCTTATGTGGCAAGTGCAAAAATCAATGTAAGCCCTGGTTCACATTGATGCTACTTTGAAATTGCGCTACTTCATTTGAAGTTGCGCAATTTCTAAGTAGCAAGGTTGGTAATTGATAGACATTTGTGTGGCGTCATGCCCAGATGTCTATTGAAGTTGCGCCTAAAATCGGCAAAAGTAGTGTAGGAACTACTTTTGCAAATTGGTGCGGCACCGTTAATTCTGTGTCACACCGATTGGAACAGTGCCATTGCCTCCAATAGGCTGCGACTTGTCATGCGATTTTATCTCTCAAATCACATGACAAATTGCTCCAATTTGGACCTAGGCTTTAGTGTCCAAGGTCAGTGTTTCTCCACTCCACTTCTCTAGGTGCACCACCAGGTCCTGTTTTCTGTATTTTCCTCAGTATAAAAACAACTGTGTGAATTGCTAACCTTGAAAGTGACATCATCATCTGTGGCAAAAGCAAAAAATATAGAAAACATGACCTGAGAATGCATCTGGAAAAGGAGAGTTGGGAAACACTGCCCTAAGTAATGTTAATTGTAATCTTTATGTGTTTTTAAGAATCGCAAAGCCAAAATTTGAAGATGCCCACAAATAGTGATGTTTTTTCTATTTAAGCAGCTTGGCTCATTTCCTCTTTGCCCTTGTGTGGTCTATAATCTCTAAGTGAATTCCTTCCTGTGCACCTGTGTACGACTGGGCCTGGCTGACTTCCCTTACAATTCCTGTTCCTGAGTTTTGCTCCTGACTATGCTGACTTTCCTGACCCTGGCTCATCTGATTACCCGCTGTGGCATCCAAACCCTGGCTTCTGCTTTTTGACTATATTCCTGAACTGTGTTATTTTTGCCATTTATTCAAAGGTGTGATTTTATTTTCAATCTTTTTTATTGATCAAAGTATAAAGGTAGTTACAAACATTTGCATATAGTTAACCTTGGCTCTGTATATTGCTGCTTCTCATTTTTCCATTACATTAAATTTTAGGTAACAACTTGTGAGACATATGAAACATTCATGTTATGGTAATTATTCATTAGCTCCTTATCTTTGGACTTGTGCGATCTCACATCATGGTCGCATCCTCCGACATGTCATGGCTGCGTTTCCCTGCTGCTAATGTTTCTATTGGTTACATATACAGTTCCTGTTAATTTTGGTTATTTAGTAACCTCTTGTACATTTGTAGATATTATATCGCGGATATATAATATTAGTGTAGATAACATAAAATAAAGAAAACTAATAGATAACATAATATAAAACATATAACATAAAACATATAACATATCCTAGCAGTCATAGTGCTCTTCCTTTCAGAGTTCCTATTTCCATTTAGTTAGACCATTAAGAGTTCATTCGCGTTGAGTACCATTCTATCCATGGCAACCATAATTTGGATATCTTCTCATATTTCCCTATGGTCGATGAACATAGAACTTCATATGTACCGTGTATGTGGACTGTGGCTATTACTTCTGATATGGATGGTGGCTCTACGTCTTTCCAGTGTCTGAGGATTGTAAGCCTAGTTTTCAGCAATATGTGAGATATTACTGTTCTGAGTGAGATGGGTGTAGAGTCTAGATTTAGTGAGAGTATGGCCATGCTTGGATTTAATGGTTGAATCTGTTGCGTAATGTTTTGTATAATGTTTTCTATCTGAATCCATAATGGTTTAATTTTTGGGCAACTCCAAAGAATATGAGTCAATGTGCCGCATTGCCCGCATAGTCTCCAACATTCAGGCGAGGAATTGTGGTATATATTGGAAATACGACTAGGTGTAAGGTACCACTTAAGGACGATTTTTTCTTGCATCTCCCACAGGTTAGTACTCTTAATGAAATTATAGATAATTTTAAATGTTGTTTCTCATTTTTCCACTGGGTAGGATTGTCCCATTTCGAGTTCCCATGCTATTATATTCTGTGATTTGGTGCATATGTTTTTCTCTTGAAGACCTAGATATAAAGTTGAGATCCCTTTTAGTTTCGATTGGGTTTGTGTGAAGTATTGGAATATCTTCATGGGTAAAGTGGTAAATATGTTTGGGTGTCTTTTCAGGAGTTGAGTGACCTGCGTGTATTTATATAGTTCTGTTTTTGGTAAGTAATATTCCTTCTGTATAGTGCTAAAGGTTTTGACTGAAGTGTCCTTTACTAGATCCTCAATGTGTTGACCTGAAGCCCCCCTCTGACGCACGGGACATGACGGGACTTCCCTGTGGCATTCCCCGTGACATCACAGGGAAGTCCCGTCAAGTCAACGTGCGTCAGAGGGGGGCGGGGTCACCGGGTGGCCCCCCCCCATTATTTAAGAACCGTCAGACGAGGAGACCCCATCACACAGTGGGAGCCTCCCTCCATGCCAACATGGATGCGGAGCGGCCCGGAGAAGAAAATGAAGAAGAGAAGAAGAGAAGAAGAAAAGAAAAGAAAAGAAGAAGAGAAGAAGATGAAGAAGATGAAGAGAAGAGCGGGAGCCTCCCCCCATGCCATGGGTGCGGAGCGGCCCGAGGAGAAGAAGATAGAAGATGCCGCGGAGGAGATGCTGGACGAGAACGCCGGAGGCCCCCCCGTTATTTAAGAACCGTAAGACGAGGAGACCCCATCACACAGTGGGAGCCTCCCTCCATGCCAACATGGATGCGGAGCGGCCCGGAGAAGAAAATGAAGAAGAGAAGAAGAGAAGAAGAGAAGAAGATGCCGCGGAGGAGATGCTGGACGAGAACGCCGGAGGAAGAACCAGAAGAACCAGAAGAAAAAGATGAAGGAAGATAGAAGAAAGAAGAAGCATTTAAATAAAGGAATTGTCAAAAACTGTCTCTTGTCATTTTTAAAATTTTTGACAGTTTTTTAGTGAAATGGTAGGGGTAAGTACTCCCTTACCATTTCACACAGGGGGGAGGGCCAGGATCTGGGGGTTCCCATGTTAAAGGGGGCTTCCAGATTCCGATAAGCCCCCCGCCCGCAGACCCCCACAACCACCGGCTAGGGTTGTGGGGATGAGGCCCTTGTCCTCATCAACATGGGGACAACCTGTTTTAGGGGCTATCCCAAAGCACCCTTCCAATGTTGAGGGCATGTGGCCTGGTACGGTTCAGGAGGGGGGGCGCTCTCTCTCCCCCCCCTCTTTTCCTGCGGCCTGCCAGGTTGCGTGCTCGGATAAGGGTCTGGTATGGATTTTTGGGGGGACCCCACGCCGTTTTTTTTTTTTTGGCGCGGGGTTCCCCTTAAAATCCGTACCAGACCTGAAGGGTCTGGTGTGGAATTTAGGGGGACCCCCACGTCATTTCCATGCCGTTTTTATCAATGAACTTCTATGTGTATTGTCGGACTGGCAATACAATAGTCGCGAGTAGT
>JBBDGP010001146.1:4625000-4667500 GCA_037952835.1 Lithobates septentrionalis
ATATAACCATTTTCCGAAATTCGAATTTCATATAGAATGAATTCGAATTCGAATAGAAAAGAAAATAGACTAGAAAAACAATAGAACAGAATATAATATATATATTAGATTATTTTCTGTTCTGTTGTATTCCTATTCTAATCTTTTCTATTCGAATTTGAATTCATTCTATATGAATTTCGAATTTCAAAAGATGGTTATATATATAAATACTTTTTCTGCAGCAAAAAATTTCATTTTCCGAACCGATTTTGGGGCCCCGTATCTCAGGGCCACTTGGTGCTAGGAACCCCAAATTTGGTTTGCAAACCCAGTGGAACTGATACCACAACATATCCAAAGCTGAAGTTCCTAGCACTAAGTAGCCCCGAGATACGGGGCCCCAAAATCGGTTCGGAAAATGTCATTCTCTGCTGCAGAAAAGTGCTTGACATTTTCTGAACTGATTTTTGGGGCCCTGTATCTCGGGGCCACTTGGTGCTAAAAACCTCAGCTTTGGAACTTTTATGGTGCTAGTTCCACTGGGTCTGCACACCAAATTTGGGGTTCTTAGCACTAAGTGGCCCCAAGATATGGGGCCCCAAATTCGGTCAACTGTGTCCATCTGCAGCAATGTCATTTTGGGACCCTTTGGGTTCAGAGACCCCAAATTTTGGCTTCAGCTTCTATTCTAATCTTTTCTATTCAAATTTGAATTCATTCTATATGAATTTCAAACCATCCAATAGATGGTTATATATCAATAAATAACTAATATATATATATATAAAAAACCATTTTCCGAAATTCGAATTTCATATAGAATGAATTCGAATTCGAATAGAAAAGAAAATAGACTAGAAAAACAATAGAACAGAATATAATATATATATTAGATTATTTTCTGTTCTATTGTATTCCTATTCTAATCTTTTCTATTCGAATTTGAATTCATTCTATATGAATTTCGAATTTCAAAAGATGGTTATATATATAAATACTTTTTCTGCAGCAAAAAATTTCATTTTCCGAACCGATTTTGGGGCCCCGTATCTCAGGGCCACTTGGTGCTAAGAACCTCAAATTTGGTGTGCTAACCCAGTGGAACTGGTACCATAACATATCCAAAGCTGGGGTTCCTAGCACTAAGTGGCCCCGAGATACGGGGCCCCAAAATCGGTTCAGAAAATGTCATTCTCTGCTGCAGAAAAGTGCTTGACATTTGCTGAACCGAGTTTGGGGCCCCATAGCTCAGGGCTACTTGGAGCTAAGAACCTCAAATTTGGTGTGCTAACCCAGTGGAACTGGTACCATAACATATCCAAAGCTGGGGTTCCTAGCACTAAGTGGCCCTGAGATACAGGGCCCAAAATCAGTTCAGAAAATGTCATTCTCTGCTGCAGAAAAGTGCTTGACATTTTCCGAACCGATTTTGGGGCCCCGTATCTCAGGGCCACTTGGTGCTAGGAACCCCAAATTTGGTGTGCTAACCCAGTGGAACTGGTACCATAACATATCCAAAGCTGGGGTTCCTAGCACTAAGTGGCCCTGAGATACGGGGCCCCAAAACCGGTTCGGAAAATGTCATTCTCTGCTGCAGAAAAGTGCTTGACATTTTCTGAACTGATTTTTGGGGCCCTGTATCTCGGGGCCACTTGGTGCTAAAAACCTCAGCTTTGGAACTTTTATGGTGCTAGTTCCACTGGGTCTGCACACCAAATTTGGGGTTCTTAGCACTAAGTGGCCCCAAGATATGGGGCCCCAAATTCGGTCAACTGTGTCCATCTGCAGCAATGTCATTTTGGGACCCTTTGGGTTCAGAGACCCCAAATTTTGGCTTCAGCTTCTATTCTAATCTTTTCTATTCAAATTTGAATTCATTCTATATGAATTTCAAACCATCCAATAGATGGTTATATATCAATAAATAACTAATATATATATATATATAAAAACATTTTCCGAAATTCGAATTTCATATAGAATGAATTCGAATTCGAATAGAAAAGAAAATAGACTAGAAAAACAATATTTTACTCAATTGTGTTCTATTGTTTTTCTAGTCTATTTTCTATTTCTAGTCTAATCTTTTCAATTCAAATTCATTCTATATGAAATTCGAATTTCGGAAAATGGTTTTATATATATATATATATATATATATATATATATATATATATATATATATATATATATATATATATTATTCTATTCTATTCTTTACTATTCAAATTTGAATAGAAAAAAATAGAATAGAGTAACAATAGAACAGAATAGAATAAAAAATAATATATATATATTTATTATTATTTTTTTTTTTGTAAACGCTATAACTTTTGCGCAAAGCAATCAATAAACGCTTATTGCGATTTTTTTTAACAAAAATATGTAGAAGAATACGTATCGGCCTAAACTGAGGAAAAAAAATGTTTTTTTATATATTTTTGGGGGATATTTATTATAGCAAAATCTAAAAAATAATGCGTTTTTTTCAAAATTGTCGCTCTTATTTTGTTTATAGCGCAAAAAATAAAAACCGCAGGGGTGATCAAATACCACCAAAAGAAAGCTCTATTTATGGGAAAAAAAGGACTTCAATTTTGTTTGGGAGCCACGTCGAACAACCGCGCAATTTTCAGTTAAAGCGATGCAGTGCCGAATCGCAAAAAGTGCTCTGGTCAGGAAGGGGGTAAATTCTTCCGGGGCTGAAGTGGTTTAAGACTTGTAGTTTTATTAGCTGTTTTTTTTTTTTTTGACAGGGGCGCAGTTTCAGTGCTTGCCATAGGTGCCATTTTCACTAGATATGCCTCTGGGAGACACAGAGAGAGAGAGAAAAAGAATGTAATCATTTTTATTTACCAATGACGGATGCAGTCTGGGGTGCGCTCAATCCCTCTCACAGCTTTTACTGCCATGGTGACGCGAAACCATGCAGCGTTCTTCTGGTTTGCTGAAGAGGAATATTATCTGAATATTATCTGAATATTATCAAATTCGAAAATAGAAATATTTTCGAATGCGATTGAAATAATTTCTAATACAGTTGAAATAATTTCGAATGCTGTTGAAATATTTTCGAATGCGGTTGAAATATTATCGAATCCGATTGAAATAATTTTGAATAAAGTTGAAATAATTTCGAATGCGGTTGAAATATTATCAAATTTGGTAGAAATATTTTCGAATGCGATTGAAATATTATCGAATACGATTGAAATAATTTCTAATACAGTTGAAATAATTTCGAATGCTGTTGAAATATTTTCGAATGCGGTTGAAATATTTTCGAATTCGACCGATTTTCGAATTCGGTCGAAAACTAAACTGATTTGAAAAACGAATTTAATGAATTTAACGAATCTAACTAAACTAAATTAATTAAATAACGAATTAAAACGAAACAAAACGAAACAAATTTTTTCATTTTGCACATGCCTAGGAGCGAGGGCCATCCCCAATCCACCGCCCTCTCCTGATCAATAGGCAGCATACATTATACAGTGTATAAGAGAGGGGAGTTTTCATAATAACAAAAAACAAAAGTTCGCAGCTCAATCTTGAGGTGGGGAGAAAAATCCAAAAAGACAAAATAAGTAAAATTAGAGGGGGGGCCTCAAAAAAAGAGAAAAAAGTGCGAAACAGAAAGCTGGGTAAACAGGGCGTCCAAAACTAAAGCCTGACATGGTAAGTTCAGAGCCATGGCTTCTATATCCCTTCCTGGGGTATTCTCATAAGTTCTAAGCCAAGCTCCTGATCAGGGGCAGTTATCCCAGGATAGAGGGTCACGCACGACATCGTGTGCATATGTGGCTCTGTCCCAACTGTAGACAGCATGTTTATGCTAGTGGTTAGGGGCCCTGTACAAAAAGGGAACAATCAGATGAGGTCCTGTAACAGATGAGGAGAATGTTTCTCTCGGAATGCAGATCGAAGATAGGACAGCTTCCTCTAGTGCCTTGGTGACACAGGATCCATGGGGGAGGCAGACGCAGGGCGTCTGCGGTCTCGTCTGCAGCTCCTACGGTTGGCCATAAGCCAAGGCTGGAGGAGTTGTAGGTGAGGATGATCACTCGGGCCCCTCCAGTCTGGGAAGTCCACTGGCTCCAGACCCAGGGTCTCTAGCAAAAATGGAAGGTCGTCTTTAATGCGTAGCGTGACACTCTTCCACTCTTTGGTTGCTTGCAAATAGAAAGGGAAGCCCCAGCGATAAGGCAGACCTGCCTTTTGAAGAGCCTCTAGTAGGGGCCGCAGGGCTCTGCGTTGCATGAGCGTGCGTCTTGAAATGTCCTGGTAAAAATGCAGGTGTGCTCCGTCAAAGTCAAAGTATTGCTTCCCACGCATTTTCTGCATAATTCTGTCTTTTAGTGTATGTTTATGAAGCTTACATATGACATCCCTTGGATTATCTGCATCTTGGGAGGGTGGTCTGAGGGCCCTGTGAGCTCTGTTTATCTCCACAGGAGCCGTGGCAGGTAGTCCCAGTATTTCTCGGAAGACGTCTTCCAGCGTGGGGATAATATCTTTTGGTGCCATGGCCTCCGGTAAACCGCGTATGCGGATATTTGCTCTCCTACTACGGTTTTCAAAGTCATCTAACTGACACAATAGGGCTTCTATTTTCTGATTCTGAAAGTTGCATCTGTCCTGTAGTTTAGCAATAGTCGGCAGCACCTCATCCAGCCTCTGCTCCACAGTTTCTACCCTGTTTCCCAAGTTATTAGTGTCTGTCTTGAGCTGGGCTATATCTTCCCTGAAGGCCTTCTCAACCCTGGCAGTAAATCGCTCTAGATCTTCCCTGGTGGGGAGGGACCAAATATGGCGTTTTATGTCTCCTTCCCCTAAAGAGTCCGCCATGTCAGGGCCCTGATCATGGGAGGCAGAGGATCCCGGGGAGAGTGGAGGGGCTGAGTCACTCACCAACCGCGGAGAAGGAATCTGGGAATTCTGGTGCTGCTGCTGCTGTTGCTGCTGAGCCAGGGCCTTCTGTGTGGCTTTTGTTACTTTGCCAGCCTTTGGCGTCGGCGCCATCAAGGAGGCCTCGTGTCCGGGCCCGGCGTTCGGGCCGAAATATGTCTCCAGCTGCTCCTGCCGTGAGCCCTCCACTCTCGAGTGCTGTGAGAGAGCCCGCCGCCCTTGTGACATGTTCTCCGGTGTTCCAGAGGCGATCTCTCCCCTCTATGCAGCTGATAATGCGGCGGTGTATCGGGAGCTGAGGTAACACGCGTCCTCACTCCTCCATAGCCAGGCCACGCCCCCTGATTAACTTTTTTAATAACTTTGTGTAGAAATTTGGATTGCCCAGCATTTGGAGCATAAATGTTTGCCAGAGTGAAAGTCGCAGAGTTAATGTCACACACCATAATTATGTAGCGACCCTGTGGATCCAATATGATCTTATGCAAATGAAATGCGATGGTATCCTTAATTGCAATCATCACTCCTTTTGTTTTGGTCTTTGTGTTTACGCAGAAAACATGTGGAAATTTTGGATGAGAACATTTAGGTGGTGATGTTATTTGGAAATGGGTTTCTTGTGTGCACAGGATATCACATTTCCTTTGCATTGCTTCCTTCCATAAAGACCTGCGTTTGGCCGGGTGATTAAGTCCCTTTGAGTTAATGGTCAGGAAGTTCACTGCCATGGGTGCGGTTTATAGGAAGATGTGAATCGCTTATATCATGGGTGTCACTTACTTTTTTCAGATGCAAATCTTGTGTAATGATTGCTTGTGGGTCACTGTGATGTTCTGTGGAGGTTGGTTCTTGAGCTTGTGTAATTCGATTCTCTCCTAGAATTGAAGTGTTACTTTTGACCGCTAGGATAAGAAAAAAAAGTTTATAGGAACAGAAAATGAACATTTGTGGCTATGTGCCAACTATCAAAAGGTAATGAAGTGTGACTCTCAGTCACTCAGGTAGTAACTTGAGGGTATTAAGTTTAAACAAACTTAACGGAACAGTTGTAGAAACTCCAACGCGGGTTGTTGGTTTTACAAACCGCCCATGGTTAAATCAGTTGTGTGTGCGGGCATTCCTGCGGTCCACCATGCGCCATTCTGGGTCCGGGCTTGTGGTAGGGCTCCTTGGCCATGAGGGTGTTTGACTGTCTTGGATAATCCCCCAGGAGCTAAGCAGCACCATGCCTTTTGCAACAGAGTCCATCACATACTCCTTGCCTTCTCTGGTGACAATCAGTTTGGTTGGAAAGCCCCATTTGTACCCTAATTTGTGGTTTCTGAGTGCCTTAGTTAGGGTCGTCATGTTTCTCCTTTTTTGCAACGTGTATTGTGATAAGTCTGCGTAGAATTGCAGGTTTGAGTAAGGTGATGAAAACATGTCTTTTTGCCTTGAGGCTGCCATTAGCCTTTCCTGTGTGGTAGAAATGTAAGCGAAGGATTACATCTCATGATATATTATCTGATAGATAAGCAGGTTTAGGAAGTCTGTGTATTCTATCCACAGTGAGATCTAACACTGATAGATCAGGTAGGATAGCTGTAAATAGCTGAGATGCATAATCCCTCAGATCTTGCTGTTTGACAGTTTCCGGGATCCCTCTCATCTTTAAATTATTCCTTCTGGACCTTTCCTCAATATCCGCCATTTTGGCTTTGATCCCTTCTATGTCATCTTCCTTGGCTTCATTTGCATCTACTAAATCGTTTATTGTTGTGGTGTATTCCCCCATCTTATGTTCTATGTGGGTCACTTTATCAGATACGGATCTGATCTCAGTGCTGAATGTGTGCATACAGGAGATCATATCTGAGTGGAGCGATCCTGTCAGTGACACTAACATCTCTTTTAACATTGTGTCCATGACTCTCTGGCCATTTGTGGGGAATGAGTCTATGGAATCAGGCAACTCTCTAGTGTCATCTCCTGAGTCAGGAGGGGAGCTCACCTCGTTGTTGTCATCCATGGCATCCGCCTTGAATCTCGTCTTTTCCGGATTCCCTGATGATGGGGTAGCTGGTGGAGACCTTGAGCCTTTAGGTGGGCTGCTCCTTTTCTGTGTCTTATGTCGCTTACTGTGAGGATGGGCCGCAGATGTCGGCGTGCTTGCTGAGCCGGCGCCATCTTGCTCGGCCTCATAGGAGAAAAACTCCTTCTTTCTCCTCATCATTCCGTGGCTGTGTTCTCCGGGCTTGTAAGAACCGGAACGCCGTGATTTGAGCTCGGTTTGAGTCCCGGGCAAGGTGCTGTGTGCTGCGATGTTCCCTCTGATGCTGGAGTTCTGCTCTCACACGTCCATCTTGGACTTTGGCTAGCTCTGCCCCCCAAAGGTGTGATTTTAACTGCATGTTCTGTCTCCTTCTGGTTTATCTTTCCTGAAATTGTGCCGTTAAAGCTAATTTTAAGGAACAATGCTGGGGACCGTAGATGCAGTGGTAGGCCAAGGAAACTTACTGCAACAGATGAATGCATTATGCTTACTTCCCTTCAACATTAGAAGATTTCCAGCAGTACCAACAGCACAGAACTTGTGGACACCAGTGGGATCCATCTACTGTATAAAAGAAGTCTGTCCAGAAGTGATCTTCATGGAAGTATTGATGCTAAAAAGCCATACCTCTGACGTGGAAATAAGGCTAAATGACTCAACTGTGCACAAAAACATAGCGTCTGGGGTGCAGCAAAATGGCAGCAGGTGGTCTGGACTGATGAGTCAAAATTTTAAATATTTGGCTGTAGCAAGAGGCAGTTTGATCCCTGAAGGGCTGGAGAGCGGCACAATAATGTGTATATGCAGCAATGTCTGCAAGAATGAACCATGGTGGAGGTTCCTTGCAAGTTTGGGGATGCATTTCTGCAAATGAAGTTGGAGATTTGATTAGGATCAATCATGTCCTCAATGCAGAGAAATATAGACAGATGCTTATTCATCGTAGACATCATCAGGGAGGCATGTGATTGGCCCCAAATGTATTTTGCAGCAGGACAACCACCCCAAACATACAGCCAATGTCATTATTAACTATCTTCAGCATAAAGAAGAACAAAGAGTCCTGAAAGTGTTGGTTTGGGTTCCACAAAACTCTGATCTCAACATCATCAAGTCTGTCTGGGATTATATGAAGAGACAGAAGGATTTGAGGCAGCCTACACCCACAGAAGATCTGTAGTTACTTCTTTGAGATGTTTGGAACAACCAACCTACCTTACTTCAAAAACTGTGTGCAAGTGTATCTAGAAGAACTGATGCTGTTTTGAAGGCAGTGTGGTCATACCAAATATTGATTTGATTTGGGTTTCTCTTCTGTTTATTTACTTTCCATCTTGTTAATTGATAAAAATAAACTTTTAACACTTCTATTTCTGAAAGCATTCTTAATTTACAGTATTTTTCACACCTGCCTAAAACTTTTGCACAGTAGTGTATATACAGTATATCTATCACAACTTAGATGCTCAGTTATTTTAGTTTCTATCAAGTCAGGAAGTTAAAAAGCCATGGTTTCAGGAAGGGCATTCCCAGTAAACTCACAAGATACATGTTGGGCTATTTCTACAAAGGGTTAGAGAAAAATCAAAATAAGGTAGATTAAGTGACATTTCTATTTTAACATAGTTGTGGTGCTTTCTGCATAGTATTATTAGCTCAATGGTTGGCTTTACTTGCTTCCTGGAAGTATTCTCTATTATAAATATTCCACATACATTTTTAATACAACATGTTGCTTCTCATGTCAAGAGCAAATTAATAATAAGGAATGACAGATTATGCTCAATTTTATTGGTGTGTGAAGGGTATCTGCTTCTGGGTGACTTTCCTGTTACTGTGGTTCATAGTTAAAAATATGTGTGGCTTGAGGTTCCAAAAGCTCTGTGCCTCCAGGCTTTGGCTTGACAGCTATTAATCTATCCCTGCATGCAACACTGAATATTTTATTAATAAACTACCTTCAATATTCATTTAATGTATCCTCTCTGGCTTTACTGTTTTCCTTCTACTAACAAGTGGACTTTCAGAAGGCTTACTATAAAAGTAGCAGATACTTTTTATGCCGCCCAAAGGCAAGCACATTCAGCAACCCCAATGAGATGTCCAGTGGTGGCCAGACCCTTTTAAAATGTATCTGCTATCCACATACAGTTTTAAATTAAACTATTACTAATAAATCCCACCCAGTCTCTTTTTGCATTGTCAGAAATACTTGGGTCAAATTTGCACTTGTAAGACTCTAAAGAAGGTCATACATGGATAGAGTTTCAGCCTAAAATTTTTAGCTTTGACTTAATTTTCAAATAATTATATGTATGTATGGTTACAACATTAGATTCACAGCAAATACGTTTTTTCAAAAACTATTATTACTTATGTATACATTTATCATTCGATTTTTTTTTACTTTAACCACTTCGCACCCGGCCTATAGCAGAATGATGGCTGGGCAGTGGTTCTGTTATCCTAACTTATGAGGTCTTTCAAGATAACAGCCGATCACGATGTAAACAGGAAAAGTCATGTATCAGCTTTTCCCCGCTCATCTCTGACAGACGCGAGTAGAGGTGAGCCGATCGGCTGCTCTCCTGGCAGGGGGGGGTCTGTGCTGATTGAGTATCAGCACAGCCCTCTGAGGATGCCCACCCAGGACCACCGAGGATGCCACCAGGACCACTAGGGATGCCCACCACTAATGACCACCAGGTATGCCACCCATGGCCACCAGGGATGCCAATCTGTGCCCAAAATCTATGCCAATCAGTGCCCATTAATAGTGCCAGTCAGTGCCCAGTAATAGCGCCTGCCATCACCTCCTTATCAGTGATGCATCAGTGCCATCTATCAGTGTCCATTAGTGCCACCTATCAATGCCCATCTATGCCCACCTATTAGTGCCCATCAATGCCCATCAGTGCCACCTATAAGTGCCACCCATACCCATCAGTGCAGCCTTTCAGTGGTCATCAGTGCCGCCTATCTGTGCCCATCAGTGTCGCCTATGAGTGCCCATCAGTGCCGCCTATCAATGTCCATCAGTGTTGCATCCCAGTGTCACCCATCAGTGCCGCCTAGCGGTGCCCATCAGTGCTGCATATTAGTGCCCGTCATCAATGCCAATCAGTGCCACCTTTATTGGTGCCACCTCATCAGTGCCCATCAGTCCCGCCTTATCAGCGCCCGTCAGTACCACCTCATCAGTGCCCATCAGTGAAGGAGAAACTGTACTTATTTACAAAATTGTATAACTGAAACAAAGAAAATTTTTTCTTCAAAATTTTCAGTCTTTTTTTATTTGTTGCACAAAAAATAAAAACCCCAGCAGTGATCAAATACCACCAAAAGAAAGCTCTATTTGTGGGAACAAAATGATAAAAAAATTGTTTGGGTACAGTGTAGCATGACCGCGCAATTGTCATTCAAAATGCAACAATGCTTAAAGCTGAAAATTGGCTTGGGCAGGAAGGGGGAAAAGTGTCTGGTATTGAAGTGGTTAAAATTCTGTATGCCCAATAGCTTGTTAAGTCTAGGTTTTAAAATTGAGTAATACTAACCTCATTTCCCATGTACAATGCAGGAATTAGACATGTGCACGGCCAAAAAATGTGTTCATTTTTGTTTCATTTGTTTTTTGTTTTTTTCTTCGTTTTTCAGGTCATTCATTATGATCGAAATTCGTTATTTCGAACAAATTCTTAAATTCATAGATTCTTATGTTCGAAAATTCAGAAAATCAGAAATCTGATCATTTGAAATTCCAAAAATCCGGAAATTCAGATGTCGGAAATTCAAAAATCCGAAAATAAGAAAGAAAATCCGAAAATTCGAGAAAACGAAAATCTGAAAATTCGAAAATCTGAAAATCTGAAAATTCGAAAATCCAAAATAATAACTAACTATTAAATTATAGGTATTGGAATTTCCTTTTCAAATTTGACTGTTCATAAACGTAACAAATACGTTTTTATCCGAAGTTACAAATTATCTGAAATTACGAATGCTGCATCTAAACAAATGCAATGTAACAAATTAATAATAATAATGAAAAGTTTTTAATATTATTATTATTATTTATTTTTATTCATTTGTTATGTTCCATTTGTTTAGATGCGGCATTTGTTTTTTCAGATAATTTGTAACTTTGGATAAATTTGTATTCATTACATTCACTAACAGCCAAATTTGAAAGGAAATTTCAATACCTATAATTTAATAGTTAGTAATAGTTATTATTATAACATAAGGTGATAGCATAAATATATTAGTGTATATATATATATATATATATATATAATATTCCACAGTAGCGCTCATAAATTCAAACAATAAACATGTCAAAAAAGACAGCGGCGTGGCTACATGTCGTCTGCATGCTGTATGCTGGGATGGTGATCTGATGTTTAGTGAACGGAGCAGTGATGAGATCACAACACAGAGCCGCCCAGCATGTCTTGTACGATGTTACAAAAAAGCTGTTTTTAACTGTAATTGATGTACGTGCAATATATATTTTAGATGAATCAATATCTCAAAAGATTTTACACTATAGGAGGCTCTGTGTTACAGCAGCTGTTCAATCTAATCCTTGAGCTTTTTTGTCAAACATGATAGTGAATGGCAATATCATCTGGTGAGCTAGTTTCTTAACGGGAGTTGATCTTCCATTTATCACTGTGGTGGAGGAATTGGTGTCATCATATATACACAAATATAGGGATGAGTCTGATATTCGAGTCGAACATAAGTTCGACTCGAACATCGGGAGTTCGCCCATTCCCCAAATAGCGAACAATGTGCAGCATTCGTGGCAAATTCGAAAGCCGCGGAATGCCGTTAAAGTCATTGGGACACTAACATGAAAAACTAGACATGTGCACACTGTAATATTTAGTTTCGGAATTTTGTTTTCGTCCAAAAAATACATTTATTTAGTTACTACCGAAATTTGTTTTTATTTATTTCGTTTTTCGTTAAAAAATGCATTCGCCCGAAAATCCAAATTAATTAAGGTTGAATCTGTCATTGAAGGCTTATGGTGTCTGTGGATTGTTCAAAGAAGATTCGACGGAGAAGCTAAACTGTGCAAAGCCATATAGTTTAGCTGCTCCGTCGAATCTTCTTAGAGCTTTCGACAGACACCATAAGCCAAAGGTTCGACGTTTGTATGTTTTTCGCTGCTTTGTCGAATCTTCGTCGTTCATGTTGAATGTATATAGTTCAAACAGAAAATGGACTGGTGATAGTGATCACTGATCAGACAGGTAACAAGATAGGGTATATAGAATCTATATAGAATCTCAATCTATAATATAGAATCTATAATAATAAATTCCCCCTCCCCCACAACACGGGCAGCCTCTGAGGCTATCACACTAGCAACACTAGTATCACTATCAAGTTCACAACACTAACACAATAGCAGCAGATTATCATGAAAAAGTTAAGTTGAACTGTAGCTTGCTTCACTATTGTTCTGCTGCTGTGCTTATGCTTAATTGCTAAATAATTAAGGTTCTCTGACAAACGGACCAGCTAAAATTGACTGTCTTCTGAAATGATTCAGTGTGTGTGTCTCTCTCTGCTAGCAATCATAATTATCATCATTATCATTATTTTTATTTTACTTCCCCCACCCAATTCCAGCAGCGATCTTTTCTCTCTATGTCAAATCTTTTCTCACTATGTCGAATCTTTTCTCTCTATGTAGAATAATCTTGGACTAATAGAGCTAAGGTTAGGCACATTCGACCACAGGTTTGATGGACACAGATTGTTATTGTCAGCATCATGTAGAATCTCCTATCTATATCGAACTGTTGTCACAACAAAAACAAAAACAAAGCATTAGTTTATGTCGGATCTTTCGTTTTTCGGATTCTGCACTTTCGTTATCGTTTGTTAAAACGATAACGAAAATACCTGAAATTCGGACTAAAATGCATTTGGACGAAAACGAATGCACATGTCTATGAAAAAACAAAAGTACTAATTTTAAAGGCTTATTTGGAAGTTATTGCCATAAAAAAGTGTTTGGGGACCCGGGTCCTGCCCCAGGGGACATGTATCAATGCAAAAAAAAAGTTTTAAAAACAGATGTTTTTTCGGAAGCAGTGATTTTAATGATGCTTAAAGTGAAACAATAAAAATTAAATATTCCTTTAAATATTGTGCCTGGGCATGTCCTTAGTATGCCAGTAAAATAGCGTATCTTTCCCGTGTTTAAAACAGTACCACAGCAAAGTGACATTACTAAAGGTAAAAATGTCATTTAAAACTACTCACGGGTGTAATGAATTGTTGGATCCCAGCAATATAGATAAAAATCATTGAAAACAGCATGGGTTCCCCCCTCAGTCCATTACCAGGCCCTTTGGGCCTGGTATGGATATTAAGGGGAAACCTGCACCAAATTTTTTTTTAAAAATTGCGTGGGGGTCCCTCCAAAATCCATACCAGGCCCTTCAGGTCTGGTAAGGATTTTAAGGGGAACCCTTATCTAAGCACGCTACCTGGCAGGCCACAGAAAAAGGGGGGCTGAGACAGCGCCCCCCCTCCTGAACTGTACCAGGCCACATGCCCTCAACATGGGGAGGATGCTTTGGGGTTGACGTCATGTAACATCAGAGAGGGGTGGGGTCACCCATTTACATCACTGCGTGGCCACGCCCTCAGCTATATAACAGCTGACATTGAAGAAAGCCTGAAGTCAGCGGGAGCCTCCTATGGAGGCAGAGTTTTTCCATTTTTTTTATAGGAGTAGTAGGTGTAGTCGAAGATGAATGGACATTGCGGGACAGTTTTTTTTTTCAATAAAAGACTTGTCCCAAATTGTCTACTGTTATTTTTACCATTTCTACACTTTTTTTGGTGAATGAGTAGGGGTACAATGTACCCGATACCCATCCACATAGGGGGTGGGAGCTGGCAGTCCCCTTGTTACAGGGGGCTTCCAGATTCCCATAAGCCCCCCGCCTGCAGACCCCCACAACCACCAGGCAAGGGTTGTGGGGATGAGGCCCTTGTCCCCATCAACATGGAGACAAGGTGCTTTGGGGGGAACCCCAAACCATCCTCCCCATGTTGAGGGCATGTGACTGTCAGAAACCATGAACCAGACTGAGACAGAAATACAGTTAAATCACACTTGTTTAATAATAATTAAAAAAGGTAAACAGTGTAAACATAGTAAAAACATAGCCAGAGTTCAGGAACCAGAACGGATAGTCAGACAAGCCAAAACGTCAGGGAGCCAGAAAACAGCGTATTAGAACAGCAAGCAGGATATGGAGCCAGAAGGGATGTCAGCCAAGTAAGTCTTTAACAGGAACACAGGAGAGCATCTCTAGAGATGTTACTAAGGCAAACGCAGAGATCATCTGGCCTGGATGGCTTAAGTAGGCAGGAATGACAAGCAGGGTATCATCAACAGGTTAGTCACTGTGGAGAGAAAGGGAATGGCAATTAGTAGACAGCTGAGCAGCCAGTTCAGAGAAGTTTGACTCGAACATCGGGTGTTCGCCTTTTCGCCGAACAGCGAACAATATGCGGTGTTCGCTGCAAATTCAAAAGCTGCTGGAACACCGTTAAAGTCTATGGGACACGAACATGAAAAATCAAAAGTGCTAATTTTAAAGGCTTATAAGTTATTGTCATAAAAAGTGTTTGGGGACCTGGGTCCTGACATTTTTTTTTTTTAAAAACTGTAATTTTTTCGGGAGCAGTGATTTTTTTAATGCTTAAAGTGAAACAATAAAAATGAAATATTCCTTTAAATATCATGCCTGGGGGTGTCTATAGTATGCCTGTAAAGTGGCGCATTTTTCCCATGTTTAGAACAGTACCACAGCAAAATGACATTTCTAAAGGAAAAATTGTTATTTAAAACTAATCACGGCTGTAATGAATTGTCGGGTCTCGGCAATATAGATATAGATAATTGAAGAAAAGAGCATGGGATCCCACCAGTCCATTACCAGGCCGTTTGGGTCTGGTATGAATATTAAGGGGAACCCTGAATCAAAATTAAAAAAAAAAATTGTGTGGGTGTCCCCCTAAGATCCATACCAGGCCCTTTAGGTCTGATATGGAAATCAAGGGGAACCCTTATTTACCAATTCACAGGGGGGAGGCCGGGATCTGGGGGTCCCCTTGTTAAAGGTGGCTTCCAGATTCCGATAAGCCCCCCACCCGCAGACCCCCACAACCACCGGCAAGGGTTGTGGGGATGAGGCCCTTGTCCCATCTACATGGGGACAAGGTGCTTTGGGGGGCTACCCCAAAACACCATCCCCATGTTGAGGGCATGTGGCCTGGTACAGTTCAGGAGGGGGGCGCTCTCTCGCCCCCCCTTTTCCTGTGAATTGCCAGGTTGCGTGCTTGGATAAGGGTCTGGCATGGATTTGGGGGGACCCCTATGCCGTTTTTTTTTAAATTTGGGGCAGGGTTCCCCTTAATTTCCATATCAGACCTGAAGGGACTGGTATGGATTTTGGGGGACCCCTACGCCATTTAAAAATTTGGCGCAGGGTTCCTCTTAATTTCCATATCAGACCCGAAGGGCCTGGTATTGATTTTAGGGGACCCCCGCACAATTTTTTTTAAAATTCTGATTCGGGGTTCCCCTTAATATTCATACCAGACCCAAAGGGCCTGATAATGGAGGGGGGATCCCATGCTTTTTTTTCAATTATCTGTATCTATATTGACGAGACCCGACAATTCATTACAGCCACGATCCATTTTAAATGACAATTTTTCCTTTAGAAATGTAATTTTGCTGTGGTACTGTACTGTTTTTGCCTGTTCGCATGTTCTGCTGCGAACCAAACAGGAGGGTGTTCGGCTCATCCCTAATAAGGAGACATGAAATACATTTGAGATACGCATATTAGAAGGAAGGTCTAATGCGTAAGCCACTGAGTTAATCCTGCATAGAATACGGAAAGGCCCAATAAACCGAGGTGCGAACTTCAGAGAGGGAACACAAAGTCTGAGGTTGTAAGATGACAGCCAGACCCTGCCCCCAACCTGGTAGGAAGGTGCAGGCAAGCGTCTCCGGTTAGCATGAAGTTTGTACCCATCATTAGCATGTTGCAAAGCCTCCTGGACTTGTGCCCAAGTGGAACGAAGATCACGGAGATGCTCCTCTAATGCAGGAGTACTCTGCGGAACAAACAAGTCAGGCAACATGGAAGGTTGGAAACCATAGTTCGCCATAAACGGGGACAATTGGGAAGCAGAATTTAAGGCACTATTGTGAGCGAACTCCGCCCATGGTAAGAGGTCTGACCAGTTGTTATGATGGTCAGAAATATAGCAAAGTAGGAATTGCTCCAAGGATTGCTTGGCTCGTTCTGTGGTCCCATTAGACTGCGAGTGATACACAGAGGAGAAAGCAAGCTGAATTCCCAACTGTGCACAAAAAGGCTCACCAGAACTGGGGCACAAACTGACTACCCCTGTCTGAGACAATCACTTTGGGAAGCCCATGTATGCGAAAGATCTCCAGAGCAAAAATGGAAGCCAGTTCCTTAGAAGTGGGCAACTTCTTAAGTGGAATACAATGAGATATTTTTGAGAACCAGTCAGCCACCATAAGGATAACTGTGTTGCCCTTGGAGTTGGGTACCTCCACAATGAAATCCATAGACAGGTGGGTCCAGGGCCTATCTCCATTGTGTATGGGTTGCCGGAGGCCCACTGGAAGGTGTCATGGAGTCTTACTCTAATCACACACGGAACAGGCAGCTACGAAGGCGGTTACATCAGCACGTTGACTAGGCCACCAGAATTGCTGGAAAATGGCCCAAAAGAGTTTATTCTTCCCGGGGTGGCCAGCAGCCTTAGGAGAATGGTAAGTCTGGAGCACAGCAGTACGGAGACTCTCTGGGACAAAGCAGCGGTCACAAGGTTTCTCAGGAGGAGCATGGACCTGAGCAGCAAGAATTTTGTCACCCAAAGGAGAAGTGAGACTGGTGCGAAGTGGAGGAAAATTTTAGTGACAAAGCGTCAACCCTTACATTCTAAGTACTGGGTAAGAATGAGACAATGTAATTGAAACTAGACAAGAAAAAAGCCCATCATGCCCTACTGGGAGAGAGGCATTTAGCCTCAGACAAGAATGTGAGATTCTTATGGTCAGTAAGAATGGGAACCGGCACGGTGGTACCTTCGAGGAGATGTCTCTATTCTTTCAGGGCTAAAATGATTGCTAACAGCTCTCTGTCACCAACCCTGTAATTGCACTCTGCAGGTGACAATTTCTTGGAAAAGCAGCCACAAGGATGCATAGCGCTCTCAGAGGTAGGACGTTGAGACAGAAGGGTGCCAACTCCACTCTCAGAATTATCAACCTCAAAGATAAAAAGGTAACGTAGGATCAGGATGTGCCAATACAGGAGCAGAAACAAAGGCAGCCTTGAGACTCTCAAAGGCCTTAATGGACTCTGGAGACCAGCGCTGTGGGTTACCGTCCTTTCTGGTCATATCAGTCAGGGGCCTGACCAGAGACGAGAAGTTACGAATAAACTTCAGATAATAGTTGGCAAAGCCAAGAAAACACTGCAGAGGATGTAAACTCACGGGCCGGGGCCACTGTAGGACTGCTGAAAGTTTCTCTGGGTCCATTGAAAAACCAGCAGTGGAAATGACATAACCCAGAAATTTAACCTTTTCACGATGGAATTCACACTTCTCCAATTTACAATACATATTGTCCTCTCTTAGTTTCTGAAGCACACAACAGATATCTCTGTGTTGGCTCTCCAGGGACTTGGAAAATATGAGGATATTGTTGCGATAAACCACCACACATAACTGCAACAAATCTCAGAGGACATAGTTAATGAATTCCTGGAAAACTGCCGGGGCGTTACTAAGGCCAAAATGCATTGCGAGGCACTCATAATGGCCTGTTCTGGTATTGAACCCAGTTTTCCTACTTTTGTCGCCCTCCTTAATCCTCACAAAATTATATGCCTCTCTCAAATCAAGCTTTGTGAAAACCGTAAATGGAATTGGATAGGCATTCTTAATTGTGAAACGATTGAGACCCCTATAATCAACACAAGGTCTCAGCTCACCATTCTTCTTCTTCACAAAGAACACAAAAAAAAGAGGAAAGTGCACCAAAAATAAGCCACGTCCATAAATCTTTGAGGATACAAAATAAAGTAGTACTGATTATTACCAGGGAGGTGGACTTTTTAGGCTAAGAAACAGTGGAGAAGATATAGCAGTATAAAAAATATAAATTTTCTGAAAAATACAATATCTAAAAAAACAATGACAATTGTAACATATAGCATCTATGATTATTGTGCAGTGAGCCCTTGTATGTCAGGGCGCATGTTTCCCGTGCTTAGAACAGTCCCTGCACAAAATGACATTCTTAAAGTAATAAAAGTCATTTAAAACGACTTTAATGTAATGTCCGGTTCCGGTTATATGGATGAAAATCAGTGAGACAAACGGCATGGGTACCCCCCCAGTCCATTACCAGGCCCTTTGGGTCTTGTATGGATATTAAGGGGAACCCTGCACCCAAATTAAAAAATGGAAAGGCGTGGGGCCCCAGGCCCTCTGAACAGCAATATACAGGTGGTGCAAACAAGACAGGGACTGTAGGTTTGTTGTTAAGTAGAATCTGTTTGTAATTTTGAACTAGTACATTTTTAAAGTGTAGCTCCAGCCAAAAAATCTATTTTTAAGGTTTTTGGAAAACATAGGGAAGGGTTATCACCCCTGTGACATTTGTTTTGCTGTCTGTGCACCTCTTCAGAAGATTTTACCTCACTTTCTGTCCCAATGACAAATGTTTTTTGACAATTTGGGGTTTTTAGTGAAACAAGGATTGGTGATAAAGCATCAGTGGAGAGGAGATACGTTTTTTTCCATATTAACTCTTACAGGAGATAATTTCCCTTCCTAGGGGTAGATTTCATCTCACTTCCTGTTGTCTCCTTCCGTTTGCAAGTAGGAGTCGTTTGTAAGTTGGATGTTTGAAAGTAGGGGCCTGCCCTATATACTCTGCAGAAATTGCGGCCTTAGGTGTTGGTGTTGCCAAAACACTGTAAGCCCTCACAGTTACTCTTGGTGGCGCAGGAACAGGCTCTGCTGTGAAATATTAGATGAAGAATTGTAATTACATGCCCCTGTTGAACAGGGTCAGAAAAATTGGGACTTTTGTGGTGGTGGTGGTGATGTTGCCACAAAACTGTAAGTCCTCACAGTTACTCTTGGTGGGAGCTGGAACGGGCCCTTCTGTGAAATATTAGATCAAGAATTGTAATTACATGCACCCATTGAACAGGGCCAGAAAAATTGGGCCTTTGGTGGTGGCGGTGCTGGTGCCACAACACTGTAAGTCCTCACAGTTACTCTTGGTGGGCACAGAAACGGGCCCTAATGTGAAATATTAGATCAAGAATTGTAATTACATGTCCCTGTTGAACAGGGGCAGAAAAATTGGGCCCTAGGCACTGGTGCCACAACACTGCAACCCCTCACAGATACTCTATGAATGAGCCCTCCTGTAAAATATTGCATCAAAAATTGTAATTACACACCCCTGTTAAACAGGGGCAGAAAAATTGGGCCTTAGCCGCTGGTGGCGGCACCCAGAACCAAAAATATTCTTACAAGCTATCAGCATGATCATAGAGGAGGAAGAGGCACTGGTGCTGGTGCCACAACACTGCAACCCCTCACAGATACTCTAGTTGGAGTGCAGGAACAAACCCTGCTGCAAAGTATTGCATCAAAAATTGTAATTACACGCCCTGTTAAACAGGGGCTGAAAAATTGGGCCTTAGCCACTGGTGGCGGCGCCCAGAACCAAAAATATTCTTACAAGCTATCAGCATGATCATTGAGGAGGAAGAGGATAGTCACTCAGCATAACAAGATAGTCACTCAGCATCAGCATAGGCAGTCTTGAAGGGATCTGACTTTTCAAAAAAAAAAATATTCGGTTACATCAGCATCAGGTGCTTGGTAGCTGGTGTGATCCAAGACTGATTCATTTTTATGAAGGTCAGTCGATCGACCCAGTCGGTGGACAGGTGCACCCTGTGATCGGTTACAAAACCTCCAGCAGCACTGAATGTGCATTCCGAAAGAACGCTGGATGTAGGACAGGCCAGTCGCTCAATTGCATACTGTGCAAGCTCTGGCCAGTGATCCATCCTCAAGACCCAGTAACCCAGAGGATTTTTGGTGGGAAAGGTGTCCAAGTCAGATCTTGCCCCTAGGTTTTCCTGCACCATGTAAAACAGACGCTGGCGATGGTTGCTGGAACCGATCATACCTTGGGGCTGCGGACTAAAAAATTGTCTGAACGCATCGGTCAGACGGTCACCTTCCCCACCGCTCATTCTTTGACTGACCGAAGCCTCAGCAACATGTTGTCCAGGAACAGGAGTTTGTAACCTCCCAGTCTCTGGGAACGCGTTGCACAGACCTGTCTGCAAGGCCTTCCAAAGATGTTTGATCCTCTGCTCCCTCTGCGATGGCAAGATAAGGTCCACAACCTTACCCTTGTAACGTGGATCAAGGAGGGTTGCCAGCCAGTATTGATCCCTCTCCTTGATACCACGAATACGAGGATCCTTCCGCAGGCTTTGCAGGATCAGGGAGGCCATGCAGCGTAGGGTTGCTGAGACATTCGGTCCGGAGTCCTCTGGGTCACTAAGGATGACATGATCCGCAACCACCTCCTACCAGCCACATACAAGTCCATGGGTTTCTTGGGACTGTAAATGATGCCTTAAAGACTGCTGCTGATGCTGAGTGCCAGGCTCCACCTCCATGCTGACACAATCCTCCTCTTCCACATCCTCCTCCTCCTCGTCCTCTTCCTGTGTGATCGGCGGGCACGCAGGAACACTGTCTGGATAAAGGGGGTCTTGAGAGCTAAGGAAGTCCTCCTCTTCCTGCCTCTGTTCTGCCTCAAGTGCCCTGTCCATTATTCCACACAGCGTGTGCTCCAACAGGTGGACAAAGGGGACAGTGTCACTAATGCATGCAGTGTCACTGCTCACCATCCTCGTGGCCTCCTCAAATGGTGACAGGACAGTGCATGCATCCCTGATCATGGCCCACTGGTGTGGGGAAAAAAAACAAGCTCCCCTGACCCTGTCCTGGTGCCATAGTCACACAGGTACTCATTGATGGCCCTCTGCTGCATGTGAAGCCGCTGCAGCATGGCCAACGTTGAGTTCCACCTGGTGGGCATGTCACAGATTAGGCGGTTCTTGAGCAGGTTAAATTCCTTCTAGAGGTCAGCCAGCCGAGCAGTGGCATTATATGACCGGCAGATATGCACACAGACTTTCCTGGCCTGCCTCAGGACATCCTGTAAGCCCAGGTACTTGCCCAAGAACCGCTGCACCACCAAGTTAAGGACGTGAGCCAAACAGGGCACATATATTATATATAGTATATATAGTATAGTATAGTAGGTGAGGTTGAAAAAAGACACAAGTCCATCAAGTCCAACCTATGTGTGTGATTATGTGTCAGTATTACATTATATATCCCTGTATGTTGCGGTCATTCAGGTGATTATCTAATAGTTTCTTGAAGCTATCAATGCTCCCCGCTGAGACCACCGCCTGTGGAAGGGAATTCCACATCCTTGCCGCTCTTACAGTAAAGAACCCTCTATGTAGTTTAAGGTTAAACCTCTTTTCTTCTAATTGTAATGAGTGGCCACAAGTCTTATTAAACTCTCTTCTGCGAAAAAGTTTTATCCCTATTGTGGGGTCACCAGTACAGTATTTGTAAATTGAAATCATATTCCTCTCAAGCGTCTCTTCTCCAGAGAGAATAAGTTCAGTGCTTGCAACCTTTCCTCATAACTAAGATCCTCCAGACCCTTTATTAGCTTTGTTGCCCTTCTTTGTACTCGCTCCATTTCCAGTACATCCTTCCTGAGGACTGGTGCCCAGAACTGGACAGCATACTTCAGGTGCGGCCGGACCAGAGCCTTGTAGAGTGGGAGAATTATCGTTTTATCTCTTGCGTTGATCCCCTTTTAATGCATGCCAATATTCTGTTTGCTTTGTTAGCAGCAGCTTGGCATTGCATGCCATTGCTGAGCCTATCATCTACTAGGACCCCCAGGTCCTTTTCCATCCTAGATTCCCCCAGAGGTTCTCCCCCCAGTGTATAGATTGCATTCATATTTTTGCCAACCAAATGCATTATTTTACATTTTTCTACATTGAACCTCATTTGCCATGTAGTCGCCCACCCCATTAATTTGTTCAGGTCTTTTTGCAAGGTTTCCACATCCTGCGGAGAAGTTATTGCCCTGCTTGGCTTAGTATTGTCTGCAAATACAGAGATTGAACTGTTTATCCCATCCTCCAGGTCGTTTATAACCAAATTGAATAGGATTGGTCCCAGCACAGAACCCTGGGGAACCCCACTACCCACCCCTGACCATTCTGAGTACTCCCCATTTATCACCACCCTCTGAACTCGCCCTTGTAGCCAGTTTTCAATCCATGTACTCACCCTATGGTCCATGCCAACAAACCTTATTTTGTACAGTAAACGTTTATGGGGAACCGTGTCAAATGCTTTTGCAAAATCCAGATACACCACGTCAACGGGCCTTCCTTTATCTAGATGGCAACTCACCTCCTCATAGAAGGTTAATAGATTGGTTTGGCAAGAATGATTCTTCAGGAATCCATGCTGATTACTGCTAATGATATCATTCTTATTACTAAAATCTTGTATATAGTCCCTTATCATCCCCTCCAAGAGTTTACATACTATTGATGTTAGGCTAACTGGTCTGTAATTCCCAGGGATGTATTTTGGGCCCTTTTTAAATATTGGTGCTACATTGGCTTTTCTCCAATCAGCTGGTACCATTCCAGTCAATAGACTGTCTGTAAAAATTAGGAACAACGGTCTGGCAATCACTTGACTGAGTTCCCTAAGTACCCTCGGATGCAAGCCATCTGGTCCCGGTGATTTATTAATGTTAAGTTTCTCAAGTCTAAGTTTAATTCTGTCCTCTGTTAACCATGGAGGTGCTTCCTGTGTTGTGTCATGAGGATAAACACTGCAGTTTTGGTTACTGAAGCCCCCCGATTCACTGGTGAAGACTGAGGAGAAGAATAAATTCAATACCTTCGCCATATCTCCATCCTTTGTAACCAGATGTCCTTCCTCATTCTTTATGGGGCCAATATGGTCTGTCCTCCCTTTTTTACTGTGTACATACTTAAAGAATTTCTTGGGATTTTTTTTGCTCTCCTCCGCTATGTGTCTTTCATGTTCTATCTTAGCCGTCCTAATTGCACCCTTACATTTCTTGTTGCATTCTTTAGAAAGTCTGAATGCTGAGGATGATCCCTCAATCTTGTATTTTTTGAATGCCTTCTCCTTTGCTTTTATATGCATTTTTACATTGGAGTTAAGCCTTCCAGGATTTTTGTTAGCTCTTTTAAATTTATTACCCAATAGGATACATTGGCTAATGCCCTTATTTAATATGCTCTTAAAGCAAACCCATCTCTCCTCCGTATTCTTTGTTCCTAATATTTTATCCCAATTTATGCCTTTTAGCAAGGTTTGTAGTTTAGGGAAGTTGGCTCTTTTGAAATTCAGTGTCTTTGTGTTCCCTTCATGTTTCTTATTTGTGTGATTTATACTGAAACTAATTGACCAGTGATCGTTGTTACCTAAATTGCCCCTTATTTCCATATCCGTGATCAGGTCTGTATTGTTGGTAATCAGTAGATCCAGTAATGTTTTATTTCTAGTTGGTGCGTCTACCATCTGACTAGGGATGAGCTTCGAGTTCGAGTCGAACTCATGTTCTACTCGAACATTGGCTGTTCACAAGTTCGCCAAACAGCGAACAATTTGGGGTGTTCGCGGCAAATTCGAATGCCGCGGAACACCCTTTAAATGTCTATGGGAGAAATCAAAAGTGCAAATTTTAAAGGCTTATATGCAAGTTATTGTCATAAAACGTGTTTGGGGACCTGGGTCCTGCCCCAGGGGACATGGATCAATGCAAAAAAAAGTTTTAAAAACGGACGTTTTTTCAGGAGCAGTGATTTTAATAATGCTTAAAGTCAAACAATAAAAGTGTAATATCCCTTTAAATTTCGTACCTGGGGGGTGTCTATAGTATGCCTGTAAAGGGGCGCATGTTTCCTGTGTTTAGAACAGTCTGACAGCAAAATGACATTTTGAAGAAAAAAACACATTTAAAACTACCCGCGGCTATTGCATTGCCGACAATACACATAAAAGTTCATTGATAAAAACGGCATGGGAATTCCCCACAGGGCAACCCCGAACCAAAATAAAAAAAAAAAATGATGTGGGAGTCCCCCCTAAATTCCATACAAGGCCCTTCAGGTCTGGTATGGATATTAAGGGGAACCCCATCCAAAATTTAAAAAAAAAATGACGTGGGGTTCCCCCTAAATTCCATACCAGACCCTTCAGGTCTGGTATGGATTTTAAGGGGAACCCCGCGCCAAAAAAAAAAAAAAAACGGCGTGGGGTCCCCCCAAAAATCCATAGCAGACCCTTATCCGAGCACGCAACCTGGCAGGCCGCAGGAAAAGAGGGGGGGCGAGAGTGCGCCCCCCCCTCCTGAACCGTACCAGGCCACATGCCCTCAACATTGGGAGGGTGCTTTGGGGTAGCCCCCCAAAACACCTTGTCCCCATGTTGATGAAGACAAGGGCCTCATCCCCACAACCCTGGCCGGTGGTTGTGGGGGTCTGCGGGCGGGGGGCTTATCGGAATCTGGAAGCCCCCTTTAACAAGGGGACCCCCAGATCCCGCCCCCCCCCTGTGTGAAATGGTAAGGGGGTACTTACCCCTACCATTTCACTAAAAAACTGTCAAAAATGTTAAAAATGACAAGAGACAGTTTTTGACAATTCCTTTATTTAAATGCTTCTTCTTTCTTCCTTCATCTTCTTCTGGTTCTTCTGGCTCTTCTGGTTCTTCCTCCGGCGTTCTCGTCCAGCATCTCCTCCGCGGCATCTTCTATCTTCTTCTCCTCGGGCCGCTCCGCACCCATGGCATGGGGGGGAGGCTCCCGCTCTTCTCTTCATCTTCTTCTTCATCTCTTCTTTGTTCTTCTCTTCTTCATTTCTTCTCCGGGCCGCTCCGCAGCCATGCTGGCATGGAGGGAGGCTCCCGCTGTGTGACGGCGTCTCTTCGTCTGACGGTTCTTAAATAATGGGGGGCGGGGCCACCCGGTGACCCCGCCCCCCTCTGACGCACGGTGACTTGACGGGACTTCCCTGTGACGTCACGGGGAATGCCACAGGATAGTCCCGTCATGTCCCGTGCGTCAGAGGGGGGCGGGGTCACCGGGTGGCCCCACCCCCCATTATTTAAGAACCGTCAGACGAAGAGACGCCGTCACACAGCGGGAGCCTCCCACCATGCCAGCATGGCTGCGGAGTGGCCCGGAGAAGAAATGAAGAAGAGAAGAAGGAAGAAGAGATGAAGAAGAAGAAGAAGAAGATGAAGAAGATGAAAAGAAGAGCGGGAGCCTCCCCCCCATGCCATGGGTGCCAAGGGGGCTTCCAGATTCCGATAAGCCCCCCGCCCGCAGACCCCCACAACCACCGGCCAGGGTTGTGGGGATGAGGCCCTTGTCTTCATCAACATGGGGACAAGGTGTTTTGGGGGGCTACCCCAAAGCACCCTCCCAATGTTGAGGGCATGTGGCCTGGTACGGTTCAGGAGGGGGGGGGCGCACTCTCGTCCCCCCTCTTTTCCTGCGGCCTGCCAGGTTGCGTGCTCGGATAAGGGTCTGGTATGGATTTTTGGGGGGACCCCACGCCGTTTTTTTTTTTTTTTTTGGAGCGGGGTTCCCCTTAAAATCCATACCAGTCCTGAAGGGTCTGGTATGGAATTTAGGGGGAACCCCACGTCATTTTTTTTTTTAAATTTTGGCTGGGGTTCCCCTTAATATCCATACCAGACCTGAAGGGCCTTGTATGGAATTTAGGGGGACTCCCACATCATTTTTTTTTTTAATTTTGGTTCGGGGTTGCTCTGTGGGGAATTCCCATGCCGTTTTTATCAATGAACTTCTATGTGTATTGTCGGCAATGCAATAGCCGCGGGTAGTTTTAAATGTGTTTTTTCCTTCAAAATGTCATTTTGCTGTCAGACTGTTCTAAACACGGGAAACATGCGCCCCTTTACAGGCATACTATAGACACCCCCCAGGTACGAAATTTAAAGGGATATTACACTTTTATTGTTTGACTTTCAGCATTATTAAAATCACTGCTCCTGAAAAAACGGCCGTTTTTAAAACTTTTTTTTGCATTGATTCATGTCCCCTGGGGCAGGACCCGGGTCCCCAAACACTTTTAATGACAATAACTTGCATATAAGCCTTTAAAATTAGCACTTTTGATTATTCATGTTCGTGTCCCATAGACTTTAACGGTGTTCGCGTGTTCGAACAAACTTTTTTCCTGTTCGCATGTTCTGGTGCGAACCGAACAGGGGGGTGTTCGGCTCATCCCTACATCTGACCCATAAAATTGTCCTGCAAGACATTAAGGAACTGGTGAGCCTTAAATGAATGCGCGGTTCTCTCCGCCCAGTCTATGTCTGGATAATTAAAATCCCCCATTATGATAACACTTCCCACACTTGCTGCTAATCCAATTTGTGATAGGAGATCCGTCTCCACTTCCTCCCTCAAGTTAGGGGGCCTATAGCATACTCCCAAGTATTATTTTCCCCTTAGCTTCATCCCTTTGGAGCTCTACCCATAAGGATTCCACCTCCTCTCTAGCTCCCTCAGTGATGTCATCTCTCACATTCGCTTGTACATTATTCTTGATATATAGGCATACCCCTCCCCCTTTTTTACCCTCTCTATCCTTGCGGTATAGGGTATACCCTTGAATGTTTGCCAGCCAATCATGAGAGCTGTTGAACCAGGTCTCTGAAATTCCCACAAAATCCAAATCCTCCTTGTACAACAGTATCTCTAGTTCACCCATCTTGTCCGCCATGCTCCTGGCATTGGTGAACATGCCACATAGTTTAGACCGGTCGCATATTGTCCTCGTATTGGGTGTTTCAAGATTGCAACTAGGACTTGCTACTATATTCACCTTGAGTTTTTGTGCTTTGGTTAACCTACCACTAATGCCCCCAATACTACCCTCTGGAATATCTTCCGCACTGGCTATCTCTGTCTCTGGACCCTCCCCCCATCGCCTAGTTTAAAAACCCCTCTAACTTTTTGGCCATCTTCATTCCCAGCAGATCTGCAGCCTCCTCATTTAGATGCAGTCCGTCCCTTCTATAGTACCGGTTACCGACCCAAACCCCTCCTTACTACGCCAGCTCTTCAGCCACTTGTTTACTTCCCTAATCTCCCTCTGCCTTTCTGGTGTGGCTCGATGTACCGGTAGTATTCCTGAGAATACTACCTTGGAGGTCCTTTTCCTCAATTTAGCTCCTAAGTCCCTAAAATCGTTCTTTAGGACACTCCATCTGCCTCTGACTTTGTCATTGGTGCCAACGTGCACCATGACAGCCGGGTCTTCCCCAGCCCCTCCCAGTAATCTGTCCACAAGATCCGTGATGTGCCCAACCCGAGCGCCCGGTAGACAACATACTGTTCGGCGCTTCCGGTCTTGGTTAAAGATTGCCCTCTCTGTCCTTCTAAGAATTGAGTCCCCTACCACCAGAATCTGTCTTTCCTTTACTTTTGCTGCCCCCCACTCTCACTGGAGGAGTTCTTCCCCTGGCAGCTAGGAGAGTCCCTCAGCTCCAGCAGTGCTGGTCCCTGACTGGTTTCACCAATGTCACTCAATGGAGCGTACTTATTGGGATGCTCCAGTCCTGGATCGGCCTCTCTGGCACTTCCCCCTCTACCCCTCTTGACTGTCACCCATCTACTCTTTGCTAGTGCCTGCACCTTTTTGTCTCCAACCGCCTCTGTGCTGGCCCCTGCCAGCACCTGCCGTGTACGTTCCTGGCTCTCCTTTAGTATGGAGGGACTTCTCAGTGCTGACAGTTGCTTCCCCAGATTCAGAACCTGGGCTTCCAGGGAAACAATGTGCTTACATTTTGCACAGCAGTATTCGCCCTCGATCGGATGATCAAGGAACGCATATATGCAGCAAGATGTACAAAGAGTCGCCTCTCCACACCCGCCGGGCATCGTACCTATTAAATTTAGTGAGGATTTGGGGATTTTACCCTGTCCAAATTACCTAACAGCTAGCTTCCTGGCACTAATACTCAAGACAATACACAGGTACACAACAAGACAATACACAGGTACTCACAGACCTACGTGCAATCGCAGAACAGTCGCAGACCTACGTGCACTCGCAATACTCAAGTATACAGTACACAATACACAAGTACTAACGATCCACACACACTACTCAGAAAACACTCAGGTACTCACACTACACAGGTACTATGACCCCTGTTATAACCTCCTGTTTTAAACTCTGGTTTTTAACTCACCACTTATACCAGTTCCACTTACACAGAGTTCCACAGACTCAGACTGAGTTCTACACACAGTTATATAGGCACCTGTGAGCAATTAACCACCCCCCTTAATTGATAGACTGAAGGAACCAGAGAAAAAAAAAAGCTATTTAAAAAGTGACAGAAAAAGGTGATTGAAAAACTAAAAGGAAAAGTCCCAAAAATGCAATCCAGCAAACCCAGCAAACAAAAAGCAAGACTTGTTCACTCTAACTCTGGTTTTTAACTCACCACTTATACCAGTTCCACTTACACAGAGTTCCACAGCCTCAGACTGAGCACGCTCAGACTGAGTTCTACACACAGTTATATAGGCACCTGTGAGCAGTTAACCACCCCCCTTAATTGATAGACTGAAGGAACCAGAGAAAAAAAAAAGCCATTTAAAAAGTGACAGAAAAAGGTGATTGAAAAACTAAAAGGAAAAGCCCCAAAAATGCAATCCAGCAAACCCAGCAAACAAAAAGCAAGACTTGTTCACTCTAACTCTGGTTTTTATCTCACCACTTATACCAGTTCCACTTACACAGAGTTCCACAGCCTCAGACTGAGCACGCTCAGACTGAGTTCTACACACAGTTATTTAGGCACCTGTGAGCAATTAAGCACCCCCCTTAATTGATAGACTGAAGGAACCAGAAAAAAAAAAAAGCTATTTAAAAAGTGACAGAAAAAGGTGATTGAAAAACTAAAAGGAAAAGCCCCAAAAATACAATCCAGCAAACCCAGCAAACAAAAAGCAAGACTTGTTCACTCTAACTCTGGTTTTTATCTCACCACTTATACCAGTTCCACTTACACAGAGTTCCACAGCCTCAGACTGAGCACGCTCAGACTGAGTTCTACACACAGTTATTTAGGCACCTGTGAGCAATTAAGCACCCCCCTTAATTGATAGACTGAAGGAACCAGAAAAAAAAAAAAAAAGCTATTTAAAAAGTGACAGAAAAAGGTGATTGAAAAACTAAAAGGAAAAGCCCCAAAAATACAATCCAGCAAACCCAGCAAACAAAAAGCAAGACTTGTTCACTCTAACTCTGTTTTTTAACTCGCCACTTATACCAGTTCCACTTACACAGAGTTCCACAGCCTCAGACTGAGCACGCTCAGACTGAGTTCTACACACAGTTATATAGGCACCTGTGAGCAATTAACCACCCCCCTTAATTGATAGACTGAAGGAACTAGAGAAAAAAAAAAGCTATTTAAAAAGTGACAGAAAAAGGTGATTGGAAAACTAAAAGGAAAAGCCCCAAAAATGCAATCCAGTAAACCCAGCAAACAAAAAGCAAGACTTGTTCACTCTAACTCTGGTTTTTATCTCACCACTTATACCAGTTCTACTTACACAGAGTTCCACAGCCTCAGACTGAGTTCTACACACAGTTACATGGGTCAGTTGTCCCTGTTGGAGGGTGGAGAGGAGGTTGGTGCCATTGTCGCAAACCACCATACCTGCCTTAAGCTGGTGTGGCATAAACCACCTCTGAACCTGCCCCTGCAGAGCTGACAGAAACTCTGCCCCAGTGTGGCTCCTGTCCCCCAAGCACACCAGCTCAAGCACCGCATGGCATCTTTTGGCATCTTTTGGCCTGCGTGCTTGCGTAGCCCCTTGAATGCCTACGGAGCACCACTGGTTCCGAAGTCAAATCACAGGAAGAGGCCATGGAGCAAGAAGAAGAGGAGGGGGTGGAGGAGAGAGGTGTGGCAGAATCACTACTAGTGAGGCGTGGTGGCAGAACAACCTCCAACACTGCACCATGTCCTGCATCCTTCCCAGCTGCCAGAAGAGATAGGTAACATCCCTGTCCATGCCTGCTGGACCATGAGTCAGTGGTAATATGCACCTTACCATTGACCGCCCTGTCCAGCGAGGCCAAGACATTGCCTTCCACATGCTGGTAGAGAGCCAGAATTGCCTTCCATGAGAAAAAGTGGCGTTTGGGAATCTGCCACTGAGGAACCGCACATTCCACAAACTCACGGAAGGGGGCAGAGTCTACCAACTGAAAAGGCAGCAGTTGAAGTGCTAGCAATTTTGCCAAGCTAGCATTCAACCGCTGGGCATGTGGATGGCTGGGAGCAAACTACTTTCGGCGGTGCAGCAGCTGGGGCAGGGAAATTTGCCTGGTACAGTCTGACGTCGGTGTACCGATAGCAGATTGCCCCTAAGTACTTGGCTGTGACACACCTAATTCTACACCTTCATTCCTCTCAGTGCAGGTCTCAGAGAGGACTGAAGGTATAGTGGGGTTGGAGATCCCAGCTGATGAGGAGCAAGGAGAGGTCCTCTTTGTTCTTTGGTGTGGGTCTTTTTGGTACGCTTGCCAACGAACTGCATGGCAGGTCAACATATGTCTGGTCAAGCATGTGGTGCCCAAGCGGAAGATGTTTTGGCCACGAGAGATACGCTTGAGACATATGTTGCAAATAGCATCGGTGGGATCTGATGCACTTGTCTCAAAAAAGGCCCACACCAAAAAACTTTTAGAATAACGCGCAGAGACAGCAGCGCCCTGCACATGCGGAGCTCTGCGGTGTGATGCAGTCGGTGTGCTGCCCTTAAGCTGGCCCCTGGAGGGCATCCTGCCTCGTTGGTGATGTGCCTCCTCCTCCTCTCTCCTATCCGGCACCCACGTGGAGTCAGTGACCTCATTATCCCCTCCCCCATCATCACTGGAGCAAAGCTGGCAGCATACTGCTGCTGGGGGAACATGACTGCCAGATTGCTGTCCTTCTTGGGCACCCCCTCTCTCTGGGCTCACGTTACTGCCTACCTGTAGCTAGGTACCATCATCGGAGCCTTCAAAACGCTGGGCATCCTCCTGGAGCATGTACCCAACACTGTGTCAAACAGTTTGGGGGACTCCTCAGGAGGACACGGTGGGGCTAGGGAAGGAGTGACTGATGCCATTGAGCCAAGGGAAGAGGCCGCATTGGCAGCTGCTTTGCAAGACAAAGTACCCTGAGCCTGGGTGAGAGAAGATGAGGAGGATGAGGACAGCTTGGTCATCCAACCTACCAAGTCTTCCGCATGTTGCGGCTCAACATGGCCAGCTGCCGAAAAAAAGGACAAGCATGTCCCACAGCCACGTGCTGATGAGGATGCACCGTCTCCATCACCAGCACTGTTGCCTCTAGACACAGAGCCTGCTTGCCCTCTTTTATTGGCTTGTGACTGTCTGCCTCTCCCTGTTGGCATTCCAGACATACTAATGGCCTGCAGTGAGATGTAGCTGCACAAAAAATCAGCAGAATCAACTACCTGCCTGTAGTATTATTAGTATGAGAACACCGGAAATTGTCTTCAGGTAGCTTTAGGTGTACACTGTGCAGAGGACGCAGTAAACTAACTGTAAATACTGTAGCTGCCTGCCTGTGGTATTAATAGGATCAGAAGAACACCACTAATTTTCTTCAGGTAGCTTTAGGTGCACACTGTGCAGAGGACACAGTACACTAACTGTAAATACTGTAGCTGCCTGCCTGTGGTATTAATAGGAGGAGAACAACAGCAAATGTCTCCAGGTAGCTTTAGGTGCACACTGTGCAGAGGATGCACTACACTAACTGTAAATACTGTAGCTGCCTGCCTGTGGTATTAATAGGATCAGAAGAACACAACTAATTTTCTTCAGGTAGCTTTAGGTGCACACTGTGCAGAGGACACAGTGCACTAACTGTAAATACTGTAGCTGCCTGCCTATGGTATTAATAGGATCAGAAGAACACCACTAATTTTCTTCAGGTAGCTTTAGGTGCACACTGTGCAGAGGGCACAGTGCACTAACTGTAAGAACTGTAGCTGCCTGCCTGTGGTATTAATAGTAGCAGAACAACAGCAATTGTCTCCAGGTAGCTTTAGGTACACACTGTGCAGAGGATGCACTACACTAACTGTAAATGCTGTAGCTGCCTTCCTATGGTATTAATAGGATCAGAAGAACACCACTAATTTTCTTCAGGTAGCTTTAGGTGCACACTGTGCAGAGGACACAGTGCACTAACTGTAAATACTGTAGCTGCCTGCCTGTGGTATTAATAGGATCAGAAGAACACCACTAATTGCCTTCCACATGCTGGTAGAGAGCCAGAATTGCCTTCCATGAGAAAAAGTGGCGTTTGGGAATCTGCCACTGAGGAACCGCACATTCCACAAACTCACGGAAGGGGGCAGAGTCTACCAACTGAAAAGGCAGCAGTTGAAGTGCTAGCAATTTTGCCAAGCTAGCATTCAACCGCTGGGCATGTGGATGGCTGGGAGCAAACTACTTTCGGCGGTGCAGCAGCTGGGGCAGGGAAATTTGCCTGGTACAGTCTGACGTCGGTGTACCGATAGCAGATTGCCCCTAAGTACTTGGCTGTGACACACCTAATTCTACACCTTCATTCCTCTCAGTGCAGGTCTCAGAGAGGACTGAAGGTATAGTGGGGTTGGAGATCCCAGCTGATGAGGAGCAAGGAGAGGTCCTCTTTGTTCTTTGGTGTGGGTCTTTTTGGTACGCTTGCCAACGAACTGCATGGCAGGTCAACATATGTCTGGTCAAGCATGTGGTGCCCAAGCGGAAGATGTTTTGGCCACGAGAGATACGCTTGAGACATATGTTGCAAATAGCATCGGTGGGATCTGATGCACTTGTCTCAAAAAAGGCCCACACCAAAAAACTTTTAGAATAACGCGCAGAGACAGCAGCGCCCTGCACATGCGGAGCTCTGCGGTGTGATGCAGTCGGTGTGCTGCCCTTAAGCTGGCCCCTGGAGGGCATCCTGCCTCGTTGGTGATGTGCCTCCTCCTCCTCTCTCCTATCCGGCACCCACGTGGAGTCAGTGACCTCATTATCCCCTCCCCCATCATCACTGGAGCAAAGCTGGCAGCATACTGCTGCTGGGGGAACATGACTGCCAGATTGCTGTCCTTCTTGGGCACCCCCTCTCTCTGGGCTCACGTTACTGCCTACCTGTAGCTAGGTACCATCATCGGAGCCTTCAAAACGCTGGGCATCCTCCTGGAGCATGTACCCAACACTGTGTCAAACAGTTTGGGGGACTCCTCAGGAGGACACGGTGGGGCTAGGGAAGGAGTGACTGATGCCATTGAGCCAAGGGAAGAGGCCGCATTGGCAGCTGCTTTGCAAGACAAAGTACCCTGAGCCTGGGTGAGAGAAGATGAGGAGGATGAGGACAGCTTGGTCATCCAACCTACCAAGTCTTCCGCATGTTGCGGCTCAACATGGCCAGCTGCCGAAAAAAAGGACAAGCATGTCCCACAGCCACGTGCTGATGAGGATGCACCGTCTCCATCACCAGCACTGTTGCCTCTAGACACAGAGCCTGCTTGCCCTCTTTTATTGGCTTGTGACTGTCTGCCTCTCCCTGTTGGCATTCCAGACATACTAATGGCCTGCAGTGAGATGTAGCTGCACAAAAAATCAGCAGAATCAACTACCTGCCTGTAGTATTATTAGTATGAGAACACCGGAAATTGTCTTCAGGTAGCTTTAGGTGTACACTGTGCAGAGGACGCAGTAAACTAACTGTAAATACTGTAGCTGCCTGCCTGTGGTATTAATAGGATCAGAAGAACACCACTAATTTTCTTCAGGTAGCTTTAGGTGCACACTGTGCAGAGGACACAGTACACTAACTGTAAATACTGTAGCTGCCTGCCTGTGGTATTAATAGGAGGAGAACAACAGCAAATGTCTCCAGGTAGCTTTAGGTGCACACTGTGCAGAGGATGCACTACACTAACTGTAAATACTGTAGCTGCCTGCCTGTGGTATTAATAGGATCAGAAGAACACAACTAATTTTCTTCAGGTAGCTTTAGGTGCACACTGTGCAGAGGACACAGTGCACTAACTGTAAATACTGTAGCTGCCTGCCTATGGTATTAATAGGATCAGAAGAACACCACTAATTTTCTTCAGGTAGCTTTAGGTGCACACTGTGCAGAGGGCACAGTGCACTAACTGTAAGAACTGTAGCTGCCTGCCTGTGGTATTAATAGTAGCAGAACAACAGCAATTGTCTCCAGGTAGCTTTAGGTACACACTGTGCAGAGGATGCACTACACTAACTGTAAATGCTGTAGCTGCCTTCCTATGGTATTAATAGGATCAGAAGAACACCACTAATTTTCTTCAGGTAGCTTTAGGTGCACACTGTGCAGAGGACACAGTGCACTAACTGTAAATACTGTAGCTGCCTGCCTGTGGTATTAATAGGATCAGAAGAACACCACTAATTTTCTTCAGGTAGCTTTAGGTGCACACTGTGCAGAGGATGCAGTGCACTGACTGTAAATGCTGTAGCTGCCTGCGGTATTAATAGGAGCAGAACAACAGCAATTGTCTCCAGGTAGCTTTAGGTGCACACTGTGCAGAGGACACAATACACTAACTGTAAATGCTGTAGCTGCCTGCCTGTGGAATTAATAGGATAAGAAGAACACCACTAATTTTCTTCAGGTAGCTTTAGGTGCACAGTGTGCAGAGGACACAGTGCACCAACTGTAAATACTGTAGCTGCCTGCCTGTGGTATTAATAGGAGCAGAACAACAGCAATTGTCTCCAGGTAGCTTTAGGTGCACACTGTGCAGAGGACGCACTACACTAACTGTAAATGCTGTAGCTGCCTGCCTGTGATATTAATAGGATAAGAAGAACACCACTAATTTTCTTCAGGTAGCTTTAGGTGCACACTGTGCAGAGGACACAGTGCACTAACTGTAAATACTGTAGCTGCCTGCCTGTGGTATTAATAGGAGCAGAAGAACACCACTAATTTTCTATAGGTAGCTTTAGGTGCACACTGTGCAGAGGACACAGTGCACCAACTGTAAATGCTGTAGCTGCCTGGCTGTGGTATTAATAGGATAAGAAGAACACCACTAATTTTCTTCAGGTAGCTTTAGGTGCACACTGTGCAGAGGACACAGTGCACTAACTGTAAATACTGTAGCTGCCTGCCTGTGGTATTAATAGAATCAGAAGAACACCACTAATTTTCTATAGGTAGCTTTAGGTGCACACTATGCAGAGGACACAGTGCACCAACTGTAAAAACTGTAGCTGCCTGCTTGTGGTATTAATAGGAGCAGAACAACAGCAATTGTCTCCAGGTAGCTTTAGGTGCACACTGTGCAGAGGACACAGTGTACTAACTGTAAGTACTGTAGCTGCCTGCCTGTGGTATTAATAGGAGCAGAACAACAGCAATTGTCTCCAGGTAGCTTTAGGTGCACACTGTGCAGAGGACACACTACACTAACCATAAATGCTGTAGCTGCCTGCCTGTGGTATTAATAGGATAAGAAGAACACCACTAATTTTCTTCAGGTAGCTTTAGGTGCACACTGTGCAGAGGACACAGTGCACTAACTGTAAATACCGTAGCTGCCTGCCTGTGGTATTAATAGGATCAGAAGAACACCACTAATTTTCTATAGGTAGCTTTAGGTGCACACTATGCAGAGGACACAGTGCACCAACTGTAAATACTGTAGCTGCCTGCCTGTGGTATTAATAGGAGCAGAACAACAGCAATTGTCTCCAGGTAGCTTTAGGTGCACACTGTGCAGAGGACACAGTGCACTAACTGTAAGTACTGTAGCTGCCTGCCTGTGGTATTAATAGGAGCAGAACAACAGCAATTGTCTCCAGGTAGCTTTAGGTGCACACTGTGCAGAGGACGCACTACACTAACTGTAAATGCTGTAGCTGCCTGCCTGTGATATTAATAGGATCAGTAGAACACCACTAATTTTCTTCAGGTAGCTTTAGGTGCACACTGTGCAGAGGACACAGTGCACTAACTGTAAGTACTGTAGCTGCCTGCCTGTGGTATTAATAGGAGCAGAACAACAGCAATTGTCTCCAGGTAGCTTTAGGTGCACACTGTGCAGAGGACACACTACACTAACTGTAAATGCTGTAGCTGCCTGCCTGTGGTATTAATAGGATAAGAAGAACACCACTAATTTTCTTCAGGTAGCTTTAGGTGCACACTGTGCAGAGGACACAGTGCACTAACTGTAAATACTGTAGCTGCCTGCCTGTGGTATTAATAGGATCAGAAGAACACCACTAATATTCTATAGGTAGCTTTAGGTGCACACTATGCAGAGGACACAGTGCAACAACTGTAAATACTGTAGCTGCCTGCCTGTGGTATTAATAGGAGCAGAACAGCAATTGTCTCCAGGTAGCTTTAGGTGCACACTGTGCAGAGGACGCACTACACTAACTGTAAATGCTGTAGCTGCCTGCCTGTGATATTAATAGGATCAGTAGAACACCACTAATTTTCTTCAGGTAGCTTTAGGTGCACACTGTGCAGAGGACACAGTGCACTAACTGTAAATACTGTAGCTGCCTGCCTGTGGTATTAATAGGAGCAGAACAACAGCAATTGTCTCCAGGTAGCTTTAGTTGCACACTGTGCTGAGGACGCGCTACACTAACTGTAAATGCTGTAGCTGCCTACCTGTGGTATTAATAGGATAAGAAGAACACCTCTAATTTTCTTCAGGTAGCTTTAGGTGCACACTGTGCAGAGGACATAGTGCACTAACTGTAAGTACTCTAGCTGCCTGCCCATGGTATTAATAGGATCAGAAGAACACCACTAATTTTCTTCAGGTAGCTTTAGGTGCACACTGTGCAGAGGACACACTACACTAACTGTAAATGCTGTAGCTGCCTGCCTGTGGTATTAATAGGATAAGAAGAACACCACTAATTTTCTTCAGGTAGCTTTAGGTGCACACTGTGCAGAGGACACAGTGCACTAACTGTAAATACTGTAGCTGCCTGCCTGTGGTATTAATAGGAGCAGAACAACAGCAAATGTCTCCAGGTAGCTTTAGGTGCACACTGTGCAGAGGACACAGTGCACTAACTGTAAATACTGTAGCTGCCTGCCTGTGGTATTAATAGGAGCAGAACAACAGCAATTGTCTCCAGGTAGCTTTAGGTGCACACTGTGTAGAGGACGCGCTACACTAACTGTAAATGCTGTAGCTGCCTACCTGTGGTATTAATAGTATCAGAAGAACACCACTAATTTTCTTCAGGTAGCTTTAGGTGCACACTGTGCAGAGGACATAGTGCACTAACTGTAAGTACTCTAGCTGCCTGCCCATGGTATTAATAGGATCAGAAGAACACCACTAATTTTCTTCATTTAGCTTTAGGTGCACACTGTGCAGAGGACACAGTGCACTAACTGTAAGTACTGTAGCTGCCTGCCTGTGGTATTAATAGGAGCAGAACAACAGCAATTCTCTCCAGGTAGCTTTAGGTGCACACTGTGCAGAGGACACACTACACTAACTGTAAATGCTGTAGCTGCCTGCCTGTGGTATTAATAGGATAAGAAGAACACCACTAATTTTCTTCAGGTAGCTGTAGGTGCACACTGTGCAGAGGACACAGTGCACTAACTGTAAATACTGTAGCTGCCTGCCTGTGGTATTAATAGGATCAGAAGAACACCACTAATTTTCTATAGGTAGCTTTAGGTGCACACTATGCAGAGGACACAGTGCACCAACTGTAAATACTGTAGCTGCCTGAATGTGGTATTAATAGGAGCAGAACAACAGCAATTGTCTCCAGGTAGCTTTAGGTGCACACTGTGCAGAGGACACAGTGCACTAACTGTAAATACTGTAGCTGCCTGCCTGTGGTATTAATAGGAGCAGAACAACAGCAATTGTCTCCAGGTAGCTTTAGGTGCACACTGTGCAGAGGACGCGCTACACTAACTGTAAATGCTGTAGCTGCCTACCTGTGGTATTAAGAGGATGAGAAGAACACCACTAAGGCCCCTTTCACACTTACACGACTTGTCCCACGATTTTGTGCTGCAAAATCGTATGACAAGTCATTCTCCATGATTTTCAATGACTACCATTCATATTGGCACGACTTTAAGTCGTGCCGACTTGAAAGTAGTCCCTGCACTACTTTGGTCCAACTTCTATGCGAGTTGTACTCCATAGACCTCAATGTTAAACCCTGAAGTAGCATGCAAGTCGTGCCTGAATAATATAGACACGACTTCATTACGACTTTGTAAGCACAAGCCTGGCTCGCTGATCGGGAAAGGAAAACTTTTTTTTCCTTTCCCGATGAGCGACAGGCAGTGCTGACAGCTGTCTGGTATGAATCCAGAGGGGGAACTCCACGCCAAGTTTTAAATTAGAAAAACGGCGTGGGTTCCCCCCCCAGGGGCATACCAGGCCCTTAGGTCTGGTATGGATCTAAGGGGAACCCCCTACGCCGAAAAATCGGAGTGGGGTCCCCCCCAAAATCCATACCAGACCCTTATCCGAGCATGCAGCCCGGCCGGTCAGGAATGGGGGTGGGGACGAGCGAGCACCCCCCCCTCCTGGACCGTACCGGGCCGAATGCCCTCAACATGGGGGGGTGGGTGCTTTAGGGCATGGGGGGCACCCTGCCGGCCCCCCCACCCCAAAGCACCTTGTCCCCATGTTGATGAGGACAAGGGCCTCTTCCCGACAACCCTGGCCGTTGGTTGTCGGGGTCTACGGGCGGGGGACTTATCGGAATCCGGGAGCCCCCTTTAATAAGGGAGCCCCCAGATCCCGGCCCCCCACCCTATGTGAATGAGTATGGGGTACATGGTACCCCTACCCATTCACCTAGGGAAAAAAGTGTCAATAAAAAACACACTACACAGGTATTTAAAATAATTTATTAGGCAGCTCCGGGATCTTCTCCCGACTTCGGGGGTCCTCTTCTGACTTCGGGGGTCTCTCCGCCGTCTCCTCCCGGTGTCCTGATCTTCTGCCGGGTCCTCCGCTTTCTTCTGCAGCTCAATTGCTAGCGGTGGTCCGGACTTCTGCCTTCTTCTTTTCTTCCAGAGATGTTGACACGACGCTCTCTCCAGCTGGAATGGTCTCTGAACGCTCCGCAATGGACTTATATAGGCGGTGACCCCGCCCCCTTATGAGGTCACTGTCCCGGGGCATGCTGGGACTGTGCCGTCATAAGGGGGCATGGTGATCACCCGGTGACAACGCCTCCTAAAACGTCACAGTCCCAGCATGCCCAGGGACTGTGATGGCATAAGGGGGCGGGGTCACCGCCTATATAAGTCCGTTGCGGAGCGCACAGAGACCATTCTGGCTGGAGAGAGCGTCGTGTCAAAATCTCTGGAAGAGAAGAGGGAAGAAGACGATCATGAGGTCCGGACCACCGCTGGCAAAAGAGCGCCAGAAGATAGCGGTGGAGCCGGCAGAAGATGCGGACACCGGGAGAAGACGCCGGAGAGACCCCCGAAGTCGGAAGAAAATCCCGGAGCTGCCTAATAAATTATTTTAAATACCTGTGTACTGTGTTTTTTGTTGACGCTTTTTTCCCTAGGTGAATGGGTAGGGGTACCATGTACCCCATACTTATTCACATAGGGTGGGGGGCGGGATCTGGGGGCCCCCTTATTAAAGGGGGCTCCCAGATTCCGATAAGCCCCCGCCCACAGACCCTGACAACCAACAGCCAGGGTTGTCGGGAAGAGGCCCTTGTCCTCATCAACATGGGGACAAGGTGCTTTGGGGTGGGGGGGCCGCAGGGCGCCCCCCCATGCCCCAAAGCACCCACCCCCCATGTTGAGGGCATGCGGCCTGGTACGGTCCAGGAGGGGGGGGGCACTAGCTCGTCCCCACCCCCATTCCTGACCGGCCGGGCTGCGTGCTCGGATAAGGGTCTGGTATGGATTTTGGGGGGACCCCCATGCCGATTTTTCGGCGTAGGGGGTTCCCCTTACAATCCATACCAGACCTAAGGGCCTGTTATGCCCCTGGGGGGAACCCACGCCAGTTTTTTAATTTAAAACTTGGCGTGGAGTTCCCCCTTATGATTCATACCAACTACTGTATGTTTTCATTTGTTAATGCCAAAAACGTGGCAAAGTAGTACTGCTCCCAAATCGCGGTAAAATAGCGGCAAATCGCGGCCGCGAAATCGCGGTAAAATCGTGCGACTTTGAAGTCGTATAAGTGTGAAAGGAGCCTAATTTTCTTCAGGTAGCTTTAGGTGCACACTGTGCAGAGGACATAGTGCACTAACTGTAAGTACTCTAGCTGCCTGCCCATGGTATTAATAGGATCAGATGAACACCACTAATTTTCTTCAGGTAGCTTTAGGTGCACACTGTGCAGAGGACACAGTGCACTAACTGTAAATTCTTTAGCTGCCTTCCTGTGATATTAATAGGAGCAGAACAACAGCAATTGTCTCCAGGTAGCTTTAGGTGCACACTGTGCATAGGACGCACTCCACTAACTCTAAATACTGTAGCTGCCTGCCTGTGGTATTAATAGGATCAGAAGAACACCACTAATTTTCTTCAAGTAGCTTTAGGTGCACACTGTGCAGAGGACACAGTGCACTAACTGTAAATACTTTAGCTGCCTTCCTGTGGTATTAATAGGAGCAGAACAACAGCAATTGTCTCCAGGTAGCTTTAGGTGCACACTGTGCAGAGGACACACTACACTAACCGTAAATGCTGTAGCTGCCTGCCTGTGGTAATAATAGGATCAGAAGAACACCACTAATTTTCTTCAGGTAGCTTTAGGTACACACTGTGCAGAGGACACAGTGCACTAACTGTAAATACTGTAGCTGCCTGCCTGTGGTATTAATAGGAGCAGAACAAGAGCAATTGTCTCCAGATAGCTTTAGGTGCACACTGTGCAGAGGACGCACTACACTAACTGTAAGTACTGTAGCTGCCTGCCCATGGTATTAATAGGATCAGAAGAACACCACTAATTTTCTTCAGGTAGCTTTAGGTGCACACTGTGCAGAGGACACAGTGCACTAACTGTAAATACTTTAGCTGCCTTCCTGTGATATTAATAGGAGCAGAACAACAGCAATTGTCTCCAGGTAGCTTTAGGTGCACACTGTGCATAGGACGCACTCTACTAACTCTAAATACTGTAGCTGCCTGCCTGTGGTATTATTAGGATCAGAAGAGCACCACTAATTTTCTTCAGGTACAGTAGCTTTAGGTGCACACTGTGCAGAGGACACAGTGCACTAACTGTAAATACTTTAGCTGCCTTCCTGTGGTATTAATAGGAGCAGAACAACAGCAATTGTCTCCAGGTAGCTTTAGGTGCACACTGTGCAGAGGACGCACTACACTCACTGTAAATGCTGTAGCTGCCTGCCTGTGGTATTAATAGGATAAGAAGAACACCACTAATTTTCTTCAAGTAGCTTTAGGTGCACACTGTGCAGAGGACACAGTGCACTAACTGTAAATACTTTAGCTGCCTTCCTGTGGTATTAATAGGAGCAGAACAACAGCAATTGTCTCCAGGTAGCTTCAGGTGCACACTGTGCAGAGGACACACTACACTAACCGTAAATGCTGTAGCTGCCTGCCTGTGGTAATAATAGGATCAGAAGAACACCACTAATTTTCTTCAGGTAGCTTTAGGTACACACTGTGCAGAGGACACAGTGCACTAACTGTAAATACTGTAGCTGCCTGCCTGTGGTATTAATAGGAGCAGAACAAGAGCAATTGTCTCCAGATAGCTTTAGGTGCACACTGTGCAGAGGACGCACTACACTAACTGTAAGTACTGTAGCTGCCTGCCCATGATATTAATAGGATCAGAAGAACACCACTAATTTTCTTCAGGTAGCTTTAGGTGCACACTGTGCAGAGGACGCACTCTACTAACTCTAAATACTGTAGCTGCCTGCCTGTGGTATTATTAGGATCAGAAGAGCACCACTAATTTTCTTCAGGTACAGTAGCTTTAGGTGCACACTGTGCAGAGGACACAGTGCACTAACTGTAAATACTTTAGCTGCCTTCCTGTGGTATTAATAGGAGCAGAACAACAGCAATTGTCTCCAGGTAGCTTTAGGTGCACACTGTGCAGAGGACGCACTACACTCACTGTAAATGCTGTAGCTGCCTGCCTGTGGTATTAATAGGATAAGAAGAACACCACTACTTTTCTTCAGGTAGCTTTAGGTGCACACTGTGC
>JBBDGP010001146.1:6062500-6065000 GCA_037952835.1 Lithobates septentrionalis
ATATATATATATATATATATATATATATATATATATATATATATATATATATATATATATATTAAAAAATATATATATATATATATATATATATATATATATATATATATATATATATTTTTTTTTTTTTTTTTCTGATCTGATCTATTGTTTTTCTATGATATTATTTTCTATTCTATTTAAATTCAATTTAATTCTATATGAAATAGAATATAAAAATGGTTATAATATATGTATATATTTGATATTTATTTATATATAACCATCTATTGAAATTCGAAATTCATATAGAATATAGAATGAATTCAAATTCGAATAGAAAAGATTAAAATAGAAAAAAAAAAATAGAACAGAATAGAATAAAATATAATATATATATTAGATTCTTTTCTCTTCTATTGTTTTTGTATTCTAATCTTTTCTATTCGAATTTGAATTCATTCTATATAAATTTTGAATTTCAAAAGATGGTTATATATATAAATATTTTATATATATATATATATATATATATATATATATATATATATATATATATATATATATATATATATATATATATATATATATATATATATATATATATATATATATATATAACCATTTTCCGAAATTCAAATTTCATATAGAATGAATTCGAATTCGAATAGAAAAGAAAATAGACTAGATTATTTTCTGTTCTATTGTTTTCTATTCTAATCTTTTCTATTCGAATTTGAATTCATTCTATATGAATTTCGAATTTCAAAAGATGGTTATATATATAAATATTTTTTATATATATAACCATTTTCCAAAATTCGAATTTTATATAGAATGAATTCGAATTCGAATAGAAAAGAAAAGATTAGACTAGAAATAGAAAATAGACTAGAAAAACAATAGAACACAATTGAGTAAAATATAATGTGTATATATATTATATTTTATTCTATTCTGTTCTATTTTTATTTCTATTCTAATCTTTTCTATTCGAATTTGAATTCATTCTATATGAATTTTGAATTCCAATTGATGGTTATATATCAATAAATATCTAATATATATATATATATATATATGTATATATATATATATATATATATATATATATATATATATATATATATATATATATATATATATATATATATATATATATATATATATATATATATATATATATATATATATATATGTATATATATATATATATATATATATGTATATGTATATATATATATATATATGTATATATATATATATATATATATATATATATATATATATATATATATATATACAGTGGCTTGCGAAAGTATTCGGCCCCCTTGAACTTTTCAAACTTTTGCCACATTTCAGGCTTCAAACATAAAGATATAAAATTTTATTTTTTTGTGAAGAATCACCAACAAGTGGGACACAATTGTGAAGTGGAACGAAATCTATTGGATATTTTAAACTTTTTTAGCAATTAAAAAACTGAAAAGTGGTGCGTGCAAAATTATTCGGCCCCTTTACTTTCAGTGCAGGAAACTCACTCCAGAAGTTCAGCGAGGATCTGTGAATGATCCAATGTTGTCCTAAATGACTGATGGTGATAAATAGAATCCACCTGTGTGTAATCAAGTCTCTGTATAAATGCACCTGCTCTGTGATAGTTTTAGGGTTCTGTAGAAAGCGCAGAGAGCATCATGAAGACCAAGGAACACATCAGGCAGGTCAGTAATACTGTTGTGGAGAAGTTTAAAGCCAGATTTGGATACAAAAAGATTTCCCAAGCTTTAAACATCCCAAGGAGCACTGTGCAAGCGATCATTTTGAAATGAAAGGAGTATCAGACCACTACAAATCTACCAAGACCTGGCTGTCCCTCTAAACTTTCAGCTCAGACAAGGAGAAGACTGATCAGAGATGCAGCCAAGAGGCCCATGATCACTCTGGATGAACTGCAGAGAACTACAGCTGAGGTGGGAGAGTCTGTCCATAGGACAAAAATCAGTCATACACTGCACAAATCTGGCCTTTATGGAAGAGTGGCAAGAAGAAATCCATTTCTCAAAGATATCCATAAAAAGTCTTGTCTAAAGTTTGCCACAAGCCACCTGGGAGACACACCAAAGATGTGGAAGAAGGTGCTCTGGTCCGATGAAACCAAAATTGAACTTTTTGGCCACAATGCAAAACGATATGTTTGGCGTAAAAGCAACACAGCTCATCACACTCAACACACCATCCCCACCGTGAAACATGGTGGTGGCAGCATCATGGTTTGGGCCTGCTTTTCTTCAGCAGGGACAGGGAAGATGGTTAAAATTGAGGGGAAGATGGATGCAGCCAAATACAGGACCATTCTGGATGAAAACCTGTTGGAGTCTGCAAAAGACCTGAAACTGGGACGGAGATTTATCTTCCAACAACACAATGATCCCAAACATACAGCAAAATCTACAAAGGAATGATTCACAAATAAACGTATCCAGGTGTTAGAATGGCCAAGTCAAAGTCCAGACCTGAATCC
>JBBDGP010001146.1:6067500-6220000 GCA_037952835.1 Lithobates septentrionalis
AAAAATAATGCGTTTTTTTCAAAATTGTCGCTCTTATTTTGTTTATAGCGCAAAAAATAAAAACCACAGGGGTGATCAAATACCACTAAAAGAAATCTCTATTTATGGGAAAAAAAGGACTTCAATTTTGTTTGGGAGCCACGTCGAACAACCGCGCAATTTTCAGTTAAAGCGATGCAGTGCCGAATCGCAAAAAGTGCTCTGGTCAGGAAGGGGATAAATTCTTCCGGGGCTGAAGTGGTTAAAGACTTGTAGTTTTATTAGCTGTTTTTTTTTTTTTGACAGGGGCAGTTTCAGTGCTTGCCATAGGTGCCATTTTCACTAGATATGCCTCTGGGAGACACAGAGAGAGAGAGAAAGAGAATGTAATCATTTTTATTTACCAATGACGGATGCAGTCTGGGGTGCGCTCAATCCCTCTCACAGCTTTTACTGCCATGGTGACGCGAAACCATGCAGCGTTCTTCTGGTTTGCTGAAGAGGAATATTATCTGAATATTATCTGAATATTATCAAATTCGAAAATAGAAATATTTTCGAATGCGATTGAAATAATTTCTAATACAGTTGAAATAATTTCGAATGCTGTTGAAATATTTTCGAATGCGGTTGAAATATTATCGAATCCGATTGAAATAATTTTGAATAAAGTTGAAATAATTTCGAATGCGGTTGAAATATTATCACATTTGGTAGAAATATTTTCGAATGCGATTGAAATATTATCGAATACGATTGAAATAATTTCTAATACAGTTGAAATAATTTCGAATGCTGTTGAAATATTTTCGAATGCGGTTGAAATAATATCGAATCCGGTTGAAATATTTTCGAATTCGACCGATTTTCGAATTCGGTCGAAAACGAAACTGATTTGAAAAACGAATTTAATGAATTTAACGAATCTAACTAAACTAAATTAATTAAATAACGAATTAAAACGAAACGAAACGAAACAAATTTTTTAATTTTGCACATGCCTAATCCTAAGTATTTGACCTGCTGTTGCCACAACTGGAGTTTAGTTTTATTTACCTTATGCCCTTGGTATAACTGCCTCGTTAACAGCTTGTAAATCCTGTACCATTCTCCAGCCTGTGGAAGGCGGAGCCTTCTTAACAGGAAAAAGAGGGGTATTTTAGGGGCTATACCCTCCTCTGCTTCCTTCTTAAGGGGGTATCTCCTTCATCACCTTGCACAAAAAACTTTACTTTCACATTTTTATTTTTTTTCCATCGCTTTCAAATACTTTTCAGAATGCTTAACATATTGCAAAACATCTAAAACTGATGCAGTTTGGTGGGTAAACATGTTTTTAACAATGTAATCCTTATGATCCTGTTTTAATCCATTAACAAAAGCTATCTTTAGCTGTTGTTGATATGCACTATTCACATCCTCAGCTTTGGGGAGCCCAGAGAACACTTTAAAAACTTCTCGTAGTTTATTTAGATAATCACTGACACTTTCCTTGTCTTCCTGTACAGTCATATTAATCTTTTGCCAGTCAGTTCGTTATACCCATCGGATATTGCATCTCTGATAGAAGGTAGTCAATCTGTCTGTCAAATCTTGGCTATCAAGAGCCAGTGGTTCCCCTCTTTGTTGAGGGGGCACTGTGGCTACACAGGGGTCCCAATTTCCCTTTACTGATGCCCAATCTGATCCTAGAACCCTCCTTAAGGCCCTTTCCACTTCGACCCCGTTTAGCCTATAACTGTTTCTCAGACCTTCCATATTTTCAATGATTTCTAGGGCCCCAAACTTAGGATATTTAATATGCTCAGTAGCCTTCTGCGCGTCACTCTCAGTCCATGGTCTAAAAACAGTCATAGTTAGGGGCTGACCGTTTTGTCTACCTCTTTGCCCACTAGGGGCAGTTGGGCTTGGCATTTCTCTTTTGTTCTCCTTCCTTCTACTCTAATTCTAGCGTGCTCAAACCAGTATTCTGCCATTTCTAATCCATACTTCTTTTTTTTTTTTATCTTTGGGTCTTAACAATTTAAGCTTATCCACCAACTTCCGACACCCTTTCACAGTTAGTTTACCTTTGAATCCCAACTTCCTTTCCCACTTAGCACAATATTTAACAGACTTTGGTTATTTGCTATGCATACATTTCTTATCTCCTTCTAATGGCGCATTAGGAACACAACAGCAGCATAAGGCACAAGACATTCTTTTACAGAAACTATTCCCCATGTCTGGTAATTCTACTCTCGAACTTTGCCAAAATCTACATAAAACAGCAAACAAAGTCCAAACTCTCCAAACAGGAAATAAACATATATATATATATATATATATATATATATATATATATATATACATACATATATACACATATATATATATATATATATATATATATATATATATATATATATATATATGTATATACATACATACATACACACACACATATACATACATATATATATAGAAACGATGAGTTAGGATTGCTGCACAGGAAATTTATTTCCATAAAAAATCACAAAAGATTACAGAGACATCAAGCTGATACCAGATGCAGCTGGCTGTGACGTTTCGGGCTTTCACAGATAACGCCCTTTCTCACAATCGTATGAGAAACGTCGCAGCCAGCTGCATCTGGTATCAGCTTGATGTCTCTGTAATCTTTTGTGATTTTTTATGGAAATAAATTTCCTGTGCAGCAATCCTGACCCATTGTTTCTACATATCAGTCCGTGGGAGGGACTAGATTGCTAGCACGGCCAAGATCGTTAGTGCACCTCACCCTGCATATGGTGATACATATATATATATATACATACACACATACATATACACACACATACACATACAAAAGAGGAAGTGCACTTAGGTGTCCGTGAGGGAGGGGAGTGAGTGAGTCCAGTTTTTTTTTTTTTAACCACAAGTTTGCAGCCAGACAGATCATAAAGTGGGCCTTTTATCAACCTGTAAACCACCAGACTAGCAACCCTTGGATTACGGTAACAATAAGAATATAAGAAAAGCAAAAATATCAAGACTCCCCACACATAAAGTTAGCAAGAAGGTAAAAAATGAGGATGAAAGAGTGAGAGTTAGTCTCATGATTTAACAAATGCAGCAAAAGGAACAGTGCAGGTAATATTGCTCTCGAGAGAAAAAGAGAAAAACAATCGATCTATGGGGGAAGTGTTTCTGATCAAGTTAGATTGATTCCTGCTCGTACATTCACTTCCTCTTTTGTCCCAACCACCACTCGGTTAGAAAAAAAACCTGAAATGGCCACCGTGACTCTCTGTAATCTATCCAGAGAGAACAATTATCAATCATCTATCATCTTTCGGTACCTTAAATGTTTTGTAATCTGTCTCGGACAGCAGGCTACGTCTATTTACCATAGGCAACGTCCCCAAGTGCCTCTGTCTTTGGCCCCTGTGTCACCTAGATCTTTTACGATCAACTACAGTGCCGGCATACTCAATAAAAACCCAAATCACCTCGAGTAGAAGAGAAAAGAAGAGAAAAGAAAAAATCTGTCTTTCCTTTCACAGACCCAGAGGACTGGATCAGAAGTCCAGGAGTAGAAGTCAGGTGTGGATCCCGGAGCCGACCAGCCTCTTTTTACCACTTAACTTGAGTGGGAGGTCCTAGGTCTCGACGAGAGGGAGTCTGATACTTACCGATATTTTGGATGGAACCGTTCGATCCACCACCTAATCCTTACTTCCGGCTCGAAAGGACCATAATGTCTGTAAAATTCCATTCTCTCACTGATCAGTCAACTCCGGTCATGTTGATTAGAAGACAGATTTATTACAAATGTATCGATACATAGGGGTGAACTCTGTTCACAGCAAGGAGTTCCATGCAGAGTCACACAGGAACCCTTTTACACATGTCATTTTATAGCAGTATTTGCCAAGCTGCCATTGGCTAATGCACACTGGTGACTCATGGTACATTGTCAGCTTTATTGTCAAATCCAGCGTGCATTTTCACAATATTTCCTAATATGGTAAACTTTTGCTAGTTCTTTAAATATTGTTGTAGGTGTTGGTCGGAACTAAGCAGATTGCATAAACAATAAGTCAGGGCCATTTTAGCTAGAAAAAGAGCATATAAGGAACAAGGCAAATGTCGATATCACCTGTAATTCTTTGCATATTTCTTATCAATCATGACTTTCAAATATAACTATAAACAAATATTAAAGGCTATCATTTTGACCCCACCATTATTCTAGCTGTTTGAAGTAATCTTTGAAGTACATTTTTGGCCACTACTGTCTAGTGATATGTATAGATAATAATAATTGTCTGGAGACGCTGGCACAACTCTGTCTGTGCGAAGACTGCTTCTTCCCCACAATCACGAACATAAAATCCAAATGTGCCGAGACCACCACCATCAATACTACATTATTAAACACTTCCCATCGATCGCCCCTACACAAGTCCCAATGGTCAGCGAACTGGGAGGCCATAGTCTGCCATTCCTGTGGGTTGAAAGGAAACTGTGGAGTCAAACAAGAAAAAAAAATATATAAGTACTTTTAAACATAACTTTGCTAGCAGATTACACAAAAACATTCTTGCACAACAGCAGTCTAACATTTTTCCAAAGTATTTGAGGGGGTGAGGGAGGGTAAAGCAGTACAATGGAGCTGACAATATATATTGTTAAAGGGACTATAGGCTATAGGTGTATATGGGCCCAGGATTGCATGGTGTGGAGGTTAGTGAAGGCAAATATGCATGTAGGGCAAAAAATGATTTACCAAAAAAAAAAAAAACATGCATGCATTAAGATAAAGGGGACATTCACAGCATATTCCAAGCATGGTAATTAGGTAACAATGAAATTAATACAATACATTAGCAAACATTAAATACATATCATGTAATTTTAAAGGATAAAAAAACTTACCTTCATATAGTCCTTCTGCAGGACCTGAATTATGGCAGAACAGGTCTCTGGGATAATGATCCCCAGAGCCTGGGGGGAGATGCCTGTCGAGAACTTAAGCTCCTGAAGGCTTCTCCCAGTCGCCAAGTAACGTAACGTGGCAACTAGCCTCTGCTCCGCAGTGATGGCTTGCCTCATGCAGGTATCCTGCCTGCTGATATAAGGGGTCAGCATAGCCAGCAGACGTTGAAAAACAGGGTCTGTCATCTTGAGATAAATCCTGAAACCTTCAGGATTATTCTCACGGATCTCACAGAGCAAAGGCATGTGCGAGAATTGGTCCCGCTGGCGCAACCAATTCTTCATCCATGAACTCCTCCTCGTCCTGTTCATGGACTGGGCTAGGGTCACAGTATGAACCCCAACACCAAGCCCCCCTGCAGCACGAACTCGAGAATGAGTACGTCCATGCACCATGGCTTCAAAACGGTCGGCTGGTCAAATAAACAAACTTAGAACAAACACACTGAAGAACAGCAAGGCCTATGAAGAGCAACCTGAAGATCAGGAACGAGCGGACCAGAACGGCCTGCTATACAGGTTACGAACTGACCAACACGCACTGAAAACCAGATACAAACCTCACAAGCACAAACTGAACTGCAGAAAACAATTGAAATAAGCTGAAGTCTGAAAAGCGGAATCGTCTCTAACCAAACTTCTACTAACACGCGGTAAACATGAGATTAGCAGAAGGAGCCCAAAGGGTGGTGTAATGGGGCTTGAACTTCCTTTTTCTAGTCCCGTCGTACGTGCTGTACGTCACCGCGTTCAAAATCATCAGACTTTTGGAGTGATCGTGTGTGACCAAGTCCGTCTGTTTGTAAGTCCGGCGCACCTACGCTACAAAGTCCATCGGAAAGATCGTCGGACCTAGTCCATCGAAAAGTCCGCTCGTGTGTACTTGGCATCAGACTATAAGCTTGAACACAGACCCCATAGAGACGATTTTGGCGCAGGAAACCCTTAGGAAAACCCTCTCAACGCTGTATCTTGCCCTATTGGGGGTCGATTCACCCAAGATTAACGCCTTGTGGGGGCAGTGGCAGTCTGACATTTCTACTCTGGACAGGGAAACATGGGAGGAGTGTTTTGAGGAAGGTTCTAGACTGTTGATATCCTCTAAATATAAGTTGCTGCAAACTAAATTTATGCATCGGATATATTACAATTCTCAGAGACTGCATCGGATTTACCCTCATAGGTCGCCAAATTGTCCCAGATGTCAGTCCCCTGATAGCACATATATTCATATGTTTTAGACCTGTGCCCGTATTGTGACATTTTGGGCAGTGGTTTTTGAGACTATCAATATCAGTCTACAACTAACGTTACCGATAGTGCCCGAATTGGCTTTGTTAGGCATTCATGAGGATGACCAGCGACCTCGTTACACAAAGGTACTTGTTTCATTATTGTTATTCTATGCAAAAAAAGAAGTCTTAAAGAAATGGGCCTCGCCCTCTCCCCCAAAGGTAGATGCATGGGACTCTGCTGTGAATGCTATGTTGTGGCTGTATAAAATGACATATGCGAATAGGGGTTGCCCTCAGAAATTTGACCGGATATGGTCACCTTGGACTGAACAATTTTAATTACAAGACTGTGTAGATATTGGCGCAAGGCCCCAAGATAGTAGTAAGCTAGCATAAGCTGTTCATGATGCCCCCCTTGCCCCCCTCCCTGGACAAGGGTTCATATACCAATTTATCACTCGGGTACATGTGCACATAGGAAGCTGTATGTAACAATGTAGTTTTATTGTGTAAGGTTTATTTTCTAATTTTCATCCCCTGTCTTATTCCTGAACTGTTTATGAAGATCAGTATGTGACTGTCAATTGTACTATAATGTCTTCTCAATAAAGACCAACCTTGTTGTTAAAAAAAAACACACTCTACACCCGGTCTGGATGGTTTCTCTGTACCATATTATAAACATTTTACCACTACCTTAGCCCCATACTTAGCATGGTTTTTTAATCAATTACGTTCAGGTACCCAGCTTGATACATCCCTAAATTCTGCCTTTATTAAAAAGTGAGTAATTTTTATTAACACTTTTTTTTTTTTTTTCAAACAAAGGTTTTTTTTATTTTGAACCAAATTGCATACAAGTTTTGTCAATTGTATATACACATACATGTATACATTATACAGTAACAGCACAATAGATAAAGGTGTTTACATATACTAATACTCTGTTTTTAGTTACTTCTGTTGTTCCCTATTATTTTATCACATAATGTAAAATGTAGATACAGTACTTTTATTAAGGTAAGGTGTAATTCTGGTGTAAAAGGGATATATATCGATCATGAGCAGGTTTCCGAATCCTGCAGCCATCGGTCCCATATTTTATTGAATTTATCCGGGCATCCTCTGTTAATGTATATAAACCGTTTATAGGGGAGAGTTCAGTTTATATCTGATCTCCACTCTTTAGTCTCAGGGGGTGAGGGACGCATCCATTTCCTAGCTATAATCTTTCTACATGAGAAAAGAGCCTCCTGTAAAAATATCTTGGTGTATTTGTCTGGTGGGTCTGGGAATATACCAAGCAGACATTGCTTAGGGTCTAGTGCCACAGGTGAGCCCATGTTATCGTGTAGGAAGTTTACAATCTGCTTCCAAAAGTCCTGTATTTGTGGACAGGACCAAAGGAGGTGAAAGAATGAACAACCAGTGGACTTACACATTGGGCACAAAGCTGAGTAGTTTTGTTTGTATCTGGCCACCCTAATTGGGGTTAGGTATGCACGGTGTATTATGTATAATTGTGTCAACCTATCTGACAGTTTGGGTGAGATCTCTTTACAGGTTTCCAATTCTTCTTCCCATTCCTCGTCTTCTATTATGCCCAGATCTCTTTCCCAACAAGGTTTGAGACTGTATGCTAGTTTTGTGGCTACTGGAGTGGTAAGCATGGTGTAAAAACATGAGATTAATTTTTTTGGGTCTGTGTCTTTTATGATTGCTATTAAAGGATTGGGCGATGACTGTGATGGAGGCTGTGAGAACTGTGCCTGCGTTGCGTGTCTCAATTGAAGGAATCTAAATAACATGTTGTTATGTAGATCAAATTCTACTTTAAGGGTATTAAAGCTTTTGAGGGTCCCATTTGACCATATATCGTGCAGATAGAATATACCCCGCTCTATCCAAAGCTCTGGGTTTTGGATTTATTGGAGCTCTGACAACTCTCTGTTGTACCAAAGGGGAATATAGTCATTATGTCTAGGTATGTTAAGTTTATTGTTGGCAAGTTCCCAGATGCCTCTATAGTGGTACAATAGGGATGTCTTATGCATGTTTCCTTCATTGGTCCTTGTGCCCATGGTGATAGAATATATTGGATCTAAGGTTCATTGTGCCCATTGTGGGCATAATAATAGTCAAAATCTTTCGCTGTCCACCTTGTCTATATGAAAGAGTTGAGACAGTTGGGACGCAATGTAGTAATGGTTGAAGTCTGGGAGTGCTGTGCCTCCCATGTCTATTGGGTTTTTGAGAGCCTGCCATGATAATTTATGTCTACTTTTCCCCCACACAAAGGGTTTGAGAAGGGACTCAAATATTTTGAAATGTTTTAAGGGTATGTAAGTTGGGGCGTGCCAAAGTATGTATAATATTTTGGGGAGTAGTACCATCTTAATAAGGTTGATGCGGCCCCATACCCCTAAGGGTAGTCGAGTCCACGATTGGATTTTAGTTTTAATAAGGGAATAAAGTGGCTTAATGTTAAGTGTTATATAATCTGCTGTATTTTTGGAAGTGGATATTCCTAGATATTTGATTGTATCTACTCTTTGTAATGGTAAGGTGGCTTGGAACTCCGTGAGTGGGAAGGTGTCTATTGGTAGGACTTGAGATTTCCCCCAGTTTATCTTAACCACTTAAAGACCAGCCTCGTTTTGGATTTTAGGTGTTTACAAGTTTAAAACAGGTTTTTTTGCTAGAAAATTACTTAGAACCCCCAAACATTATATATTGTTTTTTTTCTAACATCCTAGAGAATACAATAGCGGTCATTGCAATACTTTTTTTTGCACCGTATTTGCGCAGCGGTCTTCTAAGCGCACTTTTTTTGGAAAAAATTCACTTTTTTGAAAAAAAAATAAGACAACAGTAAAGTTAGCCCAATTTTTTTTATATTGTGAAATATAATGTTACGCCAAGTAAATTGATACCCAACATGTCACGCTTCAAAATTGCGCCCGCTCGTGGAATAGCGTCAAACTTTTACCCTTAAAAATCTCCATAGGCGACGTTTAAAAAATTCTACAGATTGCATGTTTTGCGTTACAGAGGAGATCTAGGGCTAGAATTATTGCTCTCACTCTACCGGTCGCGGCGATACCTCACATGTGTGGTTTGACCACCGTTTTCATATGCGGGCGCTACTCACGTATGCGTTCGCTTCTGCGTGCGAGCTCGTCGGGACAGGGCGCTTTAAAAAATTTTTTTTTTTTTTTTTTTATTATTTATTTTATTTTATTTTATTTATTTTTTCACTGTTTTTAAAAAAAAAAAATTTGGATCACTTTTATTCCTATTACAAGGAATGTAAACATCCCTTGTAATAGAAAAAAGCATGACAGGTCCTCTTAAATATGAGATCTGGGGTCAAAAAGTCCTCAGATCTCATATTTAGACTAAAATGCAAAAAAAAAAAAAAAAAAAGTCGTTTAAAAAAATGACACTAAAAAAATTTGTGCCTTTAAGAGAGTGGGCGGAGCCGTCGAATGACGTCGCTCCGGCCGTCACATGGTATGGAGACGGGTGGGGGCCATCTTGGCCTCACTTGTCTCCATACCTCAGCAGGGAAAGGACCCGATCGCCTCCGCCGCTACCGACGGCTCCGGTAAGCGGCGGAGGGCGCGGGAGAGCGGCGGGAGGGGGGGTGGCACCTCTCCCGCCGCCGATAACGGTGATCTCGCGGCGAACCCGCCGCAGAGACCACCATTATCGTGTACAGAATCGCTCACTGTAAAGAAGGATATCTCGGTTGTGGCAGCAGCTGCTGCCGTTACCGAGATATCCATCTTCAAAAAAATGACGTATATATACAGTGAGCGGGGCTTAAGGCCTGAGAATTTCCTGAACCGTTCGATTGTTTGAAGGGCTCGGTGGAGTGAAGGGCCCGGGTCAGCTAGATATAGTAATGTGTCATTAGCATACATGCTGATTTTTTCCATAAGGGGTCCAACTTTTAATCCTATAATCTGTGGGTCTGTCCGGATAGAAATAGCTAATGGTTCCGCAGCCAGAGCATAGAGTAGTGGGGATAGTGGGCAGCCTTGCCTCGTGCCTCTATGGAGGTCAAACTTCTGAGACGGCCATCCGTTTGCCACCACTCTGGCTGTAGGGTTTTGATATAGTAATTGTACCCATTTGATAAAGTTTGGACCAAAGCCGTATCGCTCAAGACAACTCCAAAGATATCCCCACTCCACCGAATCAAACGCTTTGGCTGTATCGAGGGTGACTACTACTCGTGTGCCTACGTTTTCATGTGTGGCTTGCAAATTAATAAATAGTTTCTGGAGGTTGAAGGAAGTGTTGCGTCCTGGCATAAAGCCTGCCTGGTCAGTATGTATGAGGTTGAGTATCACTTGATTGAGACGTATGGCGAGAATCTTGGCTAGGATTTTGATGTCAACCTGCAGTAGTGAGGTAGGGCGATAAGATTCTGGATAATCCGGGTCTTTGCCTGGTTTGGGTATGAGAACTATTGTGGCTTCTCCCATAGAGGGTGGCAGGGAAAATAATTTGAACATGTCATTGTAGAGAGTAAGCAATTTGGGAGTGAGTATTTCATTGTAATGCGAGTAAAATTCTATGGGCAACCCATCTGACCCAGGGGATTTGGATTTAGCAAAGCTTGCTATTGCGACATCTATTTCTTCTCTGGTGAGGGGGGCCTCCAATAGGCCTCTTTGTTCAGTCGTAAGTTGAGGAAATGTTACTTCTTCCAAAAAAGGAACCATGTCATCGGGTCCCTCCTGGGCTTTAGAAGTATATAAATCTATGAAGAATTCCCTGAACTTGGACGAAACACCGGGGGGGTCTGAGATCCCCTGACCATCTGAGCCCAGAAGTGTAACTACCACCGGAGGCTTGTCCTCACTTCGAGCCAGATACGCGAGAAGCTTGCCAGCCCTCTCTCCTTGTTCAAAGTGTTTCTGTTTGGCAAAAAATAATTTTTGTCTCGCTTTTTCGTATTGCAGCTGATTTATGACCCTTGTCTGTAATTTAAGGCTGGAGGCATTGGCCTGGGAAGGATCGGTATGATATGCCTGTTCTATGTGTGAGAGGTTGGCCGCCGCCTTATCATAAGTTTCTGCTGAATTTGTTTTGATCCTGTTAATACGGGTTATTAAGGAAGCCCTAGCGTGTAATTTAAAAGTTTCCCATACTGTCAGGAAAGAGGCAGAGTTTGTGTTGTCTACAAAAAAATTTCCCCACTCGGTTGTCAGGTTATCGTATTCAGGTAGCAATGTTAACCAGAATGTGTTCAGGCGCCATGAAGTTGGTGGTTTGTCTGTGTGGAAGCTGAGTGTGATCCAATATGGAGCGTGATCTGAAAGTAGCCTAGGACCGAACTCTGTCTCTAGGAGACGTGATGACAGATTTTGGGATATAAAAATAAAATCAATTCGTGACATGGTGTTATGTGTTGCTGAAAAACAGGAGTATTTACGTGTGTGTGGAAATTTATATCTCCAGGTATCTATTAAGTGAAAAGGTGAGAAAAGTCTAGCAAGTCTAGTGTCTTTGTGAGTAGTCGTGTTAAGTGGTGTTGGTTTTAATCTGTCTAGATCTTCGTTAAGCGTGGTGTTAAAGTCTCCCATCCATATTATTTGGGCTGCTGGGTAACGCGCTATAAAGGAAATTCCTTCTAGCAGTATAGAGGTGGAGAATGGGGGAGGGACGTAAACAGCCAGAATTAAAAAAGATCCCCCATGGAGTTTAGAGGATATAAATATGTATCTGCCTTGTCGATCCGTTTGCAATTCACATAATTCAAAATGCACTGTTTTTTTGATAAGTACCGACACACCTCTAGAATGTGGTGTGTGGACTGAATGAAACACCCATCCCACCCATGGATGACGGAGTGTCATCTGACGCCTGCCCTCTATGTGTGTCTCAACCAGAGCCACCACATCCGCTCGTTGTTTCTTAAGAAATGTGAGGGCTGCCGCGCGCTTAATTTTGTCACGCAGCCCCCTCACATTCCAGTTAAGGAATTTCAGTGACAGTCGTGGCATTGTTGCTTGCAACTACATAATTTTATACTGATATAACATTTATCCCCCCCAGAGTGGGGTGATGTAAACTGTTTAATCAAAGAAAACGAGTGAGATGACATGCTACAGGTATCCAGTAAATACCAGTTAAGTGTAAGACATGTTAGTACTGTATACATGAAAATTAAAGTACGCACATTTAAATTCAACTTCTTGGTTCCCCTCCCCCCTCCCCCCTCCCTGCCTTGCATCTTCCCCAACTGATGCGAGCATAAACCCTTAACAAAATTTTCTTTGCAGTCTCGGACATGACGGCATTTTGAAAGGAAAAACAATAAGATAACAATAGGTGAAGTAGAAGGAGCCACTGCGCACCAAACCTAAGACCCTCTTTCCATAAAAAGGAAGAAACAGAAAAAAACTAGCTTCTTGATGTTTAGGTGTGCAACATCTGTCAATGCTCAATGTCGAGTTTGGTGCTATTATGTCTCCCACTTCTTGGGCCGTCGTCTCCAGACTTGCATGGGGCAAGTTACGCTGCACTCTACTTGTGGTCAATAGGACTCTAATTATCCAAAGCTCCTCTGAAAAGTATGTCTTGGTGGGTTTAGTTTGATCTCATTAGGAGTAATCCCAGGAAAGTCCCAGCATGATGCATCATCATTATTCCACAATGCTTAAACTAATTTTGTGTCACAACGGTAACAACTGGTGGATAATAAAGTAAAGGGGATAGGTTTTCAATAAACTAGAGTGTTTATAGAGTACGGCTGCATCTGTTCCAGGAACTTGTGTGCAAGAACTTAATATATGATTACATACTCACAGTCACATTAGTCCGCCTTGTCTAAGGTAGCACGGCGCTCCATCCAGGCCATCAGCTCAGCAGGGTCTTCAAAAAAAGATGCACGGCCATCGTGCTCTACTCGGAGGCGTGCTGGAAATAGCATGGCGTACTTCATGTTGAGACTTCTAAGTTTGTGCTTCGCTTCCATGAAGTTTTGCCTGCGTCGCTGGACCTCCGCAGAGAAGTAGGGGAACACTGCTATTTTAACATTTCCAAAGGGGATATTGCCTCGCTCTCTTGCCAATCGCAGAGCCGCATCTCTATCCTTATAATTCAGCATTTTGGCTATAAAGGTACGTGGTGGGGCTCCCTGCGGTGGCGGTCTGGCTGGCATGCGGTGTGCTCTTTCAACTGCCAGCATGGGGGAGAAGGCCTCTCTGCTGTATGTTTTAATGAGCAATTGCTCTAAGAAAAGCGTGGGGTCTTTACCTTCAGCTCCCTCCGGGAGGCCGATGAGGCGGAGGTTACACCTCCTACTTCTGTTCTCCATGTCCTCTTGTCTGGAGAAGAGTTGTTGAATTTGCTGCTTCATGTGGTGCACCTCTGTTCTCATCGGGGGGATGGTATCTTCCATGTCACTGATGCGGGTTTCAGTTTCCTTGACCCGGTCCCGGAGCTTGTGAAAGTCCTGTCGGATCAAGGATATGTCTACCTTGACTTCCTCTATCTGTGAAGTGAGCGATGTTCGACAGAAAGTTATTGCTTCCAATAGTTTGTCTGTGTCTCCCGCCGTACGCTCCTCGCTGTGTGCAGTGTCGCCGCCATTTTCCACCTGATCTTCTTTCTCCTGACGGCGGTATTGATCTAGCTTAGACGTGGCAGATTTCTGAGCTTTTGATGGCGACATGATGCCCAGGATCTGGAGTATGTGAGGGGATGATTGCGGTGAAAAGATAACGCCTGAGGGTTGCAGGATATCGTGGATTGCAGGATGAACGCTCAGAGCTGCTCAGAACACGTCCTACTCCATGTAGCGTCAGGCCACGCCCCCAAATTCTGCCTTTATTACTGTGATTCCCAAACCGGGCAAAGATACCAGCTTAATCTCCAACTATCGCCCAATTTCTTTAATAAACAATGACCTCAAAATATTGACCAAAATCATGGCAGACCGCATTTCCTCCTTCATTAGTCTCTATGTCCACAAGGACCAAGTAGGCTTTATACCAGGATGCCAGGGTCCTGACCAAACCCGAAGATCAATTGATGTCATCTCTCTTCTGAGGTCAGGAAGGGCTGGTAACCCTCCCCAAACAGGCTTTCTGCTCTCTCTAGACCTTCAGAAGGCCTTCGATTCAGTCTCTTGGTCATTCCTTTTCACTATTTTGTACTGCTGGGGATTTGGTCAAACCTTTATGAACATGATTGGGTCCCTCTACTCGAACCCTGAGGCTCGGGTTCGACTACAGGTATACTATTCTGACCCCTTCCCAATCCATATAGGGACACGGCAAGGATGCCCCCTGTCTTCTCTGATCTTCACTATTGTCATTGAAATGCTGGCCATCGCACTTAGAGATCACCCTGACATTCATGGGGTGCAGTGTGGCCAGCAAACTCACAAGTGCACCCTCTTTGCGGATGACATCCTACTCTTCGTCACTGACCCATTAATCTTGTTACCTAACATTTGCAAGCTATTATATAACTTTAGTGCAGTTGCGGGTGTCAAAGTAAACTATTCAAAATCTATAGCATTGAATATTAGCTTACCGGAAAACCTTGTCGCAAGTCTAAAAGAGAAGTTCCAATTTGTATGGAACAATTTGTGTGTTCCCTATTGGGGGATCAATCTGGTAGCCTCGTTTGATCGCTTATATGTGGTTAACTTCCCTCCTATGTTTCGTAAACTTGAGGCAGGCCTCTCACATTGGGATAAATTAGGTATCTGCTGGTTAGGTAGAGTAAATTCAGTAAAAATGACCCTTTTGCCACGCATCCTTTATCTCTTCAGGTCACTCCCTATCCTGGTTTGTAAAGACCAACTTCGGAAATTCCAATCCAAAATCCTCCATTTCATATGGGGTGCTAAAGGCTATAGAATTACCAAGGGGTCCCTATACCAAACAAGACAGAGGGGCGGGATAGGTCTTCTGAATCTTATCTGGTACCACCAAGCTGCTCAACTGTCCCAACTTTCAACTATTTACTCCAAGTCGGCACACCCGGATTGGGTCCACATGGAAAGGCAAGCAATCCCTAACTACACAATGGTCTACCTCCTTTGGTGCTCTCCTAAAACAAGGCCCGCTATTATGGTACCTACATTATCCCATTCTCTAGTCACTTGGGACTCCCTCAAAAGCAACCCTCATTTAATCTCCACTTGGAGGCCTCTCTCTCACCTCTTCCGCAACCCTCTCTTCCCCCCAGGCATGGATATAAGAGCATTCACATGGTGGCTCAATAAGGGGCTCTATAGGATTGGACACTTTGTTAGCCCTGCAGGTCCCCTTACATTTGCACACTGTGTGAGCAAACGAAATGCCAACCACTGAACGATTTCACCCCTACCAAATCTCCCACTTTATCCATAAATTATGGACCACTAAACCTGACCCACTTACCATCATGGACTATGAGCGTTGGTGTGGACAAGCCATGGAGCAGGGGGGGGGATTTTGGTGATTTACCCGGCACTTGCCATGGCAGCTTCAAAAACCCCCTTTATACTGGAATGGGAGAAAGACCTGGGACAATCCTGGAGCTTAGTTGACTGGCACAAGGCATCTTTCTCAGCATCCCAAGGGTTATTGAATATAGCGTTAATTGAAGCGAACCTGAAATTCATGATGAGATGGTATCCGTTCCACTGAGATTAGCTAAAATTTTCCCATCATCTTCCCCCCTATGCTTCAGAAATTGCGGACACGCTGGCTCAATGCTACACATATGGTGGGATTGCCCAAGATCAGAGGTATATGGAACAACATTTTTCAAGTTCTTTGAAAAATTACAGGCATCCCCATTCCACAGCTTCACCAATTGGGCCCAATATATGCAAATACAACTCTCCTCATAATATGCCTTATACACCCGGAGTAGGTGTGACACTCATTTGGTCACTAGACTTCCCCTTCATCTCTGATCCCTTCTCTCCCACTTTTCTTTCTCTTCTTACTTATCTTCTCTGCTACCAAGATCCATAGTCCTCCTACCTTCTCAGGGGCTTGCACATATTGACATAGCGGCTATTCTTGTTGTGTCTCCATTCTATGGTTATGTATGCACACTACTGGGTTCAGTTCCATAGAAAGAAGACTCACAAGCATTTGTATGTCAAATATTCTGTAACACACTCCATCGATCAGGATACTTGCATGCGGACGACTCATGGGATTTTCACTAATCTACTGCCCCATCCCTGGTAGTTATGGGAAAATACATACCTGCTCCTACGTTCACCACACTTTTTCACAGCAAGCAGAATGTTTTTCCCATACTACTGGTAGTATTTTTTGTTAGTTTTTTTTTCCTACGATATACCTAGGTAGTGTTTGGCTTTAGTGTTATTTTTTTACACACTTGTCCTGTTTCTCAGTGCAGCTTGTGGGTTGCGTGGTTTACCCCTCTCTCCGGGACACAGTTAGTACCCATTTGGGGTGTCTGGAGTTGGGGGGTTCTAACCCGCCTCCATATATATGTTGGGGAATAGGATACACTCCCTATGCCATTCATGACTATTGTCTTGATAACTGTTATTGTTATTGTTGTACTATGGATTTACTCTTTTATTCTTTGAATGTACAATTGACTGAACCACTGTCTTTCTATACTTTCTGGAAAATATAATAAAAAACCGATTGAAAGTAAAAGTAGTTAATTTTGATGTGTATCCTCCTCTGCTTGAGAACTAGTCAGTCAGGGCATGCAGCCAATACCTGTAGTGCTGACCAATGTATTCTGAGATGGGGGGGGGTCTCTGCTGTCAGAATACAATGGCACAGTGGGGGAGATTCCCGCAACCACAACACTTGTGGATTTAGGAATCTGTCAGATGTTTTTTTTTCCGCTTAACTCGCTTTTTGAATGAAAAAAACCTCTTTGTGTATACCCAGCTTTAGTGTTATCTTCTCTTCATTCCTCATGCATCGGTCCACTTTTACACCTCCATGAGGAATATCAAACATTGTGAAATTTTCTGCATATATACAGTATGTAAAATAACATAAATGATGTGCAGTGCTCCACTATAATGCATGAATAGTAAAAAAATATATATATATAAAATATATATCCAGCAAACTTGGTAAAAATGATCTTTATGCCCCAATTGCTGTACTTTTTACATAACACCCCAGTAGTAATACCATTGTGTGTTTTTCAAGAGGTTAGCTCTATTTTTAGACAGTTATTGTGGCACAGGGTACCTAGAGTGAAGATTGAATACCTCCAGAGACCTAAAGATGCTGGAGGGTTAGCCATGCCTAACCCCTGGCTGTATTACCTGGCTGCTCAGTTGCAGCACTTAGATAAAGGAGTGGGGCCTGCTGCTCACCCCCCCCCTCAGCCCAGTATAGACTCCTCTTTAAGTATTCTTCGTCATACAGCAGAGGTATGCAACCTACCTACAGGTTTGGAAGCTGGCTTCTTTGCTAAATTGAATCACATATTACCTACTGTTATTCATAAGGTTTGGCACAATGTTAGGCAGCTCCAACAGGTTACTGGTTATACATGTTACAGTCCAATATGGTGTAATAGTAACTATCCCAAAATAGCCAAAATTCAGCAGGCCACGAAATGGAGTCAGTGGGGAATTACACACCTTCGCCATATCTTTAGTAATGGCTCACTGTGTTCCTTTGAGGTGCTGGCTGCGAAGTTCTCCCTCCCTAGGTCCATGATCTTTTACTACTATCAGCTTAAATATGCGGTTGCAGCACAGGGTCCGGTGGTGGAGTGCCAGCAATCCCCAACCCCGGTGTTCAATATGATGGCCGAAACTGTCTCTACTAAGGGATTTGTATCCCAATGCTATGCAATGTTGTTGAATAATTTTCTGACTTAATTTCCTCTGAAGGCACTTGAAAGCTGGGAGAGGGACATGGGCCCTTTCATTGATGACCAGTGGGAGGAGGCCTTGCAGACAGTACCTCAATGTTCTCTCAATGTGTCACAGAGAGTAATCCAATTCTACATACTTCTGTGAGCTCATTTTACCCCTGTTAGGCTACATAGAATGGGTATTTTGAATTCCCCTACATGTGGCAAATGCCTCACGGATAATGACGACTTAATTCATCTAACCTGAAGATGCCCAAAGTTGCATAGATATTGGGTGGAGGTGTTGGGTACCATAAATTTGGCGTTCCATATCACTAGACACCAAGCCATGTCTTCTGAGCATCTTGGATGACCTTCACTTGCAGGCTCATACGAGAGAAGCTGCTACTAGAGCTTTTTTTCAAGCCCGAAAGGTTCTGCTTAGACATTGGAAGTCCCCTGACCACCCTTCCAATTTTGATTTAAAAGAAAATCTGCAGATTCATGCTCATGCTTATGCACATTGCACAGGTGGCAATATTAATGAGCAAAGGAACAATGTCACTTATGCAGTGCCAGTTCATTGCGGACATGTTTGTGCTTACGAGCACGTGCAGATACCAATTAGCACTTGGTGCCCAGTGGCCTATTTAAACTGATCTATCACTGTGAGCAGATGCTGAATGGTCTTCAGCTTGTTCCTGTGTTCCCAAGACCTGATCTGCTGCATCTGCTTACTCGTCTATGACCCAGCTTGCCCTTGGACTTTGCCTCTGCTCTTGCTCTAGCTCTGTTACCTACTACTCCGACCTTGGCTTGTTTACTGGATCTGATCTGCCTGCTGACTCTGTACCGTGTTGCCCAGCTTTTAATGACCTTCACCTATTTCCTGAACTTGCTTTGCCTGCTGATTGAGTGCCTCGCTGCACGGTTGCTGCTGACTGCTGCTCGTCCACTGGTTCTGCTTCCATGCCATGCTTCGGTGCCAAGCTGCTCCTGCCTACATAGTGGACATCACCAGCTAGCTGCTACAGCACTCGTGACACTCCTTGTCTTACACTCTTTGTCTCCACCTTCAGGAGTGTTAGGCAGGAGGTGCAAGAGAGGCCTCCACAACATTCCAGTCTTCACCAGGTATGTGATTATAGGACATAACTTCACTTCATAGCAGCAGTTCAAGGCACATTGTTGTCTGACGTCTGGTGAGTGTTTAGATTTGGTGGAGGTGCATGGCCAAGGCAGGCTATGTTCTACACACTGGGTGAAGTGTGATATCTTGATGCTGGATTTTTCTTTGTATCTGGTAAGTAGTTAGACACTAGGGATGGGCGAACGGTTCAGCCCAAGCATAAGTTTGGGCCGAACTTTGGTTGTTCAGATGTTGTGCAAATTCGAAAGCCACCGGAAAAAGTCTATGGGACACTAACATGAAAAATCAAAAGTGCTCATTTTAAAGGCTTATATGCAAGATATTGTCATAAAAAAGTCTATAGTATGCCTGTAAAGTGGCACATTTTCCTTGTGTTTAGAACAGTACCACAGCAAAATTACATTTCTAAAGGAAAAATTGTCATATAAAACTGATCGCGGCTGTAATGAATTGTCGGGTCTCGGCAATATAGATAAAACTCATTGAAAAAAAGAGCATGGGTTCCCCCCCAGTCCATTACCAGGCCCTTCAGGTCTGATATGCAAATTTTAAAAAAATGGCATAGGGGACCCCCCAAAATCCGTACCAGACCCTTATCCGAGCACGCAACCTGGCAGGCCTCAGGAAAAGAGGGGGGACAAGAGTGCGCCCCCCCTCCTGAACTGTACCAGGCCACATGCCCTCAACATGGGGAGGGTGCTTTGGAGTAGCCCAAAGCACATCTTGATGGGGACAAGGGCCTCATCCCACAACCCTTGCCCGGTGGTTGTGGGGGTATGCGGGTGGGGGGCTTATCGGAATCTGGAAGCCCCCTTTAACAAGGGGACCCCCAGATCCCTGCCTCCCCTTATGTGAACTATTAACGGGGTACATTGTACCCCTACTTTTTCACAAAAAAAGTGTCAAAAATGGTAAAAAAGACAAGAGACAGCTTGGGACAAGTCCTTTATTAAAAAATAAAAAAATAAAAATGTCCCATGCTGCCTGACGGATCGAAAAATAAAAAATAAAAATCCGCAACCGTTCCACCTCCATGGGAACCCCGGTGGTTCGAGGTTCCCCTTATTATTCATACCAGACCCAAAGGGCCTGGTAATGGACTGGGGGGGGACCCATGCTCTTTTTTTTCAATTAGTTTTAACCATATTGCCGAGACCTGACAATTCATTACAGCCGTGATCAGTTTTAAATGACAATTTTTCCTTTAGAAATGTAATTTTGCTTTGGTACTGTTCTAAACACAGGAAAAGTGCACCACTTTACAGGCATACTATAGACACCCCCCAGGCACAATATTTAAAATAATATTTCATTTTTATTGTTTCACTTTAAGCATTAAAAAAAAATCACTGCTCCTAAAAAAAAATCAATTTAATTTTTTTTTTTTCCATTGATACATGTCCCCTGGGGCAGGACCCAGGTCCCCAAACACTTTTTATGACAATAACTTGCATATAAGCCTTTAAAATGAGCACTTTTGATTTTTCATGTTCGTGTCCCTTAGACTTTAACTGTGTTTGTGTGTTCTTCCAAAATGTTTGCCTGTTCGGTATGTTCTGGAACCGGGGGGAGTTTGGCTCATCCTTATTAGACACATTAAAAAAATATAATAATACTTAGCGCCAAAGAAATAACAATTGTGAATACATGAAATAAATTCATACATAAATAATAAAGTGCAAAAATTAAATAAATTCCACCGACTGCAGTAAGAACTTGCTAAATAGCTAATATCATATAATAAATATATATATCACCACGCTAGGTGATAACAAATGTGATCCTGAAAAAAAACATATAAGTCCTTTACAGTCCAAACATGTTCAGTGTTCACAAGTGCTTGTGCTCAAAATTAAACAATCCGTGCTCCATAGACTTGTGCTCAGACTGGGTGCCCCACATGGATGTACACTCACCCCCAGATGTTGACCAACTATCTCTAGTATAGTTGCTTAGGCATGTGGGGAGACCCCTGGATACATCCGTTGCTGGCAGCTCATGCACTGGATAAGTTCTCAAATGGATAGATGAAAATAACAGAGGGAGAATCTCATCTCGTAAAACCATTTCAAAATTTATTGGGTAAAAAACGCTCACATGTAATGGGGCCTAATTATCCTGGCACCCGGTGTGTATAGCATGTGATTTTTTGGGGAAATCAGCCCGCAAACTGATGGTGACCACTGCTCGCGGTTTGGCTTGATTCCCAGAAGTTGGGTGGGCGGACGTGTGTCACAATAACGCGATCAAGCCTTGTTGTGTTTCAGTCAATCAATGGCCCGTCATCAGGAAGCTCTGAATCTGCCATATTGAGTGTCGGCTTTATATACCCTTACATCGTAATTTGTAAAATGGAATATGATAATAATTGGTCAATATACTGACCACTTGCTATACACTATGGGGTGCTGTCACATACCTGGTTGAGGCTGAGCTGACGCTAATGTGCATTCGCACGTACGCTAATGCACATGCGCAGGAATATAGTCGTCACTCACTAATTCTTATGCACATGCGTGCAAGTTACAGAACCTTTAGTTGTCACTTGAGAATTCTTATTAGCAAGTGCATATTTTCTTGCATGTCTTTGTGCACGATTATGCATACAATTTCCCTGACAGGTGCTTACAATTTAATATACATGATAGGTTGGAAATTAAAAGAATAAAACAATAATGAAGCTCACAAATTGTGTTTTAAACTGATGATACTAATGATAAAAAGAGAAGGCCACTTAGTGGTCACTAATTGGAATTACACCCTAAAAACTATTGATAATTAAATTAATCTGACAAGATAAGAAAAACTACAGGTTAATATTAAGAGATAAGTATTGAAATTAGATTTAATGGAAAGAGAAGACCTTGGGTAGGTTATTTACCTTCAATGGGATGGACTAAAAAATGTAAACTAAATTTCAATTTAAAAGGGATTTCTACTAATATTAATAGTCTGTAATGAAACAATTGAGATCCAGCTTAACATTCAGCCCTGAAGGGGTTAAAGTTTGAAGTTCAAATATCCACTTAGTTTCATTTTGTGAAATTTGTTTGATCATATTAGCACCTCTCTAATGTCTATTAATGGTGTCAATAGCATAGAAAGATAATTCAGCTGGATTTTTGTTGTGTGCTACCCTAAAGTGGTTTGAGACACTGTGTGTAGGGAATCCTTTTAGTATATTAGTAATGTGCTCACTAACATGTTTTGTTAATGTTCTGAAAGTCCTTCCAATGTATTGGGACCCAGAGGTACATTCCAGAACATACGTAACGTTCTTAGTGCCACACGTCATACAATTCTTTATAGGATACTGTTTGAACATTTGATGGGACAAATGATGTTCGTTTCTTAGGTGCTGGTTTAGTGCTCCTGCAAGGACCACATCTGCTGCTTACAAGTTAGACACATTGTATCTCATCAATGGGATACTTTTAAACTTATAGAAGATTTATGAAGTCACATCACAGACTATTCTATAATATTATTTTTGGACTTTATCACAATCATTTTGGATATATAATTTATAAATATTTTTTTTACTGTCCATGCATTATAGTGGAGCGCTGCACACCATTTACTGTATGTTTTATTGTTTTCCGGAGGTTGTATGTTCACCTTTTGTGTGCCAGCTGCTGATTAAAGTGGATGTATACCCGATTCATGAAATTTGAGCTGGGCACATATATCTGTAGTGTTTTCTTATCTCTCTTCAAGCACTATGTCCCGTGGCTTTCTCCTGCTGTGTTCTTTGACACAGGAGATAAAGCCACGCTGAATTTTATGTCAGGGTGGGTACTATAAATAGATTAGCAGAATGCTTCTCTACTCATAGGACAGCTCTGTAGGTCTCTGCCTAAGTGAAGGGGGTGTGTGTCTTTCCTCCAATCAGCTGTCTCCCAGTGTAATCCAACACTATACTGCTACTGCTAAATAAGGAAGTGAAAATTCTAACACAATGTGCTCTTTCTAAACAGTATATAAGGCTGAAGACAGCAGATATACAGTATGTAAAACGTATGTAGGGAGATTTGTTTCATCTCTGTACATCATCTGAGGCTGTTCATTTCACTGGGTATATGTGAGGGTTACATCCACTTTAATTGTATAGCGCCTTTGATATGCAGTATGTAAAACCAAAAAAACAGTCATATTCATGTAAGATAAACAGGACACTGACTTACAGACTGATCTAGAAACCTGATTCAGCTACTTTTTGTGCCACTGTGCATTTTGTAGTGATCACAGGGTGCAGATTATTATAGATAGCTCAGGAGCAGAGGGTGCCCAATGTATTTAAAAACTAAATCTAAAATATACAGTACTTTCAGATTCATTTGTGTCTGTCTAAATCAGCCCATATGTATAAAGCTGTGTTTAGGTGACTGTGCCACAGATATTAGATTGTGAACCTTGGTAGCATTTGTTGAAATGTATTCTATACTATTTTTTATAAGCCCATGCTACAGAATAATTAATCCTTTAGGTCTGCCCTATAATAATGTTAGCCTTTAGCATGTTACAAAAGAGGCAAATACATTGAGAGAAGCACAATTCTACTGGCTCTAGGGATATCTCAATACAAGTAACGGGAGGCTGATGTATAGATTTCACATTCAAGGTTTTCTAAAGCCACAGGCAGAAACACAAAATCTTTGACCAGAAACGAAAATGTTATAATTCTTTTTATTGAACCAATAGTCTGTAACCTAAGTCTCACAGTATTTAAAATCGTTATCTATGTCCCATTTTATTGAAATGACATTTCCATAGTCAATATCTCTACAGGTATATAAGTTAATGTTTTGCTATTGTTGTAAAAAGACTGCCACCAGCATCTTTTACCCTGTAGCATACTAGCTAGTAACTTCTAGCAAATCTTGATTGATTTTCTGCCACATAAATAAAAGATTGTATAGGACTCTTGGGGTCTTTGATTCCTGGAGCCTTTGAAGACCCCAGTTAGCTATTTATACAAATCAATTGAGTATAGAACTTTAACAAATGTGAAAAGCATACAACAGCAAACAAACTAATAATAACTTTTTAAGAAAAATTAAAATGGCATTTAGTATTTACAAATATCACCATGCTGAAACATGCAGTAGCTTGATATATAGAATTATTTTATCTCAATACCATCACTACCTGAAATTAATTTTACATGTGCTGTGTCTATTTTAAAGTTCTGTTTCCTGCATTTTCCTCAGGCAAATATACATTTTAGTACAAATGTTCATATAAAAAGTAAATTAGTAAATAAGATAATGCCTACAGAGACATGACAAATGTCGTTCAAAAGTACTTCAAGATTTAATTTGCTTTTAACAATATATTTTGGAATCATTTCCCAATTGAAAACCACACACACTGTTAGAAATTCATTCTTGGGAGAAAAATTTTCCAACTCCTTACGTTTGAAAACGATTGCCGATTCGACCTCACTAATGATTATGAATTCAAACCAGCATTCAAAGAACTAAAATTTCTGAGCTAAATCCCACTAGTGTATGGCAAGCGTTATCACTTCATTCATTATGTGGAACTATCCTCCAGACACTGCTGATCACAGATTGAGGTGAAGAGCCAATCAGTGGCGCTTTACCATGAGATCAGCTGTGTCCAATCACAGCTGATCACGGATGGAAACAGAAGCTGGTTATCGGCACTCCTTTCCTCATGCTGTCAGCATGAGGAGAAGAGAAGAGAGCCGATAACTTTCTTTTGTAAATTATCAGTGTTCTGACTATCAGTGCAGTCCCAGCAGTTCCCTCCGGTGCTGCCACTCTGTGCCTACCAATGCTGCCAATCAGTGCCCATCAGTGCTGCCAATCAGTTCCCATCAGTGCCTTTTCAACAATGTCATGTATCAGTGCTGCCTACCAGTGCCCATCAGTGCCGCCTATCAGTGCAACCTATCAGTGCCACCTATCAGTTCAGCCTCATCAGTGCCTCCTCATCAGTGCCCACCAGTGCTATCTCATCAATGCCCATCAGTGCAGCCTATGAGTGCCCATCAATGCTCACCAGTGCACCCTTTGTTTAAAAAAAATGATAAACATTTTGTTTGGGTACAGTGTTGCATGACCACGCAATTGTCATTCAAAAGGCGACAGAGCTGAAAGCTGAAAATTGGCCTGGGCAGGAACGGGGTAAAAATGCCTAGTAGGCAAATGGTTAAAGTGTTTGTTAACCCCCCAAAAATATAGATTTCCTGGTCCATTAAAGCAGATTAAACAGCACAGTACTTGTGCTGTGTAATCTGCCCTCCGCTAAACTGTAAAAAAAAACTGCCTGAACCTGCTACTTCCTGTATCTCTCTGTACTGACCATGGTGGTCAGGGCTGCTGAGCCCTGACCACCGTGGTCAGAGTGCATCCCTCCATCATTCGCAGCCCTGCTCTCAGCTCTCCTCTCTCCCCCTCACCCCCTCCATTCTGCCTGTCATGTCTGTGTGTCTCTGTCTCCACCCCCCCACCGCTATTAGTAAAATAAAAAATTCTAAATGGTCCCTGTCAGCCCCGCTCTTATAGCCTGGCATAGCACACTGCATTAATCTTTTATAAAAATGAGCGTTTAAAATACTGATTTAGCGTGATATTCAGGCTGGTCACGTGACTCAGCCGGTTTCCAGGGATACTGCGGGAGAGGCTAAGCGGCCATGTGATCTCCCCAGCTGACGTCAGAGGGAGATCTCGGCCCCTCCTGCAGAAGCCATATGTCGGATGTATACAGCAGCTGCAAGTCATGTGACCGGCCTGAAGATCATTCTAAATAGGTATTTACAACGCTTGTTTTTAAAAAAGACTAATGCAGTGTGCTATGCCAGGCTCTAATAGAGGGTCTGGCAGTGTTTGTGTTATATGGGTTAACAAATACTTTAAGGCACTCAGGATCCACCCTCGGTTCAAGTTTTTGTGCACATGTAAAAAACAGCCTTGAAATCCAGCCTTACCAGTAACAAAGACAAGTGAGATACTAATACTGTATATTGTTGTGACAATTTCTGATCTTGGTCTTTATGGACCTTGCTTTCTGCACTGGTTCAAATAATTTGGTGGAGAGGGGATTATGGTGTGGGGTTGTTTTTCAGGGGTTGGGCTTGGCCCCTTAGTTCCAGTGAAGGGAACTCTTATGCCCCGTAAACACATTGATCGGACATTCCGACAACAAAATCCATGGATTTTTTCCGTCGGATGTTGGCTCAAACTTGTTTTGCGTACACACGGTCGCACAAAGTTGTCGGAATTTCTGATCGCCAAGAACGCAGTGACGTAAAGCACGTACAACGAAACTAGAAAAGGCCAGTTCAGAACCAAGCGTGGCACCCTTTGGGCTCCTTTTGCTAATCTCGTGTTAGTAAAAGTGTGGTGAGAGACGATTCACGCTTTTTCAGACTCGTGGTTTTCAGATCGTTTTCTGCTGTTCAGTTTGCGCTTGTATCTGCTCTTCAGTGCGTGCAGTCAGTTCGTATTGTACAATTCAGTGCGATCTTGTCCACTCGTTACTGTTTTTCAGGTCGCTCTTCACAGGCCTTGCTGTTCTTCAGTGCGTTCTGTTACTCCGTTCTGAGCAGCCAACCGTTTTCTAGCCATGTTGCGTATACGTACTCCTCGTAGAGTTCGTGCTGTGCAGGGGCTTGGTGTTGGGGTCCTGACCTTGACACAAGTCCAGTCCATGAACAGGGTGGGGAGGAGTTCATGTACCAAGAATTGGTTGCTTCAGCGTGACCAGTTCTGTCATATGCCTTTGCTCCATGAGATCTGTGAGAATAATCCTGATGATTTCAGGAACTTTCTCCGGATGACGGACCCCGTATTTCACCGTTTGTTGGCTTTGCTGACCCCTTATATTAGCAGGCATGATACCTGCATGAGGCAAGCCATCACTCCGGAGCAGAGGCTAGTCACCACCCTGCGGTACTTGGCGATGGGGAGAAGCCTGCAGGACTTCTCGAAGTTCTCGACAGGCATATCCCCCCAGGCTCTGGGGATCATTATCCCAGAGACCTGTTCTGCCATCATCCAGGTCCTGCAGAAGGAGTATATTAAGGTAAGATTTTTATCCTTTAACATCACATTTTATTGTATATAATGTTTGCTAACATATTGTATTTCTTTCCTCATTCCCTAATTACCATGATTGTAATATGCTGTGAATGTCCCTTTTGTCCTCATGCATGCTGGATTTTTATGTAATTATTTTTTTGTCCTTCATACATATTTGCCTTCACTTACCTCCCCAGCATGCTCTCCTGGCCCTATATTCACCTCATGTAGTCACTTAACAATGTATTTTGTCAGCTCCATAGTAGTGCTTTACCCTAAATACCCCCTAAAATGTTTTTAAATGGGATTTGTGCATTAAATTTCAGGCAGAGTGCCAGAGGCTTTTTGGGGGGGTTCCACAAATCATTTGGAACCCTCCCTCCCCCAACTGCTAAGTCAGCTGATACCAATTCTCTATCTATCCTCAATCATCTATCTGCTGACTTTGCCAAACCCATACACACTATACCCATATCTTTTGTGGTCAGATGTATGGATGAATTCCCCAAAGCATGTAGTGCAAGGGCCTGCCTGTATACTTTCAAATGTTACTGTTTAAAGTTTTTGTATACCGTACTATTATTATCTTGATAGGTAATAGCAGAATGTCCAAATGTGCTAAAATGTGTACAGTGTGTATTTATATATTTGTATTATGACACTTCTTACCTATCCAGTGGGCTGCCAATAGTGTAACTAAGGAGGGGCTGGCCAAAGTAAGACCCATTATATAGGCATTCATCTCTCAATGAAGTGGAGAGGGTTACCTGTCCAAGAGCTCCCCCCCTATAATGTTAGAAATGGCCCATGAGAGGGGGGGGGGGAATCTGATAGGTGTACCTTATACTTTGGTCTTTAAAAACTCCCTCCAAAAAATGTTATCTTGATGTTGGCCAAGAATGTTTGTGTGTAATCTGCTTTCCCTGTTTATGTGCAAAATGACTAATTTTTTGGTTTATTTTGAGTCCACAGTTTCCTTCCACGCCACAGGAATGGCAAACTGTGGCCTCCCACTTTGCCCAGCGGTGGGACTTTCCTAACTGCGGAGGGGCAATTGATGGGAAACACGTCCACATCGTCCCACCACCCAACTTGGGGTCGTACTATTAGAACTACAAGGGGTTCAATAGTATTGTGATGTTGGCGGTCTTGTCGGCTACTTATGAGTTCCTGTATGTGGACGTGGGGAAGAATGGCCAGATGTCCGATGGTGGAGTCATCACCCAGACCGAGTTCTACAGGCGTCTCCAGAATGGCAGCTTGGACTTGCCACCTCCAGAAGACAATGTGGAAGGACCCCCATTCGTCTTCGTTGCGGATGAAGCATTTGCGCTGGGGACCATCTTTTTTTTTTAATTCAATAATCTTTATTAAACTTTTCCTCGTTACATAAAGAGGTAAAAAATAGGAAAACAGTAATATATATATTTTTTTTCCAACCACTTATAGGCATCAGTCCATCAACAGAAATTATACAAAAATACCTTACATTCTGATACTTATCTACCCCCCCTCCGCCCCCCACCCACTCCTTCCCAACCCTCCCCTAATAATGGGCTGTATTAAAAGGTTAACAAACAGACAGTGCAGCGCTAAATAAATGGAAATTAAAATAGAGATAGGACACAATAAAATCCACCACGGTGTATAGATAAAACAGTCCATATAATCAGGTCCAAACAGATCTTCAAGGCAGAAGGGACTGTGTGTTTGCAAATGGTGATTCCAGGAGCCCACCACCACGGAAACAAATGGCCTCTCACCTGGTGTTGTAGACCCTTAAATTATAGAGGGTCAGAAGCGCCTTTAGCATATAATATGCAAATAATGTACGGCTAAGCAAATCTTCATCAAGGACCCAATACAGGACACTCCAATGGGGACATGTAGGAAATAAAAGTGGCGAAAATAGTGCTCTCCGTATACAAAGATCTTTATTTCTATATAAAAAATCGTAAAACACTCACAAGAGAAGTACTTGATAAAAGCAGGCAAGCAATGGTGGCGATCTCCTGTTCCTCCGAACAGCAGAGCAGATGCGCAGTGGCCGCGGGTGACGTCACGACGCTACCTCGTTCTGGATGCGTTGCGTCCCAGTGGGCGGGGACTTCATCAGCAGATGAGGAACGTCGTGGGCACCCGCGCTATATACCAGGTAAGTAACCATGGCTACAGTACACCAAACGGAATTGACCTGAGGATCACCCGGAAGTCAATCCGGACATGACCCTTTATACAGAAATACAAAACAAACGAAAATGAATCTCCCAAAGGCAATAGGGAAAAACATAAATGAAAATAAAAACGCATCAATCCTGTAGGGACAAGTGCATATTTTCTGAAATGGAATAATACCATACCAAGGGGAAAAATATGTATAAAAAACATATGCATATAATAAATATTTGAAAAATACTCAAATTTATATACAATAAGTTTTCAGAACACTATAAAATATAAAAAGTGAGTCATCCGCGGCCACTGTCATCAAATATAAAAAAAAAAAAAAAAAAATATCAATCAAATGTAAATCAGCGATCTGATATAAAACAATTAGTGTCAAAATTAGCATTAAAATTGGCACTACTCAGCTCCTGGGGGATAATCTCAGACAAACAGTCACCCCCTAGGTCAAGAAGCCCCAACACAAGCCCGGGTCCAGAATGGCGCACGGTCGATCGCAGGAATGCCCGCACTCACCACTGATACCAGCATGGGCAAATTACATTACCAACGACCCGCGTTGGAGTACATATTTCCACTCCGTTAAGTTTGTTTAAACTTACTACCCACAAGTTAATACCTGAGTGACTGAGAGTCACACTTTAACGAACTTACTAGTTGGCACGTAGCCACGAATGTTGAACCTCGGTTCCTACAAGTTTTTTTTTTGTTTTGTTTTTCTCCTCTTTTTTCCTTTTTTTTTCTTCTCTTCTCACCCCGACAGTCAAGACCATTGCTTCACACCTGGGAGGATGTTGCATCAATCAAGAACAGACATCTCTAGAAGATCTCCAAGCCCAGCAAAAAATCAACATCCAGGTCAGGCACATAAGTAAGTGCAACCTATATTATACACCATTCACACCATCACATAAACCGAATACATGGCAGTGAATTTCCTGACCATTAATGCAAAGGGACTAAACCACCCGGCCAAGCGAAAGTCCTTATGGAAGGAAGCGATACAAAAAAACAGCGACATCCTATGCACACAAGAAACCCACTTTCACGTTGACTCACCACCTAAATGCTCCCATCCGAGATTCCCCCATATTTTCTGCGCAAATGCAAAGACCAAAACGAAAGGGGTAATGATAGCAATTAAGGACACTATCACATTCATCCTGCATAAGATCTTACTGGATCCACATGGCCGCTACATAATTATGGTGTGCGACATTAACTCTGAAACTTTCACTTTGGCAAACATTTATGCCCCAAATGCAGGACAATCCAAATTCCTGCACTCAGTCCTCAAGAAAATTGAACAGATACGCCAAGGAGCAACAGTGATATGCGGAGACTTTAACATGGTGCCTGACTCTGTTCTGGACTCAACATCCAATCCTAAAAGATCTCCACCAACCCTACAGCCAATACTTCGCAAGTATTCATTGTATGATGCATGGCGATGCCTTAATGCTAATGAAAGAGACTACTCTTTTTTTTCTCACTGCCATAAATCTTACAGCAGAATTGACTTATTTCTGGTTGATAAACGATTGCTGTTTAAATGTAAAACTGCTAAAATACATAGTATAGCTTGGTCGGACCATGCCCCAGTGGAGCTACAAGTGGGGAAACCTTCTACAATTAAAAGCACTTACATATGGAGAGCCAACCCCAGGCTGTTCCAGCATGGCCCGACCAAGATGTACATAGAGCAGCAGATGAAGGAATTTTTTTCACTTAATAAGGGGTCGGTCTCAGATCCATTCACCCTGTGGAATACCCACAAGGCATTTGTAAGGGGGGTGTTGATGCAACAGGAGGCGAGGTTCAGGAGGATGAGGCAACAGCGGACAACGAAAATCATAAACCAAATTGAAATTTTAGAGAAGCAAAATATGACACTTATTTCTCAAGAATTAATAGATCAACTAAATATGCTTCGCACAGAGCTTAGGCTAACTCTATTGGAGGACTTTGAAAAGGCCTCCAGGAAGCTAAAATTGACATACTACACTAGTGGTAATAGAGCAGGGAAACTACTTGCCAATCAATTAAAAGGTCACAGACATAAAACACACATACCATATATCACTCATCCAAAAACACAAATCAAACACCAACATCCACAAGAAATAGCCGATGCCTTTAGCCACTATTACGGCTCCTTATATAATCTTAAAAATGACGCCACAATACCACAACCTAATATAGAAATTATTGAAACTTTCCTACAAACTATACACTTACCTAAACTCACCGCAGAACACCTTCATACATTGAACTCCCCTATAACAGAACCGGAAGTCAGTCTCACCATTCAGTCACTACCTATAAACAAATCCCCCGGACCAGATGGCTTCTCAGGGGAATACTATAAGGCCTTTCATAGTATACTAACCCCACATATGACAGAGATGTTCGGTGCTGCTGTTGCCTCCTCGTCATTCCCTCCGGAGATGTTGAAAGCAACCATAATAGCATTACCTAAACCAGGGAAGGCTCCTGATTCCCCACAGAATTTCAGACCTATCTCCCTATTAAATATGGATATTAAGACTTATGCAAAACTACTAGCGAATAGGTTAATGCGCATTCTTCCTGAAATTATTCATATAGATCAATCTGGATTCACAAAGGGAAGGCAAACTTCAGATGCCACAAGAAGACTGATCAACGTAATCCACATTGCGAACAGATGTAAAACGCCTTCTCTGCTCCTCGCTTTGGACGCAGAGAAGGCGTTTGATAGAATCCATTGGCAGTTTCTCTCCCAGGTATTGGGGAAATTTGGGTTTGAGGGTACAGTATACTCTGCCATTATGGCCCTATACACACATCCATCAGCACAAGTACTCGTAGCAGGAGCGCTTTCTGCCCCGTTCCAAATTACCAATGGGACAAGACAGGGGTGCCCCCTTTCCCCCCTGATCTTTAACTTATTAATGGAACCATTGGCAACCCATTTACGAACACACCAAAACATCTCCGGGGTACAGATAGGCCAAAGAAACCATATCATCAGCCTATTCGCAGATGACATCATACTGATGCTCACAAAAGCAGAAACCTCCCTACCATCAGTCCACAAGGCCCTACAAATATTCAACAGAGTATCGTACTATAAAGTAAACGAATCTAAGTCCTATATCTTAAACCTAGGAATAACACCTCAGGTTAGTCACAAACTAGAACAAAATTTCCCATACATATGGAAAAAAGAGGGAATAAAATACTTAGGCATTATACTAACTCCTAAATCAGAAGATCTATTGTCAGCCAATTACACCCCCTTTCTGAAACAGCTTCCCGACAAACTAAAAAATCTGGCTAAAACTGAACTCTCGTGGCTGGGTAGACTTGCAGCTTTCAAGATGCAAATTCTACCACAGATACTCTACCTATTTAGGACCCTCCCAATCCCATTACCAAATTCTTTCTTTAATTCCCTTCAATCTATAATAAATAGATACATATGGCAAGGGAAGAAAGCAAGATGTGCATTCACTAAGCTAATAAAACATAGGACAGCAGGAGGGGTGGGACATGTACACATGCAGGACTATTACTTTGCAACCATATTAGCGCAATCAAGAAATTGGATGACATCGGAGACGAATCTGTCTACATTGTGGGCAGAGACAGAAAAAATCCAAATAAAAAATAAATCATTGAAAGACTTTCTCATGACAGCCCACATGAACTTCTCCCTAGATGCAAAGCTATCCCCAACCATACTAGCAACAATAAGAGCGTGGGGTTACCTTAGAAATTACCCAGATTGGACGGGAACAGTGGCCCCTCTTAAGCTCCAGATCTCCGCACTCAGCCATATCATTCCAGATATTAACTTAAAGATATGGAAGATGAAGGGTATATATAGGTTACTATAATATTCAAAGAAAGCCTTTTTAACCGCGGAGGAGTCTGACGATATTACCCCACTAGGAGTCCGAATCGCTGCGATCGTTGAGGAGGGTGAATTAGTATCAGCTATTAATGCCAACATACGGCCCACTCTTTCCCCCTCCCCAAAATACCTCTGCCTCTGGAATAGTCTCTTATTTTCCGCATTTTTAAGTGTGTCCATCTTATATTCCTGCTGCTTATTTACCCAAAGCTCCTGTTTTTCTGGACTTGGGTCCGCCACGTATTGTTTTTCTAAATTTAATAACTCTTTCCTAATCTGATTACCCTTTTCTCTTGATTGTCGCTTAAACCGTGATATATACTGTAAGAGGATACCTCTCAAGAACGCTTTTAGAGAGTCCCAGACCAACCCCTGCGACGCCGACCCTGAGTTAAATACCACAAAATCTTTTATTTTTTCAGATATTTCTTCTTTTTTTCCTATGATCTCTAACCATATGGAGTTCAATGCCCATATTCTCTCCTTGGGTCCGTTACAGATGTTTATCGTCAGCGTCAGAGGAGAATGGTCTGACACCCCTCTCGGCCTATACTCTATTTTTCCTAAAAGGGGAAGCACCCCTCTGTTTCCCACTGCCATATCTATACGGGAGAGAGTGTGGTGCGATTCTGAAAAGCAGGAGTACTGCCTCTCCTCTTGATTACGAATTCTCCAGAGGTCGCACCACCCAATCTCTTCAAACAGCTGGCTGAGCCGCCCCTCAGTTGCCCTATCCTCCCTTGCTCTTGGAGGGAACCTGTCAAGTTTACCATTAAGAACCATATTGAAGTCGCCCACCACTATGAGTGGGACATCCCCCTTGTCCTCAACATATTCCAGGAGATGATATAATATCCCCATTTTAAAAGGAGGGGGGATATACACATTGGCTATAACAAAGGATTTACCCTCAATTGTGCAGAATAAGAAAACATAACAACCCAACGGGTCTATCCTAGCATCCCCACAGGAGAACACTACACCCTTTTTAACCAGTACACACACTCCTCTTGAATAGGAGGTGTGCACTGAATGGAATTGTGCTTGGAATTTTTTATTCCGAATTAAAGATTTAGACTCATTGGTGAGGTGTGTCTCCTGTAAGCATACCAGATCCGTACCCAGAAATTCCAGCTCTGAGAATACCGTAGCTCTCTTGATGGGGTCTCTCATACCCCGAATAATCCATGAGGTTATTCTTACCATCCTAACCTTCCTTTAAATTATAAGTGTACATACTAGTAAATACCAACTGCATACAGATATATAATAATATAAAACTCTGTTGGTCAAGGAAAAAAGAAGAAAAGAGAAGAAAAAGAAACAAAGAGGGAAAATAAAGAAAACAAAAAAGAAACGGGAGAAAAGAAAAACACCCTCAAGAACATAGACCCCCTGTAATAATAAATATTAAGACTTTCTTTACTTAACCCCACCAGTGTCAAAAAATTATATATATGTGTCTCGGATAGAAAATTTCCCATCCTTTTTAATCTAACTAAATTTTTCTTTACTAATTTGAATTGTAAATAAATGTGTCAACAATCTATGTAACGACATTATCTTTACCATATGTGCAATTAGTGCTAATACATAACAACCCCTTAATTTTAATTGTAACTTACGTATTTCTCTACCCTTGTGCCCTTCCATCCCCCTCCCCCCTGCCTTTCTTGGCCTACCCTAGGAGCATTCCTTGTGACCCATTTACCCCTCCCAACCATCTCATGCCCCAACTCTTTTCCCCTTTTCCTCAGCAAAACAGGGGTGAGGGGAAAACCCCCTCCCCTGTTAGGCTTTACCCCCCCTCTCACACTGCCCCCCCACCACAATCACCAATGCCGCTATCGACCATAGAACAATCGCCCTCCACCTTTGACAAACTCTCATGGATATTTTCCTCTGCCACCTCGATCACCCCCCCCCCTCCCCTCCAATCCCTGCTGCAGGAAAAAAAAAAAAAACATCAGTCAGCTAGTAATACTCTAACCCTACAAGTCTTTTTTATTTTCTTCCAGCCATTTTGCGGCCTTATCGGGTGAATCAAAAAATTGTGTCCCTCCTGGAGCATCAACGCGTAGTCGTGCCGGATAAAGCAAAGCATAAGATATTTTCATGTTCCTCAGGTTACGCTTAGTTTCAACGAATCCTGCCCTTTTCTTTTGCAGATCTGGAGAGTAATCCGGGTATATTGAGATTCTAATGTCTTTATAAAAGATATCCCCCTTTTCCCTAGCTTTCTGCATTATTATTGCTTTATCCCTGTAACTGAACAGCTTCATTATCAATGGTCTAGGGCGGGAACTTGAAGTGTTTAACCTAGTGGGCACCCTATGGGCCCTCTCAATAGCAAAGAGATGGGAAAAAGTCTCTGCCCCAAAAACTTCCCTGAGCCATTTTTCCAGGAACATTTCTGGACAGGCCCCCTCACTTCCTTCTGGGAGGCCTAGGACCCTCACATTCTGTCTGCGGAGGCGATTCTCCATTTCATCCATTTTGCTTTTATAAGTATCCAGCTGGGTCTGCATCAATCTGAATTCTTGCCTCATGGGCTGCAAAGTATCCTCCACTTGACTTAGCCTCTCTTCCAGATTAGAAGTCCTCACAATAGTACTCTGTAGTTCTTGGCTCATAGAACACAGTTCCTCTTTAAGGCCCCTCAATTGATCACATAAGTCGCTCAGTGATCCCCTGCAAGCATTAACTGCGCTCAGAACTTCTTTCAATGTAGGTTCGGGCTCACTGGGTACTACGGCATCAGAGTTAGCTTCTTTCATTTTTCCCGGGCGGTTCTTTTCAGGACTTTTTTTCTTTTTCCCCTCTTTCACATCTGTTAACGGTGCTGACGTATTTTTACTTAAGCTTTTTCTATCCCCTGTGCTTCCCGTCTTATCCTGGGGCTGTTGGATACCCTTGGCTGGAGAGTGCGAGGGGGTATGAGCGTATTTCTCCAATTTAGATGCCGCGGCTGCTACAGACGCTGCAAGATTCCCCTTCTCTTTAGCAGCCCGGGTAGCCTGCGCAAGAGACCCCTCTTGAGATTGTTGGGGATGCTCCTCTCCCTTTTTTTTGGTCATTTTTACAAAACGTATCTATTTGCCAGTTAACTATACCAGGGAAGGTATATACCCGGGAAGGTGACTAAAACAGGTACCCCTGTTACTATTTTCCCCTATGCCTTAGTGAGCCCCCAGGTAATGTTCATAAACCGATGCAGCCTTAATGGATCCCCAGATAATGTTCATAAACCAGTACAGTTTTTAAATTAACCATTCATCCAAGAGCTCCTAGGCACATATCCACAGCTCCTTATACTCCTGTACCTTGATATTAGGCTAGGAAAGCACACAGTTCTTAAGTTGTTACCTCAGTTGTTGCATAAAACATTGCATAAGCCACTGCGCCGCGCAGCCCATACCGTCCAGATCAGCTCATCCGATGGGGGCCCCTGGTTGTTCCAGGCTCCGTCCCGCACTCTCGTGGCTTCCCGGACGGACCACACGCCGAATGCGTCTCTTCACTAGCAGATCACACAGAGCTCCAAATCCAGCGAGAGCACGGAGCGTTGCCGGGCGACCACACAAGCTTGCTGCAGCCAAGCAGACCAGTAATCGCCGCCACTGCCAGCCGCCTCCTCCTTCCCTCCCGGAGCTCGCGAATCAAAGGTACTGTGGAGGGGCAATTGATGGGAAACACGTCCACATCGTCCCACCACCCAACTCGTGGTTGTACTATTATAATTATAAGGGGATCAATAGTATTGTGATGTTGGCGGTGGTGTCGGCTACTTATGAGTTCCTGTATGTGGACGTGGGGAAGAATGGCCTGATGTCCGATGGTGGAGTCATCACCTAGACGGAGTTCTACAGGCATCTCCAGAATAGCAGCTTGGACTTGCCACCTCCAGAAGACAATGTGGAAGGGCTCCCATTCGTCTTCATTGCGGATGAAGCATTTGCGCTGGGGGACCATCTTATGCGGCCATTCCCTATGAGGACCCTCACCCCGGACCAGAGGATTTTTAATTACCGGCTGGCCAGAGCCAGAAGAGTGGTGGAGAACATGTTTGGAATCATGGCCAGCCGGTTCCGCCTCTTACACCCATACATATGACGGAGTACAAACTGAATCACATTATCCTGGCGTGCTGTGTTCTATACAACTTTTTACGGCAACATTCTGCCAACTATGCTGGCTCAGTTGGGCCTGAGGCCGAAATTCAAAATGAACCAACCCTGACGGTGCTTGAAAGTGGCCGTCCTGGCTTGCCCCCCCTGAGTGCCCGTGATGTCCGGCTTGAATTCTTTGCGGGGGGCTATCAATATGCCAGACAATGTCTAAAACCTTTTTCAAATAAAAAAAAAAAATCAAATCTTTGGTGACATTTACTGCTTGTGTTTGTTTTTTTGTTTTTTTTTGTTTTTTTCCAAAATAGATTTTTATTGAAAGAAAAAGAAATCAGCATAACAGTATCATCATACAGTTGTACAAGAAGTGGAGAACAAATATTCTTGCGATTGAGACAAATGTAACAGTGAATTGATTATAACAGAGAATCTCTTGTTGATGCTTTACAACATATGCACGACAAGAGGGTTTAAACTATTCGAATAAAACACTAAAGTAACTGTCGAGAGGGTGATGTTGATTACAATGGCATAAAATATTTCTTTTTTTTTCCCCCTTTTCCCAGTTGCTGTTATAATTACTGGGGGAAAATTCCCACTCGTTAGGTGATGGTGTAGGGGTTTGTATGACAATTCAATCCATGTGTAAAGTAGAGATGTTGGTCGGGAACTCTGTTAGGAGACCCATACCATACATGGTGTTAAGGTGGGTTGTGGGTAGATAGTGAGAAACATATGGAAAGGGGGGGGTGACCTAAGGGACATGAGGGGGGGGACTGGGGACACAGGGGGGAGATTAGGGGAGATAGAGGGGTGGTTGTCTCCTCGGTCTCCGCCACTTGTAGTGTAGATGCGGTCTGGTGTTGCTCTATGGTGAGGTAGGTTAGGTTTGTCTGATCCCTATTCTCAGAGAATAGTACAGGGCTGACTATGACGTGCGACCCCCCATACTCGTCCCTTGTTTAGGGGTGGGGGGTCCACGTCTTCTGGGGAGGAATAAGAAGTATATGGGTGGTGAGGCTGAAAGGATTAAACAGTGTAGATAGTGGGTGGTGGGTGGTGATCTTAGGTGAGCAGGTCAAGGTCGAAAATTATTTCATTAATGTCAGGTATCTGTCGATTGACCGAAAATGAGTCCAGCATGCCCACGTCTTGGAGAATCTAGCTGGGGAGTCTCGTGAGATGGAAATGAGTTCTTCCATTTCAGCTATTTTATTAATTTGTGTGAACCACTCTTGGATGGTCGGAGCATGAGACGTACCCCAGTGTCTAGGGATGCACATTTTCGCTGCCTTCAGTAGGGGTAAGATCAGTGTCTTACGGTAGTATGAAGTAGATAAATCTGAGTGATGAAAAAGGCATTGGGCTGGGGAGTGGTCTAAGTTATAGGTCGATATTGATTCAGTGAGTTCTCGGACTTGCGTCCAGAATGGTTGAATAGCTGGGAATGACCACGAAATGTGTAACAGTGTGCCCGGTTCATCGCCACATCTCCAGCATTTATTGGGGAATGAAGGGTTGATTTTATTTAAGATGGCTGGGGTTCTGTACCATCGTGTCAGGGTCTTGTAGTTATTTTCCTGAATGGACACGTGCAGGGAGCCTTTATGGGCAATCGTGAATATGTGTTCCCATTGGTCTTCTTCTAGTTCTGCTTGTAATTCTCTTTCCCATGTTTTGCAAGCTTTCCCTTCTTTGGAGGAAGTTCCAGTAAATAGCATAGCATATATACTGGAGATTAAATGTTGTTGGGGATTAGATTGGGAGCATAGGTGCTCAAATGGAGTGAATGGTCGTGATATAGAAGAGTCGTGATTGATTCCCTGTAAAAAATGTTGAATTTGAAAGTAAATCCAGAATGGTAAAGGGTCGCTGGTGATGGTGGGTGTTAGTGTGAGGCAGTCTAGAAAAGAACCGTTGTGGAAACATTGATGCGCTAGTATGTTGGGGCGTTGCCACTGTCTTGATAGGAATTGTGCGGACATACCCGGGGGGAAGGCAGGGTTCCGTCTTATAGGAGTTAAAGGGCCCGGGGAGGATGATATGTGTAGTTTTCGGCAAGTTTCCCTGAAACAGCCAAGGGTCGGGCCAATAAGAGGGTGTTCTTTGAGAGTGGGGGGAATATGTGCCGGCGCCAGCCAGGGTGAGGATCCCAGAGGGAAGGGAGACAGTGATCCCTCCAGTCTGACCCAATCTTTGTGTTGAGTGTGTAGTGACCAGTCCACAATACGGGTAAGGTGGCAGGCCCAGTAATATTTTTTCAGATCTGGAAGACCAATGCCCCCCTTCGTCTTAGGTCGTGTTAGGAGATCGTATGCGATTCTCGGATGTTTTTGTTTCCATAGAAAATCTGTACAAAGTCTTCTATAGGACAGGAAGAATGATGGGGGAAGTTTAATGGGGATAGCTTGTAGAATATATAAGATGCGGGGAAGAATGTTCATTTTAATAATGGCCGCATGTCCAAACCAGGAAAACTGAGCTTTGTTCCAATTTTTGAGATCAGCAGAGATCGTTTTGAGAATGGGAAGATAGTTTTGTGCAAAGAGATCTGATAGGTTTGTTGTAAGGTAAATGCCAAGGTGTTTAATTGCGTCGTGCCGCCATTGGAAGGGGAAATTAGTCTCACACTGTGTAACAGTCTCTTTTGGGATGGTGACATTGAGGGCATGTGATTTGGTGAAGTTTATTTTAAAATTGGAGATGCGCTGGAAGAGGTGGAAGTCTTTTAATAAGTTTGGAATAGAGGTGTGGGGCTCGCTAAGGGAAAGTAGGCTGTCATCGGCAAAAGCTGCCAACTTATAAGTGTGGCCTGCTATGGGTATTCCTTTAATATTTTCATTTCTCCTGAGGCAATTCAGGAGAGGTTCAAGGGTTAGTACAAAGAGGATAGGGGAAAGTGAGCAGCCTTGCCTCGTGCCATTGGTTATGGAGAAGGCGTTTGACAGATGTCCGTTAATCTGAACTCTGGCCGTGGGTGTCGTGTATAAAGACATAATTGAGTTGAACATGCGATTTTGGAGGCCTAGGCATCTCAGCACTGCCCCCATGTAGTCCCATGCCAATCTGTCAAACGCCTTCTCCGTGTCCAATGATAGGAAAAAACCTTTATGTTTATTAGTTGTCATCCAATGATGGAGATTTATGGCTTTAATGGTGTCCCTTGCCTCCCGGTCTGGAATAAAACCAACCTGGTCCTCATCTATCAGTGATGGTAATAGAGGAAGCAAGCGATTGGCTAGGATTTTTGCAAAGAGTTTTATGTCAACATTTAGTAGGGAAATCAGCCTGTAGTTGTTTACTAGGGTCGTGTCTTTTCCTTCCTTTGGTATGACTGTAATGTGAGCTTCGAGGAGTCTGTGGAAGGGAAGCGTGGAGGAGGACATGGAGTTAAAGGCTCTGAGAAAGGGACCAGTAAGTGTCTCTATGAAGGTTTTAAAATACACGGCTGTAAAGCCGTCTGGGCCAGGACTCTTCCCGGCTTTTAATTGTTTGATTGCATTTTTAAGTTCAGCTTCCGAAATGGAGAGTTCTAATTGGCGAGCATCTTCTCTGTCAATAGGTTTAGGACAATGTTCTTTTAGAAAGCTTTTAATAAGGGATCGCCTATCATTGTTATTAGATGAGCCGTCAGCTGTTGTGTCGAGGTTGTACAGCGTAGAATAGTACGCCTCGAATTGGGAAGCTATGTCTGGGGCTGTGACTTTCGATCTACCTTGGGAGTCGTTGATCGCATAAATGTTGGAACGAGCTTTGTTCTTCTGGATGGCTCGGGCTAAGTATTTTCAGCTCTTATTTCCAAATTCATAGAACAATTTCTGTTGCAGGATGAATTTACGTTTCGTTTTATGTGATAGCTCTGTGAGTAGATGTTCTCTGGTTTGTGTGAGTTCTCGATATGTGTGCTGGGCCTGAGTCTGTTTGTGAGCTAGCTCTAGGGTTTTAATCTTCTGAATCAGGTTTGAAATACTGGCTTGAGGGGCTTTTTTCCGCGACGTTTTAAGGGCAATGAGTTTACCCCTCAAGATGCATTTGTGAGCCTCCCATTGTGTTAGTGGAGTTGTGTCTCCATTGTCATTGTCGATAAAGAAATTGTGTATGGCTTGTCTAATGTCTGCGATATCACCTTCTGAGGTCAAAAGGGTAGAATCTAGGCGCCAGATTTTAGAAACGTTCTGATGGTCAGGGAAGGTCAGTGTCATTGTAATGGGGTGGTGGTCAGATAGGAGCATTGGTTCAATTGTCGCATGGGAAAGAAATGGAAGGTCTTGTTGGGAGAGGAAGAGGTAGTCAATTCTGGAATATCTGTCATGAGGGGCGGAGAAGATTGTGTAATCCTTGACATTTGGATGGAGAGTGCGCCAGGTATCATATAAAAGCAAGTCATTCAATTGTAGTTTGATTTGGCGTAGAGTTCTGTATGCCAGCGATGTGGTGCCTGAAGAGGTGTCTAAAATTGGGTACAGGGCTACATTAAAGTCTCCCCCGAGCACGGTTAGACCAACAGAGAAGCCAGATAAAAGTTGAGAGATCTGTCTAAAGAAGCTAGATTGTGCAGAATTAGGGCTGTAAATATTGGCCAAGGTTACAGGCCGGCCCTGTATCTTACCTTTTAAAAAGATGTATCTGCCTTCCTTATCAATAAGCGAATCAGTGAGTTCCCAGGTTAGGTTTTTGGAGATCAGGGTTGAAACTCCCTTAGTCTTTGCCTGTGGGTTGGTAGAGTGGTAGGAATGAGGGAACCAGTGATTTGTATGCTTGGGAGTCTTATCTGCACGGAAATGGGTTTCCTGGAAGAAGACTATGTTGGATTTTAGTTTGTGCATCATCGACAGAACTTGGCTGCGTTTTTCTGGGATATTGAGCCCTTTCACGTTTAGGGATGTCACTTTTAGCGTGTCGTGTTTGGTGGTATGTGTTATGTGCGACATGCTGTTTTTTTTTTTTTTTTTTGTTTTTTTTTGGGGGGGGAGGCTTTAAAAGGATGGGGTCTTTTGTCGGATTAGTCAATAGACCTCTTTGAGTGTGTTGGGGGGTGGTTCGTAGGGATGTTGTTGGTTCGGGAGGGATCGCGGTGGCAAAGTGGAGGTGGCGGAGACCGAGGGGGCAGTGGAGGGGGGGTGAGGGAGGTAGAGGAGGGCTCGAAAAAACTGAATGTGGCTAAGGAATGAGGAGGGAGAAGCTGAGGAGGGAAGGGGGTCTATAGAGGGGAGGGGAGGCGAAGGGGAAAAAGAAAAGAGAGAAGGAGAGAGAAAAAAGAAGAAAAACCAAGATAGTTATGTAAGGTCTAGGTGTTCCGGAGGTAAAGAAGGGTTCAGAGACCCCTCTTATGGGGTAGTACGTTGTCCGGTATAGGTCAACGGGAAAGATAGGTTCCTGTTGTGTGGAGAGGTGAAGGGTGCCGGTAGTAACGGGTTGGAAATAAAGTGTAATCCTCTGGTCCTCAGAGGGGTGTGGATGGTCAAGAAAGAAGAATGAGCCAATAAGTTATAGTATTAGGCTTGGGGATTGTGGATTAAATGAGGGAGATCTTAAGTTTAAAGTAATGTCATTGCAAGAGACAGAATATTGAATGAGGTCTCTTGGGGCAGGAGATTGAATCCGCATAATTAGGGGAAGGCGGTCTTAGCCATTGTGGGAGTGTGGAGTGGACGTCTATCTGTGAGTCATTCAGATGCTTAGCGAGACAAGCAAGGAATCAAATATACAGTTTACCTTATAACATTAACCAGACTTTATATCGTTAGTATGTATCTCTTATGATTTATGATCGCCTCACCCTCAGAGTAGGCCTCCAACCTGTGCGACCGAACCCCAAACGGTATAAGAGCAGGTAGCCTGAGAGTCCACCATAAAGGTAAGCCAGCTCGACCCACCTGTATGTATGTTCATCTAGAGGTCATAATGTAGAAACCATTACCCAGGTGGGGCATGGGGGTCGCTCACACACGTCGGAGGTCCATCCGGGTTCTTTTGCTTGGTTGCCAAGGATAGACATTGTTTGTTGTGTTGAAATATTAATAAAGAAAATAAAATAAAATGACATAGCATTACATGTTATGTTACCAGGCCTCAGGCCGGCCCCGCAAGGGGTCAGCCATTTAGTTGGTGAGGGATCTATCGAGTTTCAACATACATTTTAGGTCTTATATAACAAATATTTGTGTAATAACAGAAACAATAATGGTACCAATACCCTCAAGCGGGGTTATTAGCCTCCTTTGGGTTGTAACTCAACTGAAGATAACAGGATAACTTTCTACGTCAATACACATACAGGGTGGGCGAGTCCACACAGATTGATGCTTTTACGGGGGTCATTGGGGTATGCAGGGTATATCTTGTTTGCCCTCTTAGTGGATGTCAAGGCTTAGATACCCGTTAACCAGTTGGATAGTTGCTTGATAAGGTGAGGGGGGAATCTGAGCATATAAAGATCAGCTCTTTATGTTGGGGGGACATCAATTGGGGTTAGATATGTAGAGATTGGGTGGAATTAAGGGTGTAGCTTAGGTTCTGTGTGGAGTCGCCCCTCCAGAGAGGAGTCTACATTAGTAACAAACAAGTGTGAGAACCGGTCCTTTTTCAAAGGAGTGCAAGTTAGAATAAGGGGATTCTGTCCTGGAAGTACGACTTGTGTCTTTCACAGCAAGGAGTGATATTAGCCCAGGGAAGTTCAAGCAAGCCTATTTAGGAGTTAAATAAGGGGGGCGACAGGATGGGGAGGTGGAAAGGGAGTAAAGAGGGGGGTTATTATTTGGGGAGCTATATAGCGGTCTCAAATATTAGTCATCTTCATGCACGTTCATGTTATATTTGCGTGACCAATGTTCCATTGCTTGAAGTCTGTCTGCGTAGTATAAGTCACTGTTAGATGAGTCAGATGGGATGGACTGGGCGTAGTGATGGGTTCGTAGATCTTGCGTTGAATTTGCGGTGTGAGAAGACGAGCAAGAAGAAGAGAGGTAGAGCGGTGGAGGATGTCTTCGTAAAGTAGGCCAGTCTGTGGATCTAAGTGGTAAGCATCCGTCAGAAACTGAGTGAGGGAGAGGAATTGTGTTGATCCTTTGAGTCAAAACATCTTACTTCTGGCTTGTAGGAGATCCGTCTGTAAGTATGTGAGTAGTCACAGTTTTGATTGACGTCTGTCTTGCATAGACCTTTATAGGGTAGCGGGTGAAAGGGCTTCAGGTGATCAATAGGAGATGGGGGTGAGTTACCCCGTTATTGAGGACCCCCGTGGCGGGGTCGTCTGTGGGCAGGAGAAGCTGTGGGGCTGTTGTCTGCGGGATTCCTGGGTCCTGTGGGCGTGTTGGTCCTGGGTGAGTTGGATCTGCGCCTTCTTATATGGAACTCATCGCGGACTGGGATGGCATCCATGGAGCTGGACCTTCTGAGCTGGGGAGGTCTGAGAGAGCGGTACCAGTCAGGTAGTTCAATGCAAGGTATATTCAGAATTTTGCAGAATGTGGTGAGATCTTCAGGCACTCTCAGGTTAGCTGTTCGCCCTTGTGCTGATGCTGAGAGGCAAAAAGAGAATTTCCAGCGGTACTGAATTGTGCGTAATAGATCAAGGAGAGGGCGCAAGTCTCTTCTATTTTGTAGAGTGATGGGCGATAGATCTTGAAAGATTTTTATTGCTGAGCCTTGGCATGCAAGGTTGCGACGATCTCTGGCCCTGCGAAGGATTTCCTCTTTCAGTTTGAAATTAACTAGGCAGCATACCACATCTCTGGGAGGGTCGGTGTCTCTACCTCTGGGTCTGAGGGCCCTGTGTAAGCGTTCACATTCAATGGGGGTCTCAGGGGGCCTGCCTAAGAGATCGTTGAATACAGCTATTGTTGCCTGGGTAAGTTGGGTATGATCGATCGATTATGACATGCCTCTTACCCGTAAGTTGTGTCGTCTGCCACGATTGTCCAGGTCTTCCATGTATCTGTACAGATCTCTGAGCTGGACGGAGTGTGCTTGGGATGAAGTCTGGAGCCTGTGGATGGAATTCTCACTGTGCGCTGTTGCTTCTTCTATGTTGTTCATGCGGACCGTCATGGACTGGATGTCTCTCCTCAGGTCACAGATGACCGTTGCAAAAGTGGCTTTAATGTCCTCTGCCACTGTTCTCAGATCCCCTATGTTTAGGGGGTGTTCTGTCGCCATGCGCTGTGTGGGCAATTGTGTCTGGTGTCTGCCAGAGGGGCTGAGGCTGGAGGAGTGCGCTGTGGATGATTAGGCCTGAGATGAAGCCGGGGCCTCTAGTGATTGCATCCTTAATATCTCCGCAATGCTGCGGCCCGCTTGTGAATCGGGTCTCTGTGGGGATCAGGAACGGGATGGGTTCCCCTTAGATTTCCCCATATTTTCGCTTCGGATGGCTCTGTTAGGCTGCTGAAAATCCCTCTGAGGACCGGAGCGCAGGGATCAGGCGTCCATTAGAGTCCGGCACCAAACCACGCCCCCCTGCTTGTGTTTGTTTTAGCTGACCCTGAGAGAAATGTGGTGAGTCCTGAAAATGGCATCATTGTGTAACATTACAAAGCACTGTTGGGTGTTATTTACTAAAGGCAAAGACACTTTGCACTACAAGTGCACTTGAAACTGCACTTGTAGTGCAAAGTGGATTTGCCCTTAGGAAATAACACCCATTGTCACAGAAAACAGCAATTAGAGCACCACAAAAGTGTTGTAGCGTTGAGACAATAATCCACACATTCTTGATTAACAATCTTTTTAATACCAGCACAATCACATGTGCATTTAGAAAAGGTTTTTAAAACAAACCAACATGTTTGTTGTATAACAATTTTTGGGGTCACATTAGAAAAAGTAGCAATGTCCATTTAAGATAAAACAGGCATGTTTAAAACCAACAAGAAAGACACAAATCTTGAACTTACAAAGTTCACATTTGGTATAACTTGAAGGCAATATCAGACATGAGTATTTACAAACTGTTTTTGATATTGCGATTCAGATGGGGTGAAGGAAAAGCCAAATTTTGAAGATGCACACAAATAGCCGAATGTCAACATGTGCTAGCTGCCATCATGAAGGATCAAGGGACGTGTTTTGGGGGTGCAACCCCTTCCTCTCAGCTACTTTATTATTGAGGAAGAGGTTGCACCCCCAAAACGCGTCCATTGATCTCCCGTGATGGCAGATAGCACATGTTGACACACTGTGTGCATCTTCAAAATTTGGCTTTTCTTCAATCTGTCAAAAAATGTTAAAAAACTGTAGCACACCAAAAAACAAAGGGATTTGGAGGGGTTTTAAACTCTCCCTAAAACATCAATGATGTTCTTATTTTTTTGAGGAACATCATTGATGTTTTTCTTGATGTTTTCCAAGTCCCTATTACACCCCATGATCTCCCCGATCAGGATCTGTGCACTTTCCGAGGTGAAAGGATCAGGATCCACAACATCACGATCACCTAAAAAGATAGAAACCAAAAAAAAACATGTATTATAAACATGCCGGCATCCATCTCTTACCTGAGCCTGTGGTTGCAGACACTCACCTGTTGTGGTGCCAATTTCCACCACGTCTTCCTCCTCCTGCTCTGTTTGTCTTGGGTGGATTTCCCCTTCTGCCAGAGTTGGGGAGTCTGTGGTCTCCTCGGATGAGGGGTGTCCTCCGAGGCTTTTCTCCAAAATGTAAAAAAAAATGGTATACTTAGCACACAGATATTTGATGGCACAACTATAAATATGAAACATTGTTTGGAAATGGGGTACAATTTTTTTTGTGGGCAGAGTTCCAAGATGTAGCATTTTTCTTGTCCTTTGTCAAGCTTGAATACTTGACCTGTCTTGTACAAGCTTCACAGATGGAGACACCCCTATAGTATACACTGGAGCACCTGTGTGGGCCCCCTAATAAAAAGGGTGTTCTTGTGTCCCACACTAGTGCTCCAGCGTCCAGATGTGAAAACTGCTGCTGAGTGTCCTCTCCTTACACAGAATCTAGTTTACATTTCATTCTAGTTACAAACCCAACCAAATTAGTTTCAGACAAGTAGGCCCTAAAAAATGTGGCCAAATGCATATGGCCAAAACCATGGTGTTTTCTAGGCCGAACGAGCAATGTTTGATACAAACGAATAATGTGCCCATGAACATGAAAGTTGCCATTTTTAACTGGCCACAATGTATCACAACTAAAGTATATGGTCCTAGAAGGTATTGAAAAAAATAGGAGAGGGGGCAACCGTGAATTGACTCTAAGAAAAAGAGAAGTATACTGGATACATTTTTTAAATACTATTGCTCCATATGGCTTAAATGTTGATTTGGATCTTTATTTATTTGTTTAACTGTTGGAATAAGTAATTAAAAGTAGCCAGATAAAATAACTTCATGATGGGGATATCTTTTCTGTTTTTCTCATGAATGCAACATTTCCCTGCGTTTTTATAGGTATTCCAAATATTCTATAATGCGAGTGAAGAGAATGAGAGATTTGACACCTGTTGCTTATCCTTGCTCTAATGGCATGTTATAGATAAATATATGAATATATAGATGTTAAATGGTATGCGATTTGAACTAATTAGCCATATTGATTCCATATGTGAAGTACTTCATTAAACCTGTATTTAAATGAATGATTGGATTGAAACCCTCAGATGTGCTTCAATGGATCTTAGGAAGGGCGTAAGCTGACTAGCCCGAGACGTAATCCATCCATCCATCCATCCATATCTGAACCTACTTGTGTTTGAAACTGTGTAGGCATTTTGTGCCTGTGATTTTGGATTATACTTGCTTTGTAAATCCCTACTGAAGATATTGTGAAATAAAGCAAAGAAATTTTTAAGTGCAGCAACCTCTTGGACTCTTTTTATATATATATATATATATATATATATATATATATATATATATATATATATATATATATATATATTATAAAGTGACCCTAGAATAAGGAGTTAATATGGGAAAAAGGTGTCTCCTCCACTTATTTATCACCAATCCTTGTTTCCCTTAAAAAACCCAAATTTTCAAAATCCAATTGTCATTGGGATAGAAAGTGAGGTGAAATCTTCTGAACAGGGGCACAGACAGCAAAACAAATGTTATAGGGGTGATAACCCTTCCCTATGTTTTCCAGAAAGCTTTAAAATAGATTTTTTTGCTGGAGCTACACTTACAAAATGTACCTGTTCAAAATTACAAACAGGTTCAACATTAGAATAAACCTACAGTCCCTGTCTTGTTTGCACCGCCTGTTCAGAGTATATAGGGCCTGGGGGCCCAACGCCTTTTCTTTTTCTAATTTGGGTGCGGGGTTCCCCTTAATATCCATATAAGACCCAAAGGGCTTGGTAATGGGCTGGGGGGGTACCCATGCCGTTTGTCTCACTGATTTTCATCCATATTGCCGGGACCCGACATTACATTAAAGACTCAAGCAGTTTTAAATTACTTTTATTCCTTTAGAAATGTAATTTTGTGCCGGGACTGTTCTAAGCACAGGAGACATGGCCACTTTACAGGCATACTATTGACACCCCCCAGGTATGATATTTAAAGGAATATTTCACTTTTATTTTTTCACTTTAAGCATCATTAAAATCACTGCTCCCGAAAAAAATGTCTGTTTTTTAAGCTTTTTTTCCATTGATACATGTCCCCTGGGGCAGCACCCGGGTCCCCAAACCCTTTTTAGGACAATAACTTGCATATTAGCCTTTAAAATTCGCACTTTTGATTTCTCACGTTCGACTCCCATAGACTTTAACGGTGTTTGAATGTTCGCGCAAACTTTCGGTCCGTTCACATGTTCTGGATACGAACTGAACCGGGGGGTGTTCGGCCCATCCCTAGTCTCCAGACCTAAACCCTATTAAGCATCTGTGGGGCATCCTCAAACGTAAGGTGGAGGAGCGCAAGGTCTCTAGCATCTACCAACTCCGTGATGTCGTCATTGAGGTGAAAGAGGACTCCAGTGGCAACTTGTGAAGCTCTGGTGAACTCCATGCCCAAGAGGGTTAAGGCAGTGCTGGATAATAATGGTGACCACACAAAATATTGATACTTTGAGCCCAATTTGGACATTTTCACTTAAGGGTGTACTCACTTTTGTTGCCAGCGGTTTAGACATTAATGGCTGTGTGTTGAGTAATTTTTTGGGGACAGCAAATTTACACAGTTATATAAGCTGTACACTCACTACTTTATGTTATAGCAAAGCGTCATTTCTTCAGTGTTGTCACATAAAAAGATATAATAAAATATTTACAAAAATGTGAAGGGTGTATTCACTTTTGTGAGATACTGTATATTAGCCATTTTACAGTCCAGACCATTGTAGTGCATTCTGATATTATATTTACAAAACAATATATTGAAGGTTAAGTAAACTGGCATTGCTGCTTGTTGTATACATAATACAGAAACCAATATTAGTCAAAACCATTTAATTATTTACCAAGAAACACACAAAACAATACTTAATTACTAGTCAAGACACTATAAAGTATAACCACTGGAAAATGATCACATAATTACATTTTCTTCACAGTAAGTACTAAGCTAAACGTATGCAAATAAATTGTCAATAAACATATTTGTTATAACTTAGATCAACTAAATAATAAAGATTTAATTACATCGGTCTCTGTGAGTTGACACAAATACTATGTATCAATTTACCACAAAGACATATATCAATATATCGTTTGATAATTCCCAGATTAGAAAACAGATCAAAGGGAACACATTCAGGGGATAAAAAGTGGAGTATTAACGTGTCATGTATAGCAACCCGAAGTTAACAGATTTCACTCTTGATTGACTTTGATAAACAGATTTTGCTCAGACCTATTGTGCAAACACACAAACAGATATGCATTCAAAATGCTTATAAGTTAACATTAGCCTGAAATATAAATGAACACTGTGAGATTTTGATAATACATTCTAAATATTCTGAATCATAGTATGTTTAGAAATGTGCTAATCCAATACCCATAACTATGACCTATAATAGCTATTATATTATCAATATGTCAGTGTGACACAAAGTTCGGTCCTATGAAAATACCACGTACAAGGAAACATTTCATATCAGGCAGCAAGAGTATTCATGCTACCTGCTAAGATGAAAAAAGACTGAGCAGAAAAGATGCCATTCAAATGAAACTCTATGTGCTGTAAAAAGTATCATTATAAATGTGCAGAGTGACAAAAAAACCCTGAGTAATCTCAGAGTGCAATACTTTCTGAGTTACTGACCCAGAACAAGTAACCAGACCTAAAGTTTAGACTTCAGTGGCCACATACTTGCTCCAAGTTAGTTACTCAGAAAAAAATATAAGAAGATCAGCTTTGCAAACAGATGGATCTTTTTCAGGCTTTAGGTTAGTCATGGCAGTGGCTTTCTTTAAAGTGGAGGTATACTCAAATTTTAACAAGAAGCTTTTCTTAACAGTCTTATCAGAGTTAATAAAAGAAAAGTAATAGAAGCGTTGACACTGGCACTTGGCTTCCTCAAGTGCCATTGGCACTTGGACTTGTGATTTTTAAAGGAAAATCAAATTTCAGGCTGGCTGTGTCGCTGTCAAGGGTCAGGCTTGGAGACCACTAGAAAACTGTAAAAAAGCACACAGGAAGGTGCAAGCACCTAGTGCATTACTTAAGGTTTATTGTATAAAAAACAAACTGCCAAATTCATACTCACAAAAGTAGGAAATATATGAGCATTGTATGGCACCAAATTTCTATCCAGTGGTGTTTTATGGCCTGACCTGATGCACTACTACATTCTCAAGATGTTGCATTTTGGGGGATGAACCCCATTCTGTAGAGCTTGGAGACCAGTAGCTATGTCAGTTGAGAGGCTCCCACCGAAAAGTATAGGTCAACCTGACAGATGATGCAGGCTCATCAGAGGTGCGAGATCTAAGCACTAACCAATATTCACCAGAGCTCCTGATGGTGGAGATGGGTTTTGCTGTATGTTAGTGCCAGGTCACAGTCCTCAGGAACAAGCCAAATGTTGTTAGCGAGTGGTAGCAAAGATACAGGTGGCTGTCAGAGAATACCAACCTGCCGTTTGGCTAACAGAAATGTGCAAGTGAGAAGACATTTGGCTAATAGAAATATGCAAGTAAGAAGACATTTGGCTAATAGAAATGCGCATGTCAGAAGACATTTTGCTAATAGAAATGTGCATGCGCACATGCATGTTCACAGAACGGCTAATACACACTCAATGTATGTTGGCGCCAGATGGGCCATTTAAGGATGCTTCTGCCTGTGCTCTATACTGACTGGTCTTCAGCTTTCCCTGTGTCCTGTGTACCTCCAGTGTGTTTCTTTGGTTGCTGACCCGGCTTAATCCTGACCTGATATCGGATTCCGCTTCTGTCTTGTCTTGGTTACTGACCCGGCTCGTTCCCGACTTGGCTCTGCTCCTGATTTGGTACATTCTTGCCCGCCTGTTGATGACCCCAGCTATCTGATGACCACGTTCCTGTCTCTGATCCTGACTTACTGCCCTGCTGGAGTGTCTGCCCGGCTGTCTGCTGCTGTAGTTTTACACCATGCTGAGTATTCCTGCTGCAAGTCTGCTGAGAGCTCTGACCAGCCACACACCCTGGCCCTGCAGCGCAAGTGGAGTGCTTCCTTAACCTCAGCTAAACTGCTGTTCACGGCTTTGGTTCCAGATCTAATGATTCTCCTACTGCATTGGAACGGCATCTCCTGCTGCAAGTTCCCTGACCTACATCTGCAGGCATTCCTGTTCCTCCTGTCCCTTGGCACCCTCTGTTTCACTCTCAGTGGGGCCATGGCTGGAGATACAAGAGAGGCCGACCTCGTCATTTCAGTCTCTGCTCAGGCACATGACAGTGACAGCAGGAGTGACAAGAGTGGGCTATTGGCTGGAGAGAGCACAATAGGTTGTGCAAAAGCATTGCTTGAATACGAAATTCAGGGGAGGAGCAAAGAAGTCAAAGTTCACCAGAAGAAAGGTTTAATGCAAGATTGTGAAAGGATTTGTCCAGGGATCTCTCCAGCATCTTAGGTGGCTCAGAAAAAAAGAGATACCACCAGAAGCCGTGGGTTTAGATCCAAGTCCTGACAGTACTCCCCTTCTCCCAGGATGCCCTCTGGATGTCTTAGGGTCAAATTTGTGAGGAAACCTCTGGTGGAATTCTCTTGTTAATCTACGGGCATGGACATTCTCAGGTACCCAACAATTTTTTTTCAACTATAAGATTATTATCAATTTCAGTACAGTAGGTAATGAAAGACAACATTTGAGCATACAGATGCATAATGTGTGAACCAGTAACACAACAGGATAAAGAGAAAAAAGGCAAACATATTAAGGAAATGGTGCAGACGAGCACTACAAAGTAGAAACAGTTATGTAGTGGTTCGTCAGAGGCATATAAATATCTTCTGAGGTGTGACATGTTAGAAAGGTAAGTAAGTAATAGAAAGCTTCAGAAGTGATAAGGAAGGATTATACCAGAGCATGGTCATATTTGGTATAAGGGTCGGTTTCTAGAGCTGTGTGGTTAGCAGGTCAGGTCAAAGTTATACATTTGGGGTGTGATAACCAAGGGGTCCAATCATCCAAGAATTTTGAGGGGCTTTGGCATACATAAATTCCACCAGACACTGAATGTTGAGAATGGATAGCACTTCTGTTATTGTAGGGAGTTGAGGAGATTTCTATAAGGATATGGGATACGATAGTATGGGTATAGCTAGGCCAGAGATCGAAATTCAGACCTAATATGACTATCTGAGGGGAGAGGGGAACAGAGGTTGAAGTGATAGAGGAGAGAAATTTGGTAAGGATAGACCAAAAGGCTGTAGCCTCCCTGGCGGTTTTCCCGAGTGTGGCTCGGGGTTAAAATTCAGTCCCATTAGCGGTAACCCCGAGCCACACTTGGGATCGCATTGCAGGATCCTGGTGCGGCGTTACTTACCTTGTCCCCGGGATCCTGCGATGTCCCCCGCTGTGTCTGCGGGCTGTGTCCTCTGCCCGAAGCCTCTCCGTGCCAGGCTCCGTTCCCTGCGAGCGTCGCGACGCACGGGGGCGGAGCCTAGCGGCAAATTCAAAAAACTGTAAAAATCATAACACATACAGTACTGTAATCTTACAGATTACAGTACTGTATGAAATTATTTCACATCCCTTTTGTCCCCAGTGCTTTGTCCTATGCCCTGCATGCAGTTCTATATTATATATACTGTTCTTTCTGGCTGGAAACTGGAGATTGTCCATAGCAACCAAAAAGTGTCCCTTTACGTCAAAAATGGTTTTAGACCAGCTAGAAAACAACGATAGTAAATTAGAACACTTGCAGAATTGAGCGATAGTGAATCGTGGGGAAATTTATTTTATTATTATTTTATTTTTATTTTTTTAATTATTTATTTTTATTTATTATATTATAATTTATGTTTTTGTGTTTCAAACTTTATCATACCCGGGATATCTACTAGACTCTTGTTTGGACAGATTTAAGTGTGTTATTGTTAAGAATTACATACCTACAATATAAAACGCCAAATTTCCATGCAAAATAATTGTACCGCTTTCAGCACCTAAAATCCGAAATAATCATACCGCCAGGGAGGTTAAGGCTTGGGCAAGGCCACCAGATGTGTAGAGAAGTCCCAGTATGGTCACAGTTTCTCCAGCATGCATCAGGTACAGATGGGTAAATTTGTGCAAGTTTAGAGGGAGTTAGGTACCAATTGTGTAACAGTTTCTGAGTGGATTCCCAGTGGAGTATACATCAGGAGACCTTTAGGGGCCATTGAAGGGACTTGTACCATTGTTGAGAGGAATAGTTGCAGTTGAGAAGCTGTTCTCAATGTAGCATAGCGGGAGATTTTGAGCTGTGTGAGGAGTTTGTAGATGAATGCTATGCCATGTTGTCGAGGGGTTTCCTGATCATAGAATATTATGAGTTGCCAGAAGAAGGGGTTGTCAGTCCATTGCACACGAGAGAGGGCCAAGCGGATCCTTACATATTTGAAAAAGTCTTTGGAAGGTAGGGTGAACTTTGACTGCAGTTGTTGGAAGGAGAGTAGATGAGAGTGTTGGAATAGATCACCAATTACCGTGAGGCCCGCTGTATACCACTGTGAGAGGGAGATATCAGGAATGATAGTTTGTAAAGTGGTCAGAGGAATGTGGGTTAACAAGCGATGCGATATGACCTGGGTGATCTGAGTGGTAGCACGTCAAGTCCTAATTGTAATATTTATTGAGCTAAGGTAGGAGTGGAACACGGGCCATTGTAGGAGTATGGCACTGAGTACCAATTGTGGTTGTGTTGCCAGTACTGTTCACTCAATTTGGATCAATGTGTTTTGTTGCTTGGGGTCACACCATGACTTGGCTTGTTCTATGAGAGTTGCTTTGAAATACGTTGCAATGTTTTGTGCTCCCATTCCTCCAGAGGGTACAGGTGAGCACAAATGGGATCGTTTTAGTCTGGAGTGTTTCCCATTATAGATAAAGGATGTGATGATAGTTTGCAATTTTTGGAGATGCGATTGCAGAAGGGGAGGGGGAGTGCGGAAGGCATATGGTGCATGTGGTAAAAGGTACACTTTAGAGAGGGCGATATGACCAGTCCAGGAGGCACGGACATGTTGAAGGTCTCGTATGGTGTTTTGAAGTTTAGAAACCAGGTTAGAAAAATTTAGGGGGAGCAAATGAGAAGTGGGTGGAATCAATTGGATGCCTAGGTAAGGGAGAATGGAGTTGGGGGCCCACAAAAAAGAGGTTTGAGGAACAATGTCACCCTTGAGATCATGGTCAATGCCAACACCTAACATGGAAGATTTGGAGTAATTAATCTTATAAAGGGAGGCTTAACTGAACAGGTCTAAAGTGTGATGGAGATGTGGGAGTGATTGCTCAGGTTTAGTCAGTGAGATGATTATGTCACCTGCATATAGTCCAATTTTGTTGGGGTAGCCGCCAACATTAATGCCTGAAATGAGAGGGTTGCTGCGGATGGAATTAGCAAGAGGTTCCACGATCAGGGCAAATATTAAGGGAGAGAGGGGGCAACCTTTCCGGGTCCCATTAGTTATTGTTACGGGGTCAGAGAGAATGTCTGAGGTGAGGACTCTGGCTGAGGATAAGGAATAGAGGGCCAATATGGCTTGTAGGATAGGTAAAGAGAAGGCAAATTTTTCCAAGACTGCTTTTAGATAACTCCAGTCAACTCTGTCAACCGCCTTCTCTGCATCAAGGGAGATAAACAGAGAAGGAGTTTTATGGTGTTCTACCCATTGTAGTAGGTTGATAAAGAGACGTGTACCACCCTACGCTTGCCTGCCAGCCACAAAACCCACCTGGTCCATGTGTACCAAATGTGGGACAATACTCAAAAGCCGAGTGGCTAGGACTTTATCGTGTAGCTTGATGTCTGTGTTTTGGGGATGGTTGTGATGATAGCTTCTAAGTATTCTGGGGGTATGTTTCCTGTGGTAAATATGTGGTTAAAGGAGTTACAGAGATGGGGACTCAAGGAGTAAGGAGTTTAGAGAATTGTTTGTAATATTCGTTATTAAAGCCATCAGGGCCTGGGGCTTTCTGTAGTGGAAGGGATGCAATCCCTTTTCCAAGTTCTTCTGGGGAGAGATGGCTATAGGGCTTGTAATTGTTCTGTGGACAGTGGGGGGAGGGATAGATTCTCTAGGAAACGCTGTATGTCAGCCAGGAATGGCCGAGAGGCAGCACCGGAAGACGAGAGGTTGTATAGGTAGGCATAATAGGAGCCAAGTCGGTTGGCGATGTCTTTGGGGTTGGTAAGGCAGGCATGAGTTTGGGAGGTAAGATATGGGATTTTGATATGGACTATTTGGCGTTTAAGTTGTTTAGCTAAGCAAATCCCCAGGTTTGTTATCATGAACATAGAAGTGCAATTGCAGATGCTTAAGATGAAAGTCGAAGTTGTTATGGAGATGTTTGCTTAATGATTGTCTGGTGACAATTCGGTGTCAAGCCAAAGGGAAGGTTGGGTTTTGTTGGCTTGTTCAAGGGTACATGTTTGTGCTAGTAGCTGATCTGAGGTGGCATTGCGTTTCCTTTTTCCATGGGCTCCCATTTTGATAAAGAGACCTCTAAGACATGCCTTATTCTCAGGGGGGAAAGATGAGTATAGGTGTACCAAAGGCAAGGCTTGTCTGAGACACATTTGACGATACGGTGAAAAGAAATCTGCATCATTTTAAGGTGGCACCCTGGGCATTGGTGAGCTTGAGCTGGTGTAGATGTGATGATCATCACGGCTTGGAGGAACTGGACATATAGCTTCTATATGTCTTGCCAGAGTGTAGGTAGGTGCTGTGGTGGGAGGCCAGGAGGAGGTGAGGTAAGGAGACCACAGTTTAGCAGCTGCTTGATACCTTCTTTAAGCATAAAGAAGGTGGTGGTTTGATTCTGGTAAGTAACTGTCAATTTGGTTGGGAAATCCTATTTATACAGTAGGTGGTGTTGTGGTTTCTGAGAACTGTAGTGACTTGGGCAAATTTCCTGTGTTTTTGGGCAGTTGTAGTTGAGATATCTGTGTACAGGGTTAAGGAAGAGTAAGGATCTGTAGCGGGGATGTTGAGCGTGCTGCAGCCATGATCCGCTCTTTCACTTGAAAGAAAATCCACTAAATCTGCTACTTTGGCTTGCAGAAAGCGAATTTCCTCTGTATGGTGGTCAAAGGAGTCAGCAATATCATTGTATGCAGCAGTGGTGTGATCTGTTGTGACCCTTTCTATATTATCTGTGTGGGTTTCCAGATGGTCAATTCTGGAGTGCAACGTGGAGATAGAGGAGCGTAGCTCATTAGGGAGGTATTTCTGTAGGGAAAGTAGCATCAGCTTCGATGTGTGGGAAGCAGTGTGGATGTCCTCCTGCTCTATGCCTGCGGGGGAGTCCCAGTGCTGCTTTTTGGTAAGAGGAGCTTTATTGGGAGAGAGTACTGGAGAAAGGGCTGCTTGCCTACCTCTATCAGCAGAGGGAGAGCATGGCTGGGTATTCCCAGGGTCAGAGCTGTCCATCTCCTCCAGGATGTGAGCTGTGTCAGGTGGCCTGCAGGGCTCCCATGGAGAGAATACACTGTGTTATATAAACTACACTGCCTGCATGCATTGACTGAATATAGAGTCCACACTGAATATCTAGTCTACGGCAAATGAAGAGTATATACTGTATTTACTAGACTGTATATATGTATTGATACACCGCTTGAAGTGTACTATATATTGTACACCGCCGAATGCACTGTATATATAGTCTACACTGAATGCAGAGTATATATATATATATATATATATATATTGTAAGGGTATGCGAGGGGAGGTCATCGATAATTGGTATATTTCACCTCACATTTGTTCTATTGTCAGAGACTGAACCGGAATCCGGCCTGAATTTTTCCAGCCTCTGTGACAGGCTTGGTTCCGGTCCGGGTCTTCTGGTCCACTTGAGTCCATGCTCAGGTGGACTTTAAATGACCTGGCTTTACCTCATGTTTTGTGGGTGATGGGGACCAGCCCTACACTGTATAGAGCAGTGTGTGGGAAACCAACCGCCAAGTCGCAGAGGCAGCTGCAGCACAACAGGTGGTCGCTGCAGCACAACAGGCGGCCCAGCAGGAGATGAACCGCCAAGTCGCAGAGGCTGCTGCAGCACAACAAGCGGCCCAGCAAGAGTTGCACCACCAAGTCACAGAGGCCACTGCAGCACCACATGCGGTCGCTGCAGCACAACAGGCTGCCCAGCAGGAGATGAACCAGCAGTTTGCAGAGGCTCTAGTGGAACTGAAAAAGGGGTCCGCACCTCCTGTGCCAGTGGAACCAAAGATGGTACCTGTCTCCTACCACCTACAGAAAATGACACCTACTGATGATGTTGAGGCATACCTTGCGACTTTTGAGAGATTTGCTGTCCGCGAAGGATGGCCAAAATAACAGTGGGCGGGTCTGTTGGCCCCATTTCTGACAGGAGAACCTCAAAAGGCCTATTTTGATCTGGAACCGGATAAGGCCCAGGACTTTGAGAATCTAAAGTCAGAAATACTCGCACGATTGGGTGTCACTATGGCAGTCCGGGCCCAGCGTGTGCATCAGTCGACCTACTCCATCAACCAGCCACCCCATTCTCAAATGTTCAACCTGGTCCACCTCACCAGAAAGTGGTTGCAGCCGGAGACCTTGACAGGCCCTCAGATCGTGGAGTGTGTGGTAATGGACCGGTACCTGCGTGCGCTCCCTGCTGCTCTGAGGAGGTGGGTCGGACCGGGGGATCCCAAAACTGCAACCCAATTGGTGGACCTAGTGGAGAGGCACATTGTTACTGGGGACTTGGTGAACCCATCTACGCCCGTCTTCGGTGTGTCTAGGGGTGCAAGATTGCCCAGCGGTTCTGGTAAGACTGTTCCGGGGTTCAAGAGCATGGGGAGGTTAGATAAGACTGTTGTTAGAGCTGAAGAGACTGTGGGTCCTAGACCTGGAGACTGGCCAAGGAAGCCAGGAAGGTCTTTGGAACCGTTAAGAGGACTGGGGGTAGAGCATAAACAGTGTTTTCATTGCAATGCATTAGGGCATATTGCTGATGATGAACCTATGCAATGCGATTATACCTATATGAAAAGACGCATGTCTCTGTTTGCACAGGTCACATGTACTGCATCATGTCGGACTCTCATTGAAAAACAAATGTGTGTTATTTCAGTGGATGGGAAGCCACTCAGAGCCCTGCTAGACTCTGGTAGTGTGGTGACCTTAGTCAGGGTTGATTGTGTAAACCCCACAAAACTATACCCCAAAACTAATGGGGTAATTTGCATCCATTGGGACACCCGGGACTGCCAGAAACTATCCCCTGGGGCAGTGTAACACATTCAGTGGGGGTGGTACTGTGACGGGAGGGCCCGTGGAACTCAGAATCCCTTGGAAAGTAGGGGATGTCCTTGTTTCAGCTCCCCATATACATCTTATGTCTAAGTCACCCTGTGCTATCCTGGCACAGGGTGAGTGAGAAAATATATCTTGGACTACTTAAAATGGGACAGTAATATTTGTCCACAATATCTCCCAGGATGTATATAGAGACTATTATTGGTTTGGTTGATTCTGAACTCAACCTGTTAATTGAGTGAGCTGATCACATTAGCCTCCAGGACTGGCTAGGAGACAAACTGTTGATGACTAGGCTGAGGAGGGGGGGAGATTGTTGTTTGTATTGTTAATTGTAATTAGCTACAGCTATTGTGTTTATACTACTGTGTGAAGCTCGGTGCCCACAAGTCTGTCATCTGGTCTGGGTAAACTTTTTTAGTAAATTAGATCATGTTAATTAGGTTAGCTTTGAGTCAGCCTGCTGTATAAATGTGTGTGAGATCTCAAATAAAGAGATAGTCTTGATGTACTCCAAGACTGGTGTTGTCTAGTTCTTGGGGGTTCCTATAGCCGGATCCATTGGACTCGTTTTCCAGATCTTAGGAAGCGGTATACTGACGGAAGCACTCAAGCGAAGTCAGGGACGTTCCGTGACATTGGTGGCAAGCAGCGGGAAAGCTTCCTGCTGTCTGGGAAATCTAAACCTCTTCCTGGATCCAAGATCAGGATAGCAGACTTCAGTCACCCCAGCGGAGACATGGACCTGGCATCAGAGTTCCCGGGGCTGCTGCGGATCATCCTTTCAACATACACCAGGACTGTGTCTGAAGATTAATACCTAGAGCTTAGGCAGCAAATTCGGGTGGAGATCTGGATTGGAGCCCTCCAGCTCGCTGGTATAAAACAGGGCAAGTGCTTTCCAACCCAAGAGCAACGGGCCAGTGACCAACGGGCATTGCGGATGCCATTCCTGGGAGAGCGGCCCCAGGAGCAATGGGTGACTGAGTTGGACAGGCTGGTCCAGCAGGAGATAGAGCTGGACAATCATTATCGGGCTCTGCAATGGCACGCAGAGGAGGGATATTTAGGGGAGACAACAGAATGCTCTCTGGAGGGATATGACTTTGGAGGCCCTGGATTGCTGTGGGAGAGCCTTACAGATCATTTTATGTTTGGCGATGAAGGGGAGCCTGACCTTGAGGACCTGCGAGAATATAGAGAGGCTATGCTCGGTCTTGCAGGGGTCTCAGAGCTCAAACCTGATCTGGACCATTTGCTAAGGAAGGAACAGTATCTGGAAAGGGCATACAGGAAACTGCTAGAACATGTTCAGCACCATGCCAGAGAATCGGCAGTGGAAAATCTGAAGATTGCCATCCCCAAACCTGAAGTGCTGACCACAGGGCAGAGCTCTGCTAACCTCTGTCCAGCACTGATAACATCTTCTGGGTTCCATGGACAGGAGATGGTGAACCTCTATCCCCAGACACCAGTTATAGAGATAGGGGATTTAATAGACTTCTCTGCTGAGGAAGAACAACCTGATGAGCCTCCAGCAGAACAGCTGCTATCAGGGCCAAAAGTTCACTGTGCTCTGCCCAGCACCAACAGCAGTATCTGTGGAGTTACAACAAACTTCTCCAGCTGAAGATCTGGCAACCGGACAGAGGGTCCAAGACCCCTGCCCCACACCTGTGGCAGTTTCGGAGGCCCAGGGTGAGAAGGTGGCAATCACTTCCCAGCAGCAGATACAGGGGGTGAAGGGAGAGGAGGTGTGTGTTGGCCCTCCCCAACAGTTGGCCAGGGTGGAGGAAGCGGCCTTCCCTCCCCAGCAAAGATCAGTGCACCTGGGAGACAGTACCATAGACATGTCGTCAAAGCAACCAGATGAGGGAATGGAAAAGGAAGCAGCCGGCTCAACTCCCCAATGGCAGCTACACAGTTTGGGAGTGGAGGAAGCCAGCCTCCTGCCCCGACGGTTAGCTGGAGCAGAGGATCAGGAGTCCCCAGCAGAAGTGCTGGCAACAGGGCAGAGTGTTACAACCTCTGCCCAGCACCGGCAACAACTACAGAGTTCCAGGGAGGCGGGGCAGTCGGCCTCCCTCCCCAACAGTTAGCCGGAACAGATGGTATGGGGTTTCCAGCAGAAGGGCTGGCAACAGGGCCGAGGACTGCTGGACTCTGCCCTCAACTAACAGAGGATGGATTTCCTGTGAAGGTGGATGGAACTTCAGTCTCCACCTGTATACCCCAGGGATGCTGGGCAGTGGGCCAAGATCCCCAAAAGCATGACAGAGTGAGCCCAGTCACCCTGTCTTCTCTCCAGCAGCAGAAAGGACTCCAGGGAGAAGGGCCAGTCCAGGCCTCTCCCCAGCGGCAGATATGTTCTCTGAGAGAGGCAGAGGTTGGCTGGGTGAGTAATGCTTTGTTTGGAACAATTTAGTTGGGGTACTGTGTGGGTACAGGCATTAGAGGACTGGAACTACTTACTAACTTCGGAGTCAACCCATCTGGGGTCTCCTCCTGTGTCAGTCTTCTGCCAAAAGGGGAGAGATGTGACGGGAGGGCCCGTGGAACTCAGAATCCCTTGGAAAGTAGGGGATGTCCTTGTTTCAGCTCCCCATATACATCTTATGTCTAAGTCACCCTGTGCTATCTTGGCACAGGGTGAGTGAAAAAATATATCTTGGACTACTTAAAATGGGACAGTAATATTTGTCCACAATATCTCCCAGGATGTATGTAGAGACTATTATTGGTTTGGTTGATTCTGAAATCAACCTGTTAATTGAGTGAGCCTCCAGGACTGCCTAGGAGACGAACTGTTGATGACTAGGCTGAGGGGGGGGGATTGTTGTTTGTATTGTTAATTGTAATTAGCTACAGCTATTGTGTTTATACTACTGTGTGAAGCTCGGTGCCCACAAGTCTGTCATCTGGTCTGGGTAAACTTTTTTAGTAAATTAGCTCATGTTAATTAGGTTAGCTTTGAGTCAGCCTGCTGTATAAATGTGTGTGAGGTCTCAAATAAAGAGTTAGTCCTGATGTACTCCAAGACTGGTGTTGTCTAGTTCTTGGGGGTTCCTATAGCTGGATCCATTGGACTCGTGTTCCAGAACTTAGGAAGCGGTATACTGACGGAAGCACTCAAGCGAAGTGAGGGACGTTCCGTGACAGGTACCTTCGCTGCTTAATGAAGCTTTAGTGGGGAGAGATTTTCCCCATTTTTGGAATTTATGGGAGAGCAAAGGGAGGCTGGTAGGTAGAGCTCCCCCTGCTGGGGAAGCACAGGAACTTTCACCAGACCCTTTTTGCCAAAAGGAAGGGGATGCTGTTGGTGGGTTTAAGGAAGCCGGAGATCCTCTTCCTTTCCCTGTCATGGCTGGGGAGCCGGAGGACCTGAAAGCTAGCTCCCAGCCCGAGGGTAATGAACAAGAGAACACCTCTGACCCTGACAATGAGAGTAGCCAGAATGTGGTACCCGACTTAGAGGTCAGGAGAGAGGATTTCTGTACCGACCAACTCAGAGATGCCACCCTCATGAAAGCCAGAGAAAACGTTAAGATGGTGGATGGGCAATTAGTGGATCCTAATTGGGGGGGTGTCTCTCCCCTACATGGCCCAAAAAAAAAACCACTTACTGTATCAGGTGATAAAACGGGGAGAGGACGTGGTAGAACATCTACTGGTTCCCAAACCCTTTCATAGGGTGGTGCTAGACCTGGCCTATTGTCATGTAATGGGGGGACATCTTGGTATCGAAAAGACCAGGGAGAGAACCGCCCAGAGATTTTCTGGCCCAGGTCGTATGCAGATGTCCGGGAGTACTGTGAATCGTGCCCTGAGTGCCAAATGTCAACACGATCACCACATTTTCGCAGTTTCCTTGTTCCTCTACCTATAGTCGAGGTTCCGTTTGAGAGAATTGGCATGGACCTAGTGGGGCCGGTAGTGAAGTCTGCCTGGTGTCACCAGCATATTTTGGTAATCCTGGACTATGTGATGCGCTATCCTGAGGCCATTCCCTTGCGTAACACCTCGGCTAAGGCTATCGCCAAGGAGCTAGTCCAGGTGTTTAGTCGAGTGGGGATCCCAAAGAGGTTCCTAACCGATCAGGGCACCCCATTTATGTCCAGGGTTACCAAGGACTGTGTAAGTTATACAAAATCTACCATCTCTGTACCTCTGTCTACCATCCCCAAGCAGATGGTCTTGTCGAAAGATTTAATAAAACTTTGAAAAGTATGCTGAAAAAGGTGGTCGACAAAGATGGGAGAAACTGGGATTTTTTGCTACCTTATCTCATGTTTGTCATACGTGAGGTTCCGCAGGCATCTACAGGCTAATCCCCCTTTTAGCTCTTGTATGGTAGACATCCCAGGGGCCTACTCGATGTCACCAAAGAAACATGGGAAGGAGAGGCCACCCCATATAGAAGCATCATAGAGCATGTCTCCTTGATGCAGGATTGAATCACAGCTGTCCTGCCCCTGCTACGAGAACATATGGAGCGAGCCCAGGAGGCTCAGAGGAGGGTCTATGATCGGGGTGCCAAGGTCCGTACTTTCAGCCCCGGGGACAGAGTGTTCGAACTGGTGCCCACGGTGGAAAGCAAGTTCCTGGTCAAGTGGAAGGGTCCCTTTGATGTTGTCGAAAGGGTGGGGGAGGTAAACTACAAAGTCTACCAGCCAGGGAAAAGGAAACCACACCAAATTTATCATGTGAATCTCTTAAAGCCCTGAAAGGACAGAGAGACTTTACTGGCCGCATGCCGGCTTCCCACAGAGCGGTTACCGGTGACACCTGATGTCCCCATAATGGATTCCCTGTCCATGGCACAACAAAGTGACGTTAGGGTGTTTGTGTACAAAAATAGAGACTTTTTTTCCCCCTTACCTGGACTGACCAGGGCCCTTTTTAAGGCAGGGCAAAAGGGGCAGCTGCCCTGGGCCCTGTCATTGTTGTGGGGCCCAAAGCAGCTGCCTCATACTTAGCAACTATCCCAGTTTAAATTCCCGTGTCCCTTGAGGTTTTAGTCCCTTGCTGTGTCCTGATATCTCAATGTGAAGTTCTGTTACTAATGCTGCCCAGCTCTGACCTACTGTTTTGTACAGATGACTCACCTGCAGACCCTGTGTTTATATGTAAATACCGACATTGACATGTAAATAGTGACGGCATTCATATGTTAATAGCGGTAGACCGGCAGGATTCATATGTAAATAGAGGCAGTGTTCATATGTATATCATGCCCCCCTAAGGTCATATCCACCATCACCTATACTAAATGCTGCCCACTGGGGAGGTAAAGGGGCATGCTTGAAAGTCCTGCCTACAACTGTGGTCATTAAGCCTATCATCAGCCTGTTCTGCAAATGTAAACAAATTAGTGGGGGGAGGGTCAGTGTGAATGCCCCCCTTACATTGGTGGTCAGTGTAAATCCCTCCTTACATTGGGGGTTACTGTGAATGCTTCTATTACATTAGTGGTCAGTGTAAACCCCTATTACATTGGTGGTCAGTGTTGAAACTCCTCTTTATATTTGTAGTCAGTATAAAAAAATCAGCATTGCCATTGAGCATACCCTCCCCTCCCCGAGCACTGCCACTGATCCCAGGAGTCCTAGGATCCCTAGTAGTTTTCTGTCTATTAATGGGTCCCCTCACCTCCCCAGTCCATGGTGTGCATGCAGTGAGGAGATGATGTGCTGTAACCTCTAGCAACCAATCAGTAAGCAGTAATGATGTGTAGTAACCTAAAGCAACCGATCAGTGAGCAGTATTGATGTACAGTAATCTCTAGCAACCAATCAACAAGCAGAAATTATGTGCTGTAACCTATAGCAACCAGTCAGTGAGTGGTAATGATACACTGTAACCTCTGGCAACCAATCGCAAGCGCTGTCTGATCTCATTCAGTAAACTGATTTTGAGTCTAGCTGTTTTTTATTGTATGTCTCAAAGCAGGTGGAGAGCGAAACTGCATGGGGGGGAGGGGGGCCCAAAACATTTTTTTGCCCAGGGTCCAATCAATTTTAAAGACTGACCAACGTGATCCAGCATGACATAGTGACAGAACCCAGGGTTCGCGTAAATGTAAAGCCATATAGAATCCCAGAGGCCAGGCGAGAGGCAGTCGCGAAGGAAATAAAAAATATGTTAGAGTTGGACATGATAAAAGAGTCCCACAGTGAGTGGTCGAGCCCGATAGTGCTGGTCCCAAAACCTGATGGCACTATCAGGGTTTGTAATGACTTTAGGAAATTCAATAGTGTGTCTAAGTTCGATGCATACCCGATGAACTTGTGGACAGGTTGGGACAGGTGGGGACAGGCTCGCCACATAACAACCCTAGACCTAACTAAAGGCTATTGGCAAATACCACTAACTGAATTGGCCAAGGAGAAGACTGCCTTTTCCACTCCTGAGGGCTCGTTTCAGTAAAAGCGGATGCCTTTTGGTCTGCATGGAGCCCCTGCATCGTTCCAGTGAATGATGGACAAAACTTTGAGACCACATCGCCTGTATGCAGCTGCTTATTTGTATGATGTGGTCATCCACAGCCCAGATTGGGAATCGCACCTCCTCCGAGTACAAGCAGTAGATTCCCTTAGGAAAGCAGGTCTCACGGCCAACCCAAAAAAGTGTGCCATAGGCCTGGAGGAGGCCAAATACCTTGGGTACATTATTGGCCGGGGACTGGTCAAGCCTCAGACCAATAGGGTTGAGGCAATTCAAAAATGGCCCCAACCGGTAAACAAAAAACAAGTTTGGGCCTTCCTGGGCATTACAGGGTATTACAGACGTTTTAAACCCAACTTTGCCACCACTGCCACCCCTCTGACCAACCTGACAAAAGGTAGAGGGTCGGTCATGGTTAAATGGAATCCTGAAGCCGAGGAGGCGTTCCAGAAATTAAAGCAGGCCCTTTGTGTACTACCGGTGCTAGTGACCCCGGACTTCACAAAGGAGTTTATGGTACAGTCGGATGCCTCTGAGGTGGGACTAGGGGCTGTACTATCCCAGAACAGAGATGGTGAGGAACACCCGGTTGTATACCTGAGCCAGAAACTAAACAAGCACGAAAAAAACTATGCCATTGTCAAAAAGGAGTGTCTCGCTATTAAATGGGCCTAGACTCCCTGAAGTATTACTTGTTGGGAAGGTCATTTAAGCTGGTCACCGACCATGCTCCCCTAAAGTGGATGTGTGACAACAGAGAGAAAAATGGCCGCATGACAAGATGGTTCCTGGCTTTACAGCCCATTAAATTTACAGTAGAGCATAGGCCGTACAAGCTCCAAAACAATACAGATGCCCTCTCCCGCATGCACTGTATGTTTGGGACAATTGCTCAGCCGCAGGGGCTTGAGCAGAGGGGGGAGGATATGTGAGGGTATGCGAGGTGAGGTCATCGATAATCGGTATATTTCACCTCTCATTTGTTCTATTGTCAGAGACTGAACCGGCCCGGATTTTTCCAGCCTCTGTGGCAGGCTTAGTTCTGGTCCGGGTCTTCTGGTCCACTTGAGTCCATGCTCAGGTGGACTTTAAATGACCAGGAAGAGAGCACAGGAGGGCTCTGGCCTGAGACTCAGAAGGGAATCTGAGAAAGAGGAGCTCTGTTTGTTTGGATTGAAAACTAATGTTTGCTTTACCTCATGTTTTGTGGGTGATGGGGACCAGCCCCACACCGTATAGAGAGCAGTGCACTGTTTAGTTTAGCGCCGGACGGCAAGGATTTGTTTTACTGTTTTGTTTATTTTTATGACTTTGCAAATCACCTGTAAATAAACCTGGCAACCCGCCAGATTTTAAAGAAACTGCCTGTACGCTGACCTTCATTTCAAGAAAAGGTGATCCCCACGAGCTAATCACCCCACAATATATATATATATATATATATATATATATATATATATATATATATATATATATATATATATATAAAATCTCACAAAAGTGAGTACACCCCTCACATTTTTGTAAATATTTTATTATAACCTTTCATGTGACAACACTGAAGAAATGACACTTTGCTACAATGTAAAGTAGTGAGTGTACAGCTTGCATAACAGTGTAAATTCCCTGTCCCCTCAAAATAACTCAACACACAGCCATTAATGTCTAAACCACTGACAACAAAAGTGAGTACACCCCTAATTGAAAATGTCCAAATTGGGCCTAGTTAGCCATTTTCCCGGTGTCATGTGACTCATTAGTGTTACAAAGTCTCAGGTGTGAATGGGGAGCAGGTGTGTTAAATTTGGTGTTATTGCTCTCACTCTCTTATACTGGTCACTGGAAGTTCAACATGGCACCTCAAGACAAAGAACTCTCTGAGGATCTGAAAAAAAGAATTGTTGCTATACATAAAGATGGCCTAGGCTATAAGACGATGGCAAAGACCCTGAAACTGAGCTGCAGATTGGTGTCCAAGACCATTCAGCTGTTTAACAGGACAGGTTCCACTTAGAACAGGCCTCGCCATGGTCAACCAAAGAGGTTGAGTGCACGTGCTCAGCGTCATATCCAGAGGTTGTCTTTGGGAAATGGACGTATGAGTGCTGCCAGCATTGCTGCAGAGTTTAAAGGGGCAGGGGGTCAGCCTGTCAGTGCCCAGACCATACACTGCACACTGCATCAATTTGGTCTGCATGGCTGTCGTCCCAGAAGGAAGCCTCTTCTAAAGATGATGCACAAGGAAGCCTGCAAATAGTTTGCTGAAGACAAGCAGACTAAGGACATGGATTACTGGAACCATGTCTTGTGGCCTGATGAGACCAAGATAAACTTATTTGGTTCAGATGGTGTCAAGCGTGTGTGGTGGCAACCAGGTGTGGAGTACAAAGACAAGTGTGTCTTTCCTACAGTCAAGCATGGTGGTGGGAGTGTCATGGTCTGGGGATGCATGAGTGCTCCCGGCACTGGGGAGCTACAGATCACTGAGGGAACCATGAATGTCAACATGTACTGTGAAATACTGAAGCAGAGCATGATCCCCTCCCTTTGGAGACTGGGTCGCAGGGCAGTATTTTAATGTGATAACAACCCCAAATACACCTCCAAGACGACCACTGCCTTGCTAAAGAAGCTGAGGGTAAAGGTGATGGACTGGCTAAGCATGTCTCCAGATTTAAAATCTATTGAGCATCTCTGGGGCATCCTCAAATGGAAGGTGGAGGAACGCAAGGTCTCTAACATCCACCAGCTCCGTGATGTCCTCATGGAGAAGTGGAAGAGGACTCCAGTGGCAACCTGTGAAGCTCTGGTGAACTTCATGTCCAAGAGGGTTAAGGCAGTGCTGGAAAATAATGGTGGCCACACCAAATTTTGATACTTTGGGCCCAATTTGGACATTTTTACTTATGCCCTGTACACACGGTTGGATTTTCCGACAGAGAATGTTCAATGGGAGCTTGTTATTTCTGGAAAATTCTTTCCCGCAAGCCACTAACTATATATACTAGGCTGTATGTATATATATATATATATATATATATATATATATATATATATATATATATATATATACACACACACTGTATATATTATTAATACACTGCCTGCAAGCCACTAACTACTTAATCTATCTCAAGTTATCTCTAGCTCTGTCTACTCCAACACACTACATATGGCCACTGTGCAAGCAGCCCTATATAGTGTGGGGCATGGACTTAGCCCCCTGAGTCCTGATTGGCTAAAGGCACCCTGCCTTTGGCCAATCATGGCTCTCGCAGCAAAGCGTGTTGTGATTGGCCAAAGCATGCAGGTCAGGTGCATGCTTTGGTCAATCATCAGACATCAATGCACTGCGATCTCGCAGTGCATTATAGGATGTTCCACGGTGCTTGAATTTTCCGCAAATGCCCCATAATGTTTGATATTCGCCGAATGGGCAAACACCAGATGTTCGAGTTGAACTTACGTTCGACTCGAACAATGGCACCATCCCTTTTTCTTGATATGAAACACAAAACTCCTAAAAGAGATTCTCAGCGCGTGTGTGTGGAACATATGGCAATAGATAGCCACACAGTGTGATTCCTAGAATGGCATCTCACCAATTCCTTGGGCCCTTTACAACAGTTTTTGGACCTCACATACAATTGATGGGTTTTCCCGCAGGCCACATCTAATCTGATTTTCTGTGCAATTTTAATTGACTTGCACCATTTACCTATAACCACATTGTGTGGCTATCTGTTACCATGTGCTCCACATATCTGATTGTGCTGAGGATATACAGTATATGTTCTAGCGGCACCAGCTTATATGGACTTACACTACAGTGCCTTGAAAAAGTATTCATACCCCTTGAAATTTTCCGCATTCTGTCATGTTACAACCAAAAAAGTAAATGTAGTTTTTTGGGATTTTATGTGATAGACCAACACAAAGTGGCACGTCAAAATGTTTTCAACATTTTTTACAAATAAATATCTGAAAAGTGTGGGGGCATTTGTATTCAGCCCTCCTGAGTAGGGATGAGCTTCGTGTTCGAGTTAAACCCATGTTCGACTCGAACATCGTATGTTCGTCCGTTTGTCTAATTACTAACGATATGGGCCGTTCGCGCCAAATTCGAGTGGCGCGTCACAGCCCATAATTCACTGCGGCATCACAGTGCATTGCTGGCTGATGATTGGCCAAGCATCCACTATGACCCGCATGCTTGGCCAATCACAGCGCCGTCTGTGCAGAGAGCCGTAATTGGCCAAAGCCAGGGTGGCTTTGGCCAATTATGGCTCAGGGGGTTTAGTACACGCCCCACACTATATAAGGCCGCCTGCATGGTGGCCCTGTGTAGTGTGTTCCGGCGTTGAGAGAGAGATAGATAGACAGAGAGACAGTGTCATTTGATTTAAGTCAGATAGAGTAGGCAGGCGAGTCAGTTAGCTGCACTTACAGTGTATTTTGTATATATATACATCCTAGGTGTTGTGTATATATACATATATATATATATATATATATATATATATATATACATTGTATACAGTTTAGCTAGATCCGTTCCTGTTATTCTCTTCCTACTGACAGGCAGGCAGGTGTATTTACAGTATTTACAGCTACCTGAAGAAAATTAGTGGTGTTCTTCTGATCCTATTAGTACAGTACCGCAGGCAGCTGCAGTATTTACAAATTAGTGTAGTGCGTCCTCTGCACAGTGTGCACCTAAAGCTACCTGAATAAAATTGGTGGTGTTCTTCTGATCCTATATTAATACCACAGGCAGGCAGCTACAGTATTTACAGTTAGTGTACTGTGTCCTCTGCACAGTGTGCACCTAAAGCTACCTTAATAAAACTGGTGGTGTTCTTCTGATCCTATTAATACCCAAGGCAGGCAGCTACAGTATTTACAATTAGTGTAGTGCGTCCTCTGCACAGTGTGCACCTAAAGCTACCTGGAGACAATTGCTGTTGTTCTGCTCCTATTAATACCACAGGCAGGCAGCTACAGTATTTACAGTTAGTGTACTGTTTCCTCTGCACAGTGTGCATCTAAAGCTACCTGAAGACAATTGCTGTTGTTCTGCTCCTATTAACACCACAGGCAGGCAACTACAGTATTTACAGTTAGTGTAGTGCGTCCTCTGCACAGTGTGCACCTAAAGCTACCTGAAGAAAATTGGTGGTGTTCTTCTGATCCTATATTAATACCACAGGCAGGCAGCTACAATATTTACAGTTAGTGTACTGTGCCCTCTGCACAGTGTGCACCTAAAGCTACCTGAATAAAACTGGTGGTGTTCTTCTGATCCTATTAATACCCAAGGCAGGCAGCTACAGTATTTACAATTAGTGTAGTGCGTCCTCTGCACAGTGTGCACCTAAAGCTACCTGGAGACAATTGCTGTTGTTCTGCTCCTAGTAATACCACAGGCAGGCAGCTACAGTATGTACAGTTAGTGTACTGTGTCCTCTGCACAGTGTGCACCTAAAGATACCTGAAGACAATTGCCGTTGTTCTGCTCCTATTAATACCACAGACAGGCAGATACAGTATTTACAGTTAGTGTACTGCGTCCTCTGCACAGTGTGGACCTAAAGCTACCTGAAGACAATTGCTGTTGTTCTGCTCCTATTAATACCACAGGCAGGCAGCTACAGTAGTTACAGTTAGTGTACTGTGTCCTCTGCACAGTGTGCACCTAAAGCTACCTGAATAAAATTGGTGGTGTTCTTCTGATCCTATATTAATACCACAGGCAGGCAGCTACAGTATTTACAGTAAGTGTACTGCGTCCTCTGCACAGTGAGCACCTAAAGCTACCTGAATAAAATTGGCGGTGTTCTTCTGATCCTATATTAATACCACAGGCAGGCGGCTACAGTATTTACAGTTAGTGTACTGCGTCCTCTGCACAGTGTGGACCTAAAGCTACCTGAAGACAATTGCTGTTGTTCTGCTCCTATTAATACCACAGGCAGGCAGCTACAGTATTTACAGTTAGTGTACTGTGTCCTCTGCACAATGTGCACCTAAAGCTACCTGAATAAAATTGGCAGTGTTCTTCTGATCCTATATTAATACCACAGGCAGGCAGCTACAGTATTTACAGTTAGTGTACTGCGTCCTCTGCACAGTGTGCACCTAAAGCTACCTGAAGACAATTGCTGTTGTTCTGCTCCTATTAATACCACAGACAGACAGCTACAGTATTTAGAGTGTGCACCTAAAGCTACCTGAATAAAATTGGTGGTGTTCTTCTGATCCTATAATAATACCACAGACAGGCAGCTACAGTATTTACAGTTAGTGTACTGTGTCCTCTGCACAGTGTGCACCTAAAGCTACCTGAATAAAATTGTTGGTGTTCTTCTGATCCTATATTAATACCACAGGCAGGCAGCTACAGTATTTGCAGTTAGTGTACTGCATCCTCTGCACAGTGTGCACCTAAAGCTACCTGAATAAAATTGGCGGTGTTCTTCTGATTCTATATTAATACCACAGGCAGGCAGCTACAGTATTTACAGTTAGTGTACTGCGTACTCTGCACAGTGTGCACCTAAATCTACCTGAAGACAATTTCTGTTGTTCTGCTCCTATTAATACCACAGACAGACAGCTACAGTATTTACAGTTAGTGTACTGTGTCCTCTGCACAGTGTGCACCTAAAGATACTTGAAGACAATTGCTGTTGTTCTGCTCCTATTAATAATACAGACAGGCAGCTACACTACTTACAGTTAGTGTACTGTGTCCTCTGCAGTGTGCACCTAAAGCTACCTGAATAAAATTGGTGGTGTTCTTCTGAACCTATATTATATACTATACCATAGTGTACTGCATCCTCTGCACAGTGTGCACCTAAAGCTACCTGAATAAAATTGGTGGTGTTCTTCTGATTCTATATTAATACTACAGGCAGGCAGCTACAGTATTTACAGTTAGTGTACTGCGTCCCCTGCACAGTGTGCACCTAAAGCTACTTGAAGACAATTGCTGTTGTTCTGCTCCTATTAATAATACAGACAGGCAGCTACACTATTTACAGTTAGTGTACTGTGTCCTCTGCCCAGTGTGCACCTAGAGCTACCTGAAGAAAATTGGTGGTGTTCTTCTGATCCTATATTAATACCACAGGCAGGCAGCTACAGTATTTACAGTTAGTGTACTGCGTCCCCTGCACAGTGTGCACCTAAAGCTACTTGAAGACAATTGCTGTTGTTCTGCTCCTATTAATAATACAGACAGGCAGCTACACTATTTACAGTTAGTGTACTGTGTCCTCTGCAGTGTGCACCTAAAGCTACCTGAATAAAATTGGTGGTGTTCTTCTGAACCTATATTATATACTATACCATAGTGTACTGCATCCTCTGCACAGTGTGCACCTAAAGCTACCTGAATAAAATTGGTGGTGTTCTTCTGATTCTATATTAATACTACAGGCAGGCAGCTACAGTATTTACAGTTAGTGTACTGCGTACTCTGCACAGTGTGCACCTAAATCTACCTGAAGACAATTGCTGTTGTTCTGCTCCTATTAATACCACAGACAGACAGCTACAGTATTTACAGTTAGTGTACTGTGTCCTCTGCCCAGTGTGCACCTAGAGCTACCTGAAGAAAATTGGTGGTGTTCTTCTGATCCTATATTAATACCACAGGCAGGCAGCTACAGTATTTACAGTTAGTGTACTGCGTCCCCTGCACAGTGTGCACCTAAAGCTACTTGAAGACAATTGCTGTTGTTCTGCTCCTATTAATAATACAGACAGGCAGCTACACTATTTACAGTTAGTGTACTGTGTCCTCTGCAGTGTGCACCTAAAGCTACCTGAATAAAATTGGTGGTGTTCTTCTGAACCTATATTATATACTATACCATAGTGTACTGCGTCCTCTGCACAGTGTGTACCTAAAGCTACCTGAAGACAATTGCTGTTGTTCTGCTCCTATTAATACCACAGGCAGGCCGCTACAGTTTTTACAGTTAGTGTACTGTGTCCTCTGCACAGTGTGCAATTAAAGATACCTGAAGACAATTGCTTGTGTTCTCATACTAATAATACTACAGGCAGGCAGTTGATTCTGCTAGCTGCAGTATCAGTATATATATACATCCCAGCTTTGTGCAGCTATATCTCACTGCAGGCGTTAGTATGTCTGGAAGGCCAACAAGGAGAGGCAGACAGTAACAAGCCAATAAAAGAGGGCAAGCAGGCTCTGTGTCTAGAGGCAACAGTGCTGGTCGTGGAGACGGTGCATCCTCATCAGCACGTGGCGGTGGGACACGTTTGTCCTTTTTTTCGGCAGCTGGACGTGTTGAGCCGCAACATGCGGAAGACTTGGTAGAGTGGATGACCAAGCCGTCCTCATCCTCCTCATCCTCTCTCATCCAGGCTCAGGGTACTTTGTCTGGCAAAGCAGCTGTCAACGCGGCCTCTTCCCTCAGCTCAATGGCATCAGTCACTCCTTCCCTAGCCCCACCATGTCCTCCTGAGGAGTCCCCCGAACTGTTTGACCACAGTATTGGGTAGATGCTCCAGGAGGATGCCCAGCGTTTTGAAGGCTCCGATGATGGTACCCAGCTAGAGGAAGGCAGTAACGTGAGCCCAGAGAGAGGGGGTGCCCAAGAAGGACAGCAATCTGGCAGTCATGATCCCCCAGCTGCAGCATACTGCCAGCTTTGCTCCAGTGATGAGGAGGGAGGGGATGATGAGGTCACTGACTCCACATGGGTGCCTGATAGGAGAGAGGAGGAGGAGGAGGAGGCACATCACCAACGAGGCAGGATGCCCTCCAGGGGCCAGCTTAAGGGCAGCACACCGACTGCATCACACCGCAGAGCTCCGCATGTGCAGGGTGCTGCTGTCTCTGCACGTTATTCCAAAAGTTCTTTGGTGTGGGCCTTTTTTGAGATGAGTGCATCAGATCCCACTGCTGCTATTTGCAACATATGTCTCAAGCGTATCTCGCGTGGCCAAAACATCACCCACATGAGCACCACATGCTTGACCAGACATATGTCAACCTGCCATGCAGTTCGTTGGCAAGCGTACCTAAAAGACCCACACCAAAGAACAAAGAGGACCTCTCCTTGCTCCTCATCAGCTGGGATCTCCAACCCCACTATACCTTCAGTCCTCTCTGAGATCTGCACTGAGAGGAATGAAGGTGTAGAATTAGGAGTGTCACAGCCAAGTACTTGGGGGCAATCTGCTATCTGTACATCAACGTCAGATTGTACCAGGCAAATTTCCCTGCCCCAGCTGCCGCACCGCCAAAAGAAGTTCACTCCCAGCCATCCACATGGCCAGCGGTTGAATGCTAGCTTGGCTAAATTGCTAGCACTTCAACTGCTGCCTTTTCAGTTGGTAGATTCTGCCCCCTTCCGTTTGTGGAATGTGCGGTTCCTCAGTGGCAGGTTCCCAAACGCCACATTTTCTCACGGAAGATGATTCCGGCTCTCTACCGGCATGTGGAAGGCAATGTCTTGGCCTCGCTGGACAGGGCAGTCAGTGGTAAGGCGCATATTACCGCTGACTCATGGTCCAGCAGGCATGGACAGGGACGTTACCTATCTTTCACTGCGCACTGGGTGACTCTTCTGGCAGCTGGGAAGGATGCAGGACAGGGTGCAGTAGTGTTGGAGGTTGTTCTGCCACCACGCCTCCAAAATACTACTAGTGGTGATTCTGCCACACCTCTCTCCTCCACCCCCTCCTCTTCTTCTTCCTCCATGGCCTCTTAATGTGCTGATTTGTCTTCGGAACCAGCGGTACTCCGTAGGCGTTCAAGGGGCTACGCAAGCACGCAGGCAAAAAGATGCTATGTGGTGCTTGACCTGGTGTGCTTGGGGGACAGAAGCCACACTGGGGCAGAGATTATGTAAGCTCTGCAGGGGCAGGTTCAGAGGTGGTTGACGCCATGCCAGCTTAAGGCAGGTATGGTGGTTTGCGACAATGGCACCAACCTCCTCTCCGACAGGGACGACAGACCCATGTGCCCTGTTTGGCTCACGTCTTTAACTTTGTGGTGCAGTGGTTCTTGGGCAGGTACCCAGGCCTACAGGATGTCCTGAGGCAGGCCAGAAAAGTCTGTGTGACATGCCCACCAGGTGGAACTCAACGTTGGCCATGTTGCAGCAGCTGCACATGCAGCAGAGGGCCATTAATGAGTACCTGTGCGACTATGGCACCAGGACAGGATGAGGGGAGCTTGGTTTTTTCCCCATGCCCGTGGGCCATGATCAGGGATGCATGCACTGTCCTGTCACCATTTGAGGAAGCCACGAGGATGGTGAGCAGTGACAGTGCATGCATCAGTGACACTGTCCCCCTTGTCCACATGCTGGAGCACACGCTGCATGGAATAATGGACAGGGCACTTGTTCAACAGGTGCATGTAATTACAATTCTTGAGCTAATATTTCACAACAGGGCCCGTTCCAGCTCCCACCATGAGTAACTGTGAGGACTTACAGTGTTGTGGCAACACCACCACCACCACCACCAAAGGCCCAATCGTTCTGCCCCTGTTCAACAGGTGCGTGTAATTACAATTCTTGATCTAATATTTCACAGCAGGGCCAGTTTCTGCACCCATCAAGAGTAACTGTGAAGACTTACAATGTTGTGGCACCAGCACCAGCACCACCACCAAAGCCCCAATTTTTCTGACCCTGTTCAACAGGGGCATGTAATTACAATTCTTGATCTAATATTTCACAGCAGAGCTCGTTCCTGGGGCTACGCAAGCACGCAGGCAAAAAGATGCTATGTGGTGCTTGACCTGGTGTGCTTGGGGGACAGAAGCCACACTGGGGCAGAGATTATGTAAGCTCTGCAGGGGCAGGTTCAGAGGTGGTTGACACCATGCCAGCTTAAGGCAGGTATGGTGGTTATGGTGGTACCACCAAGAGTAATAGGGCGTACACACGGTCGGACTTTGTTCGGACATTCCGACAACAAAATCCTAGGATTTTTTCCGACGGATGTTCGCTCAAACTTGTCTTGCATACACACGGTCACACAAAGTTGTCGTAAAATTCGATCATTCTGAACGTGGTGACGTAAAACACGTACGTCGGGACTATAAACGGGGCAGTAGCCAATAGCTTTCATCTCTTTATTTATTCTGAGCATGCGTGGCACTTTGTGCGTCGAATTTGTCTACACACTATCGGAAATTCCGACAACGGATTTTGTTGTCTGAAAATTTTATAGCCTGCTCTCAAACTTTGTGTGTCGGAAAATCCGATGGAAAATGCGTGATGGAGCCAACACACGGTCGGAATTTCCGACAACAAGGTCCTATCACACATTTTCCATCGGAAAATCCGACCGTGTGTACGGGGCATTACTGTGAAGACTTACAGTGTTGTGGCACCAGCACCTGCACCACCACCAAAGCCCCAATTTTTCTGACCCTGTTCAACAGGGGCATGTAATTACAATTCTTGATCTAATATTTCACAGCAGAGCTCGTTCCTGGGGCTACGCAAGCACGCAGGCAAAAAGATGCTATGTGGTGCTTGACCTGGTGTGCTTGGGGGACAGAAGCCACACTGGGGCAGAGATTATGTAAGCTCTGCAGGGGCAGGTTCAGAGGTGGTTGACGCCATGCCAGCTTAAGGCAGGTATGGTGGTTTGCGACAATGGCACCAACCTCCTCTCCGACAGGGACGACAGACCCATGTGCCCTGTTTGGCTCACGTCCTTAACTTGGTGGTGCAGTGGTTCTTGGGCAGGTACCCGGGCTTACAGGATGTCCTGAGGCAGGCCAGAAAAGTCTGTGTGACATGCCCACCAGGTGGAACTCAACGTTGGCCATGTTGCAGCAGCTGCACATGCAGCAGAGGGCCATTAATGAGTACCTGTGCAACTATGGCACCAGGACAGGATGTGAGGATCTTGGTTTTTTCCCCATGCCCGTGGGCCATGATCAGGGATGCATGCACTGTCCTGTCACCATTTGAGGAAGCCACGAGGATGGTGAGCAGTGACAGTGCATGCATCAGTGACACTGTCCCCCTTGTCCACATGCTGGAGCACACGCTGCATGGACTAATGGACAGGACACTTGAGGCAGAACCGAGGCAGGAAGAGGAGGACTTCCTTAGCTCTCAAGGCTCCTTTTATTCAGACAGTGTTCCTGCATGCCTGCCGATCACACAGGAAGAGGACAAGGAGGAGGAGGAGGAGGAGGAGGAAGAGGAGGATTGTGTCAGCATGGAGGTGGAGCCTGGCACTCAGCATCAGAAGCAGTCTTTAAGGGATCATTTACAGTCCTAAGAAACCTATGGACTTGTACGTGGCTGGGAGGAGGTGGCTGCGGATCATGTCGCCCTTAGTGACCAAGAAGACTCCGGACCGAATGCCTCAGCAAATCTACGCTGCATGGCCTCCGTGATCCTGCAAAGCCTGCGGAAGGATCCTCGTATTCGTGGTATCAAGGAGAGGGATCAATACTGGCTGGCAACCCTCCTTGATCCACGTTACAAGGGTAAGTTTTTGGACCTTATCTTGCCATCGCAGAGGGAGCAGAGGATGAAACATCCTCGGGAGGCCTTGCAGAAAGGTCTGTGCAACGCGTTCCCAGAGACTGGTAGGTTACAAACTCCTGTTCCTGGACAACGTGTTGCTGAGGCTTCGGTCAGTCAAAGAAGGAGCAGTGGAGAAGGTGGCCATCTGACCGATGCGTTCAGACAATTTTTTAGTCCGCAGCCCCAAGGTATGATCGGTTCCAGCAACCATCGCCAGCGTCTGTTTTACATGGTGCAGGAATACCTAGGGGCAAGATCTGACTTGGACACCTTTCCCACCAAAAATCCTCTGGGTTACTGGGTCTTGAGGATGGATCACTGGCCAGAGCTTGCACAGTAAGCAATTGAGCTACTGGCCTGTCCTGCATCCAGCGTTCTTTCGGAACGCACATTCAGTGCTGCTGGAGGCTTTGTAACCGATCACAGGGTGCGCCTGTCCACCGACTCGGACGATCAACTGACCTTCATAGAAATGAATCAGTCTTGGAACACCACCAGCTACCAAGCACCTGATGCTGATGTAACCGAATAATTTTTTTGGAAATATCAGATCCCTTCAAGACTGCCTATGCTGATGCTGAGTGACTATCCTGTTATGCTGAGTGACTATCCTCTTCCTCCTCAATGATCATGCTGATAGCTTGTAAGAATATTTTCAGTTCTGGGCGCCGCCACCAGTGGCTAAGGCCCAATTTTTCAGCCCCTGTTTAACAGGGGCGTGTAATTACAGTTTTTGATGCAATACTTTGCAGCAGGGCTTGTTCCTGCGCTCCAACTAGTGTATCTGTGAGGGGTTGCAGTGTTGTGGCACCAGCACCAGTGCCTAAGGCCCAATTTTTCAGCCCCTGTTTAACAGGGGCGTGTAATTACAATTTTTGATGCAATACTTTGCACCAGGGCTTGTTCCTGCGCTCCAACTAGAGTATCTGTGAGGGGTTGCAGTGTTGTGGCACCAGCACCAGTGCCTAAGGCCCAATTTTTCAGCCCCTGTTTAACAGGGGCGTGTAATTACAATTTTTGATGCAATATTTTGCAGGAGGGCTCATTCCTGCGCTCCAACTAGAGTATCTGTGAGGGGTTGCAGTGTTGTAGCACCAGAGCCTAAGGCCCAATTTTTCTGCCCCTGTTCAACAGGGACATGTCATTACAATTCTTGATCTAATATTTCACAGCAGGGCCCGTTTCTGCACCCACCAAGAGTAACTGTGAGCACTTACAATGTTGTGGCAGCAGCAGCACCACCACCAAAGGCTCAATTTTTCTGCCCCTGTTCAACAGGTGCATGTAATTACAATTCTTGAGCTAATATTTCACAACAGGGCCCGTTCCGGCTCCCACCATGAGTAACTGTGAGGACTTACAGTGTTGTGGCAACACCACCACCACCACCACCAAAGGCCCAGTTGTTCTGCCCCTGTTCAACAGGTGCGTGTAATTACAATTCTTGATCTAATATTTCACAACAGGGCCAGTTTCTGCGCCCACCAAGAGTAACTGTGAAGACTTACAGTGTTGTGGCACCAGCACCACCACCAAAGCCCCAATTTTACTGACCTTGTTCAACAGGGGCATGTAATTACAATTCTTGATCTAATATTTCACAGCAGAGCTCGTTCCTGCCCCCACCAAGAGTAACTGTGAAGGTAGGGATGAGCCGAACACCCCCCTGTTCGGTTTGCACCAGAACATGCGAACAGGCAAAAAATTTGTTTGAACACGCGAACACCGTTAAAGTCTATGGAACACGAACATGAATAATCAAAAGTGTTAATTTTAAAGGCTTATATGCAAGTTATTGTCATAAAAAGTGTTTGGGGACCTGGGTCCTGCCCCAGGGGACATGGATCAATGCAAAAAAAGTTTTAAAAACGTCCGTTTTTTTGGGAGCAGTGATTTTAATAATGCTTAAAGTGAAACAATAAAAGTGTAATATTCCTTTAAATTTCGTACCTGGGGGGTGTCTATAGTATGCCTGTAAAGGGGCGCATTTTTTCCGTGTTTAGAACAGTCTGACAGCAAAATGACATTTCAAAGGAAAAAAAGTCATTTAAAACTACTCGCGGCTATTAATGAATTGCCGGTCCGACAATACACATAAAAGTTCATTGATAAAAAAAAGGCATGGGAATTCCCCACAGCGGAACCATGAACCAAAATTTAAAAAAATGGCGTGGGGGGTCCCCCTAAATTCCATACCAGGCCCTTCAGGTCTTGTATGCATATTAAGGGGAACCCGGGCCAAAATTTTTTAAAAAAATGGCGTGGGGTCCCCCTCAAAATATATACCAGACCCTTCAGGTCTGGTGTGGTTTTTAAGGGGAACCCCGTGCCAAAACTTTTAAAAAAATGGCGTGGGGTCCCCCCAAATATCCATACCAGACCTTTATCTGAGCACGCAACCTGGCAGGCCGCAGGAAAAGAGGGGGTGACAAGAGAGCCCCCCCTCCTGAACCGTACCATGCCACATGCCCTCAACATTGGGAGGGTGCTTTGGGGTAGTCCCCCAAAGCACCTTGTCCCCACAACCCTTGCCCGGTGGTTGTGGGGGTCTGCGGGTGGGGGGCTTATTGGAATCGGGAAGCCCCCTTAAACACGGGGACCCCCAGATCCCAGCCCTCCCCCCTGTGTGAAATGGTAAGGGCGTACAAAAGTACCCCTACCATTTCACAAAAAAAGTTTTAAAAATGTTAAAAATGACAAGAGACAGTTTTTGACAATTCCTTTATTTAAATGCTTCTTCTTTCTTCTATCTTCTATCTTCTTTCTTCTATCTTCTATCTTCCTTCGGTTTCTTCCTCCATCTTCTTCTTCTTCTGGTTCTTCTGGTTCTTCCTCCGGTGTTCTCATCCGGCATCTTCCTCCGTGGTGTCTTCTTCCCTTCTTCTTCTCTGGCCGCTACGCATCCACCATGATGGGAGGCTGCCGCTGTGTGACGCTTCTCGTCTTCTGACGGTTCTTAAATAATGGAGGGCGGGGCCACCCAGTGACCCCGCCCCCTCTGACGCACGGGGACTTGACGGGGACTTCCCTCTGGCATTCCCCGTGACGTCAGAGGGGGCGGGGTTACCTGTTACGTAACGGGTGATCCCGCCCCCCTGACGTCACAGGGAAAGCCTCGGGGAAGTCCCCGTCAAGTCCCTGTGTGTCAGTGGGGGGGAGGGGTCACAGGGTGGCCCCGCCCTCTGTTATTTAAGAACCGTCAGAAGACGAGAAGCATCACACACCAGGAATTAGTATAAGAAAAATGCAGCGCATGTACAAATGAACATATGTGTTTATAATGGTAAAACAGTGCTGAAATAAATAATTAACCACAGGTGCGTTAAAACAGAAACGTCCATAGATGGATGTGAATGTCCAACTGCACAGGAGGTGTAGGTACTCCAAGGGGTGGTGGTGATCTGATGGTTGTCAGAAGTCACCTGGCATCTTAAAACGACTTCCCAACAGGATGGGTCATTCAGAGAAAATGCAAAAAAGCCTCTTACCGGATCCCGTGGATTCCCGTGTCAGCGACAGGGAATCGCATGTGCAGTTTGTCACCAATGACGTGGAATGGGAGATCTGGAATCGCCAATCCCTTGGGTTGTAGTCTGTATGGATCTCCGACAGCAACCGGATGGGTCCTCACACCGAACCGTCCAAGCGTGAATCGGGAGTTTCCAAAAGGTCACCAAAAGGAGCGGTTGGAGGTACTGGGCCTCATGCGGTGAATGTGAAAACAAAAAGAATATGCCTCCACATGGTGCAGATAAAAAAGGGTGTTTTTATTGACAAAAACAACCATAAACAAGTAAAAAACGTGATCACGATGCATAAAAACAAATGGGCAACAAGGAGAGTGGTATATGTACCCGACGCATTTCGACCTAGGGGTCTTCAACAGGGGCATAGACCACCCACTCCAAGTTGCCATATATATATAATAAAAGTATCAAGAGAGGACCAATCACAAAGAGTGAAAAAACAAGACATTTCATTGGGTGGGTACAATCACATGACTTGCTTAGATGACTAAACATGAAGATCATACATGGTCTATTTTTTTTTCACCACATTCACAATTTTTTACATATTTTTTATTGGGTGTACCTTAGAGGGTCATCTATTCATCCAATAGAAATTTGTCTATTTAGAATCGACCTATTCGGTCTATTTTAATGACTTTCAACACTCAAGGGATCACAATGATACCTGTGAGCTATTCACGTCACTTCTGCACACATTTCTATATTTCCTTTAGACATTTTTTCATCATAACACATCTCATAATGTGTGTCCCCGATTTCCTGTCCACATAACTTTTAGTTAGTTTTAACAAAATACATATGGATCACAAGTGATATATGTGTGTCATTCAGGTCACCTCTTTACACATTTATTTATTTCATTAAGACGTTTTTCATCACAACACATTTCACCATGTGTGTCCCCAATTTCAATACACTTCCTGTCCACATAACCTTTATGCACATTTCCGGGTTATCAGGATTTGCTTTGCCCCATCACACACGTCTTTATGTATATTGAACCGGGACGCTGTTTGGCCACATTGAGCATCCATCAGTTGCGAAGTTAGATTGCTGAGACGCTTGGTATGTCTGCGTCACGTCCTATCCCTCTGCTGTGTACGGATTGTACGAACAGCAGAGCTGGGTCGGACGCCTGCTCTCTGATTGGCCGAACGAGTCACGTGAGAGGGAGACGCTAGACACGCCCACGGACGTGACGTCATTCCCTCCACGGGCTTGACATGCAGATGTGCAGGGACAAAGGTCGACTTATACACAGCGGCCTATTGGTTGCTCCATCCAATATTCTTTGTCTGCCCACTGGGGATTGGCTCCTCTGGTTGACAGGGCGGTACATTCCGCTGGACTGTCAGCAGAGGAGTGTTTTTTCATTAGGTCTTAATACAAAGCGCTTTATCACCATTAGAGAGATCTTACAGTTGTTTGTTTCTCTGCTGGTTGATCTTTCTACAGTTCCCTGGGTTTCACTTCAGTGTTATCTATTTATTTATAAAGACCATGTATGATCTTCATGTTTAGTCATCTAAGCAAGTCATGTGATTGTACCCACCCAATGAAATGTCTTGTTTTTTCACTCTTTGTGATTGGTCCTCTCTTGATACTTTTATTATATATATATGGCAACTTGGAGTGGGTGGTCTATGCCCCTGTTGAAGACCCCTAGGTCGAAATGCGTCGGGTACATATACCACTCTCCTTGTTGCCCATTTGTTTTTATGCATCGTGATCACGTTTTTTACTTGTTTATGGTTGTTTTTGTCAATAAAAACACCCTTTTTTATCTGCACCATGTGGAGGCATATTCTTTTTGTTTTCACATTCACCGCATGAGGCCCAGTACCTCCAACCGCTCCTTTTGGTGACCTTTTGGAAACTCCCGATTCACGCTTGGACGGTTCGGTGTGAGGACCCATCCGGTTGCTGTCGGAGATCCATACAGACTACAACCCAAGGGATTGGCGATTCCAGATCTCCCATTCCACGTCATTGGTGACAAACTGCACATGCGATTCCCTGTCGCTGACACGGGAATCCACGGGATCCGGTAAGAGGCTTTTTTGCATTTTCTCTGAATGACCCATCCTGTTGGGAAGTCGTTTTAAGATGCCAGGTGACTTCTGACAACCATCAGATCACCACCACCCCTTGGAGTACCTACACCTCCTGTGCAGTTGGACATTCACATCCATCTATGGACGTTTCTGTTTTAACGCACCTGTGGTTAATTATTTATTTCAGCACTGTTTTACCATTATAAACACATATGTTCATTTGTACATGCGCTGCATTTTTCTTATACTAATTCATTGTTTTTGTCAGACTGTATGCAGCAGCTTCCATTCATTCCACTGGTTAGCGCGGTGTTTTCTATTTATTTTTTATGACACACCAGGAGCCTCCCATCATGGTGGATGTGGAGCGGCCTGAGAAGAAGAAGGGAAGAAGACGCTGCGGAGGAAGATGCCGTACGAGAACACCGGAGGAAGAACCAGAAGAACCAGCGGAACCAGAAGAAGAAGAAGATGGAGGAAGAAACCGAAGAAAGATAGAAGATAGAAGACAGAAGACAGAAGAAAGAAGAAGCATTTAAATAAAGGAATTGTCAAAAACTGTCTCTTGTCATCTTTAACATTTTTGACACTTTTTTTTTTAAATGGTAGGTACCCCATTACCATTTCACACAGGGGAGGGGGCGGGGTCTGGGAGTCCCCAGTTAAAGGGTCTTCCAGATTCCGATAAGCCCCCCGCCTGCAGACCCCCACAACCACCAGGGCTACCCCAAAGCACCCTCCCAATGTTGAGGGCATGTGGCCTGGTATGTTCAGGAGGGGGGGTGCTCTCTTGTCCCCCCCTCTTTTCCTGCAGCCTGCCAGGTTGCGTGCTTGGATAAGGGTCTGGTATGAATTTTTGGGGGGCCCCACGCCATTTTTTTATTTTGGCGCGGGGTTCCCCTTAAAATCCATACCAGACCTCAGGGGTCTGGTAAAGATTTTGAGGGGGACCCCACGCCATTTTTTTTAATTTTGGCCGGGGTTCCCCTTAATATCCACGCCAAACCTGAAAGGCCTGGTATGGAATTCAGGGGGACCCCCCACGTCATTTTTTTTAAATTTTGGTTCGGGGTTCCCCTGTGGGGAATTCCCATGCCGTTTTTATTAATGAACTTTTATGTATATTGTCGGACCGGCAATTCATTAATAGCCGCAAGTAGTTTTAAATGACTTTTTTTCCTTTGAAATGTCATTTTGCTGTCAGACTGTTCTAAACACGGAAAAAATGCACCCCTTTACAGGCATACTATAGACACCCCCCAGGTACGAAATTTAAAGGAATATTACACTTTTATTGTTTCACTTTAAGCATTATTAAAATCACTGCACCTGAAAAAACGGCTGTTTTTAAAACTTTTTTTGCAGTGATCCATGTCCCCTGGGGCAGGACCCAGGTCCCCAAACATGTTTTATGACAATACCTTGCATATAAGCCTTTAAAATTAGCACTTTTGATTTCTCCCATAGACTTTTAAAGGGTGTTCCGCGGCTTTTGAATTTGCTGCAAACACCCCAAATTGTTCACTGTTCGGCGAACTGGCGAACATCCGATGTTCGAGTCGAACATGAGTTACACCTAAGGCTGCAATTTCTGCAGCGCATATAGGGCAGGCCCCTACTTTCAAGCATCCAACTTACAAACGACTCCTACTTGCAAACAGAAGGAGACAACAGGAAGTGAGATGAAATCTACCCCTAGGAAGGGAAATTCTCTCCTGTAAAAGTTAATATGGGAAAAACATGTCTCCTCTCCACTGATGCTTTATCACCAATCCTTGTTTCACTAAAAACCCCAAATTGTCAAAAAACATTTGTCATTGGGACAGAAAGTGAAGTGAAATCTTCTGAAGAGGTGCACAGTTAGCAAAACAAATGTCACAGGGGTGATAACCCTTCCCTATGTTTTCCAAAAAGCTTAAAAATCGATTTTTTTGACTGGAGCTACACTTTAAAAATGTACCAGTTCAAAATTACAAACAGATTCTACTTAACAACAAACCTACAGTTCCTGTCTTGTTTGTACCGCCTGTATACTGCTGTTCAGAGTATATAGGGCCTGGGGGCCCCACGTCTTTCCTTTTTTTAACCACTAGACATCCGCACTATGGCCGAATGACGGGCACAGCGTGGACCTGCATTCCCGGGAGGCCGTCATATGATGGCCTCCCCTGTGCACGCTTCCTGCGCGCGCCCAGCAGGGCGCGCGCCGGGCACGCTGTGATCACCGAGTCACTGAGACTCGGCTGATCACCGATCCGAGTAAGGGCCGGTCCCGGCCCCTTACCATGTGATCAGCTGCCAGCCAATGACAGCTGATCACATGATGTAAACAATAGATCGGTAATCGTTTTTTTTTTTTTTACTCACGCTGACAGCGCGAGTAGAAAAAAAAGCCGATCACCGGCTCAGATGTCAGGGACATCGGTCCCGAAGTGGAAGAGGCACATCTGCCTCATCAGTGCCACCTAAAAGTGCCACCTAACACTGCCCACAGTGCCACCTAACAGTGCCCACAGTGCCACCTAACAGTGCCACCTATCAATGCCAACAAGTGCCACCTATCAATGCCCACAAGTGCCACCTATCAATGCCCACCTGTAGTGCCAATCAGTGCCACCTGCCAGTGCTGCCCATCACTGCTACCCATCAGTGCCCATCACTGCCACCCATCAGTGCCCATCACTGCCGCCTCATCAGCGTACATCAATGAAGGAGAAAAATTACCCGTTTTAAATTTTTTATAACATGATGGATGCCTAAAGCCTGAGCTCCGCGCCGCTGACGGGATCTAAAGCTACTCTCCGCCACGATCCGCCCCCCGTTCTGATCCCACGGAGGGGGGAAGGCAGCAGGACCATCACGGCATGTCTAGAAGGCGGAATAAGCCGCCAGCACCTCGCCGCCTCACAGACTATTATCCCCCTGCAGCTATGAACGAGGCCCAAGATGGTGCCGGCACCGGGAGCTTCACCTCAGAAGCGTCCCTCGCTGCACACACTGAGACACAGCTGACAGCTTCTCCTCACGATGATCTCCTCTCCCAGCCGCTTGATCGCTCATACAGGGAGGATATGGACACCCTCCCATCGCCAGATGTCTCCTCCTCACAACTTGGCACAGATAGAGGTAAGAGACTGGCCTCCTCCCCAGCCATCTCCCCCAGTAAGGAGCCACAGCACAAACGCCATCAATGGGCTGACAGAGAGCTTGACACGGCACACACCCCAGCTTTAGCAACCATCCCTGTCTCTGACAGCCCTGTGACAGAATCAATGATGAAAGCCATGCTCCTTACCCTGCAGAGAGACCTACACAGAGAACTGCAACTCTCTGTCTCTCAGATACATGGCAGAGTAGATCACCTGGCAGAGAGAACAACTGTGCTTGAGGATAACATGCAGGACCACGTCAGGGCCCACAATGAATTACTAGACGCACATGAACACCATGCGTCTGAAATACACCATATGAAGCTGAAATTAGCAGATTTGGAAGATCGTTCCAGAAGGAACAACATTAAATTCAGGGGTGTCCCCGAATCTGTTAAGCCAAATGAAATCACGCCCTACCTGCGAGAGATGTTCTCCAGCTTACTACCTCGCTTAAATGAACGAGACATCACGATTGATAGAGCACACAGGATTGCCAAGCCAGCACACCTCCCCCTGCCACCCCCAGGGACATACTAGCGAGAGTGCATTACTTTCAAGTTAAAGAGCAGATTCTACAAATTGCCAAAACCACTAAACCGCTGCCAGCACCTTACACTAATGTCCTCATGTTTAGTGACCTCTCCAAGGCCACGATGGAGATGAGAAGAGCGTTCACCCCTGTAACCTCTGTGTTACAGGAGAAGAAAATTACATACAAATGGGGTTTCCCTACCAAGCTACTAGTCACATACCAGCAACAGATAATTCCCATCCTTACTCCCAAAGATGGATATAAAAAGCTGACCAACTGAGGATTTCTACCCGTGTCTGCCAACCAAAAAGAATACAGGGGCTCCTATTCATGTCCTCCGTCTGCAAGGAATGGGATACACGATCCAGGCGAGGTCCGTAACAACAAACAGGCCCTCGGTCCTCCGCACCACTAAGATCCCTGATGGGCGCAGTTACTGAAACACATCCACTCCCTAAGGTTATAGTGTGCTAAGCACACTGTTATAATTGTTTTATTTACTTTTTGTTCCTAAAAAGATATATATTGCTTTTCTCTTTTTATTCTTATTTTTTCTTTTTGGTTCTCCTAACAGTGTTTACGCATTCATACTGAACGTATACTCTATTTACCATTTGACCTACTTCCGCATTATAACATATTTGACAGTCCTGAGTAACTGTAACGGGGGTGTCTCCTATACGATTTTTGTATATAACAGACGTACTCTGTATGGATACCTACTCTATTGTTTGATTCATATTTGGTCAGGGCGAACAGAAGAGGTGTGGAATCTTGCTCCTTTCATTCCCAACCCGGGTCATCTCCCACTATCATGGCCCTCAAAATCACCTCCTTAAATGTAAAGGGATTGAATTCCCCATTCAAACGCAACCTCCTCTGGAAAGAGGCACTGTCCCAGCACGCTGACGTGTTTTGCGTACAAGAAACGCATTTCGCTAAAGATAACTCCCCAAAATGCTCGCATAAGCGATACCCACACTGCTTCTTTGCCAGTGCCCCCACCAAAAAAAAGGGAGTAATGATTGCGGTTAGTTCCTCTGTCTCCTTTCAGTTACACCACTGTGAAGCTGATGAAGACGGCAGGTACCTGATTCTCTCAGCCACGATTGCAAACCAACGCCTCACCCTAGTAAATCTATACGCCCCTAACACTGGCCAAAATAAATTTTTCAACACACTGATCTCCAAACTGACACCGTATAGATGCGATCCAGTTATACTATGTGGAGACTTTAATGAAATCGTTGACACAACCCTAGACACATCCAACCCAACTAAACGTAGGCCCTCTGCCTTGTCCTCTCTCCTACATAAAGAAGATCTTTATGACCCGTGGAGATGTACCCATGACACAGAGCGAGATTACACCTTCTTCTCCAGCCCCCAGCAGTCTTACTCTCGGATCGATATGTTCCTCACAGATAAATTTCTCCTCCAATCAATCACTGAAGCACGCATAGGTACAATCATGTGGTCGGACCACGCACCCATATCCATCACGTTATTCAATTGCAAAAAGACTACTAGTCATACTATTTGGAGACTAAACACATCCCTCCCCACCAACCCATCCTTTGAGAATGAGCTTCGATTCGAGATTGAGACATACTTTGACATCAATGTACATTCTACTGCTGACCAATCCATGGTTTGGCATGCGCATAAAGCTTTCTCACGGGGTCTCCTCATTAAATACGGAGCACAAACTAAAAGACAACAAACGGCCACCACAGAAACACTACTAAAACAGATCAGGGGCTTAGAATTTACCAATAAACAAACTCCATCTACCAATTTGTCCCTAGAACTCAAAAACCTAAGACACGACCTTAGCGAACACCTCCACAAAAGATTTGACTATTACGTTAAACGTCTTAAGCTACAATATTACTCCTCAGCCAACAAGTCAGGTGCATTCCTGGCCAAGCAACTACAAAAACACCGGGCCAATAATAAGATACAATACTTATCCAACTCCCAAGGTAAAAAAGTTCATAATCCTCTAGATATAGCAAACAAATTCAGTACCTTTTACGCCAAACTTTACAATCTCAATGACCTAAATCACGAAACCAAGCCAAACTATTCACCTCCCCTCAATATCCACTGAGCAACTAGACTCAATCTCTGTGCCTTTCTCCCCCGAGGAAATTCGCATGGCCATCAAATGATTACCCCTACACAAGGCCCCAGGACCCGATGGATTCCCGAACAAACACTTTTCGGACGTGATCACCCCGCACTTATGCACTACCTTTAACCAATATATTCATACAGGCAAAATCCCCACAGAAGACCTGGAGGCCCTCATTGTCACCATACCCAAACCAGGCAAATCTCCTGATAACCCAGCCAATTACCACCCGATCTCACTCTTGAATACTGATACCAAACTATATGCAAAAATATTAGCCCAACGATTATCCAAAGTCGTCCCCCTCATCATACACCCGGACCAAGTCGGATTCGTGCCTGGCAAACAGGCCTCCGATGGTACCAGACGCCTTATTGACTTGATCCAATGGGTGGAGCACAGTCAAACGCCTTCTCTCTTCCTCTCACTTGATGCAGAGAAGGCGTTTGACAGGGTGCACTGGAAATACATGAGAAAGAAGGTCAAGTTCGGACTGACAGGGAATATCCTCCAAGCTATACTCAACCTTTACTCCTCCCCCAGCGCCCGAGTTTGGACCTCAGGCATAATATCAGACCCCTTCCGCATCACTAATGGCACTAGGCAGGGGTTCCCACTTTCCCCCCTGATTTTTGCCATGGTAATGGAACCACTTGCACAAGCCATTAGATCCACACCAGCAATATCGGGCATTACTGTGGGGACGGTTGAACATAAAATCGGTCTATACGCGGATGATGTTATCATTACCCTCACAAATCCCAGATCTTCCCTTCCCAATATCCAAAAAACATTGGAAAAATTTAGTTTAATCTCTCTATATAAAATAAATCACAGCAAATCCACCATGCTGAACCTAGGGATAGACCCTCAAACTTCACATCATATCTCGACAACCACTCCTTTCACTTGGGCTAAAAATTCCTCGCTCCCATACCTGGGTATCCAACTAACCTTCCCCAGTAAATCTATGCTTCAACTAAACTATGCTGCCCTACAGGAAAAGCTTCTGCGCATCTCCAAAAATATGTGTAACTATTCTGTCTCTTGGGCGGGTAGAATAGCTCAAGTCAAAATGTATTTACTGCCACATATTTTGTATATGGTTTGCACAATCCCGATACCTATGATACCCCAGCAACTGGCGCAGATACAAAGTATACTCAATACACATATTTGGCAACATAAACATCCCAGACTCAAAAAAGAAATCCTCTTGTCTCCTGTACAAAATGGAGGAATGGGAGCCCCCAACGTCCACGCATACCACGGCAGTCATACTGGATCAACTATGGAAATGGTGGGCGCCCACCTCCACCAAGACTTGGACACAAATTGAAACCATGGCCCTCAACGCGAATCCACAACACACACTAATGGCTGCACTACTCAGCTTGCAACCACATCGACACTTCCTACTTACGGTAACCGCAGCCATCCGAGTGTGGTCAGCCACTGCAAAAAAATCCATGGGCATACCCAAAGCTATCCTTTCTAAAATACACCTCCAAACACTAGAGTTGATCTCTCCTAACTTATCCTTTCGGGTATGGATACAAAAAGGACTTACCAACTTGGGACAACTCATTTCCACGTCTGGACCCCACCCATTCCCACATTTACAACAATCTTTTGATCTCCCTGCTAATACATCTTTTTTGTATATGAGGCTCCGCTCTATCATCGGTAAACTTGATCTCACAGCATGTGAATCCCAAATGACTAACATCCTGAATTTCTACAATACCCCGAACCCAGCAGTTAAAGGCATTGCATGGATTTACAAGTTGTTAACAACGCTGTCACGTACCTTACAGCAGAGTCTGAATGTTGAGGGAGGCCTCTCGCACGGTCCTGGTCCTGACACCCCTGGTAGTGAGGACAGGGAGTGCCCAGGCACAGAAGGGTGCAGGTGCCTGCGGCTGGAGAACTGGAACTCGGAGATTCGGGATCCTCCAGAGACTAGATGGAAGATAGGTCACCAGAACTGTTAGTAGAAGCCAGGCAGGCATGGGTTTAGGGACAACTGCAACGTCAGGTCACGCAAAGGTTGGCAACGGGCTGGCAGCGAGGTATCCAAAACAGAAGACAGTTCGTGGTCAAGGTCAGGCAGAGGTCGGCAATGGGCAGGCAGCGAGGTACAAAGTTGGGAGGCAGAGCCGTAGTAGATAGTCCAAGCCAGCGTCGGTATAATCAGCAAGGTAGGTAGCAGACAAGGGAGATCCGAGAGAGTAGTCAGGAAGCCGGGTAATCAGGAGCAAGGTAACAGGTCATACAGATGTCAGGAAATCAGGAACTAGCTGAAGACGATCCAGCACTAGTGTCAGGCAAGGACCTTGTTTATATATGGCGCCGAGCGCGGGGATTGGTGGACGTGAACGTGCGTGCGTGAGAACGTACACCCGCTCGTATGGCTGTGTGGGTACGTGCACACGTTCGTACGGATGCGCGGTTGTGCACGTTCGATCCGGAACTCGCTCGTATCTGTCGGGGACACCGCGCATGGCCGTTAGACGCTGCTGCATGGAGACGGGAGCTAGTGCTGTGAGTTCTCTGACATTGCCCCCTCCTTAAGGGCAGCCTCTGGATGCCTCTAGACACCGAACCCTCTGAGCGGGAGCGATGAAAGGCCCGTATGAGTCTTTGAGCATGGAGATTTGTTTCAGGTTCCCAGGAATTCTCTTCTGGACCAAAGCCTCTCCATTTGATTAAATACTGGTTTTGCCCTTGCCGTTTCCTATGGTCCAAAATGGCTTCAACTTCGAATTCTTCTTCCCCATTCACAATTATAGCTTCAGGGGGTCCTACCTCCCGATCTGGAAAGGAATTTGGTACATCGACCTTGAGTAGTGAAACATGGAAAACAGGGTGGATCCTGAATGAATTGGGAAGTTCGAGTTCGTAGGTGACTGAATTAATCTTCTTCTTGACTGGGAAGGGCCCTAAGTATCTAGGTCCCAGTTTTTCAGAAGGGCATGCCAATTTCAGGTTCTTAGTAGCCAGTCACACACGATCACCAACCTTTAGCTCCAATTCTCCCCTTTTTTTCTTGTTGAAGAATCTTTTATTATCTTCCTGTGCCTTAGAGATAGTTTCTTTAAGCAACTTATTGTTTGCAGCAAAGAAATTGAGTCTGTCCTGGACAGCAGGTACAGGAGAGTCTGGTACGAGTACTGGCAAAAAGGAAGGGTGAAACCTGTAGTTGGAGAAGAATGGTGACTGGTTTGTGGTAGAGTGCGTAGCACTGTTGAATGCAAATTCCGCCAAGGGTAGCAATGAGGCCCAATCTTCCTGAGAAAAAGAAGAAAAACAGCGTAGGTACTGTTCCAACGTTTGGTTGGTGCGTTCAGTCTGCCCGTTGGTCTGGGGGTGATATGCTGAAGAAAAGCTCAGTTTGATGCCTAGTGCCTCACACAATGACTTCCAAAATTTAGATGTGAATTGTACTCCACGGTCAGAAACAATTTCACTGGGAATTCCGTGGAGTCTAACAATCTCTTTATTAAAAATTCTGGCAGTCTCAGTTGCCGACGGAGTCCCTTTCATAGGGATAAAATGTGCCATCCTGGAAAAACGGTCAACTACCACAAAGTCAGATGAAAATCCATCAGAAGGAGGAAGTTCGACAATGAAGTCCATTGCAATTTTATCCCAAGGTCTTTCGGGGATGGGCAGTGGTCTCAGTAGTCCCCATGCTTTGTTCTTGTTACTTTTATTCCTAAGGCAGGTCAAGCAAGAGTTTACATAAATCCTACAGTCCTTTGCAAGGTTGGGCCACCAAAAATGCCTTTGAATTAAGTCCATGGTCTTGTGACTCCCAAAATGGCCCGCTAAAGGATAATCATGACAGACCTGTAGAATGGTGGTACGTAGACCTTGGGGAACAAAAATCTTACTCCCTTGCCAGAAGAGCCCATCTTTCTCTTGGAGGTTAGTTCCTGGGGGTATCGTTGTCCCTAAAGATGCCTGACGGATCTGTGATATCACACTGGATTGGGTTAGTAAGAAATTTCCAGCTTGCAGGATCGTATCTGGTGGTGAAGAATCCACAGTCTCCGTGAACATGCGGGATAGCGCATCGGGTTTGATGTTTTTAGATCCTGGCCGATAGGTAAGATGGAAATTGAAATGGGAAAAGAAGAGGGCCCATCTTGCCTGTCTGGGTCTGAGGCGTTTGGCAGTCCTGAGATACTCAAGGTTTTTATGATCTGTGAAGATCAAGATGGGATGTGCTGCTCCCTCTAGGAGATACCGCCATTCTTCCAAGGCTGCTTTTATCGCCAAGAGCTCTCGGTCCCCAACGTCATAATTCCTCTCGGAGGTACCTAATTTCTTGGAGAAGAAAGCCACAGGATGCATTAGAGATTTTGGCCCTTGGCGCTGGGACAGGATGGCCCCCCACAGCGTTCTCTGATGCATCCACTTCCAGGGTATAAGGTAGGGCAGGATCAGGGTGTTTCAACACCGGGGCAGAGGTAAATAGCTCCTTTGATTTGTCGAACGCAGCTTGGGCTGCTGCGGTCCATTGAAAACGGCTTTGCTTCCTTGTAAGATGTGTGATGGGTGCTATAATACTGGAGAAATTTTTAATAAATTTTCTGTAAAAGTTAGAGAATCCAATAAAACGTTGCACACCTTTCTTATCGGTTGGGGGTGGCCAGGACATGATGGCTGAGACCTTCTGAGGATCCATTGCTACACCCCCAGTTGATATTACCAAGCCGAGAAAGTGAATGGTCTGGCGTTCAAACTCACATTTCTCAGCTTTGGCAAAGAGTCCGTTTTGTCTCAATCTCAGAAGAACTTGCCTCACATGGTCACGGTGTGTTTCTAAGGAGTTTGAGAATATCAGGATATCATCCAAGTAGACAATTACGAACGAGTCCAGAAAATCTCTAAAAATGTTGTTCACAAAATGTTGGAAGGTGGCTGGTGCATTGCAGAGTCCGAATGGCATAACTAGATACTCGAAGTGGCCGAAGCGTGTCCGGAAAGCTGTCTTCCACTCATCCCCCTCACGGATTCGAATCAAATTATAGGCACCTCGCAAATCCAATTTTGTGAATATCCGGGCCGAGCAAAGTCTCTGAAACAGTTCTGGGATCAGGGGAAGAGGATAGCGATTCTTAATTGTTATTTTATTTAAGTCTCTGTAGTCCACACATGGGCGGAGGGAATGATCTTTCTTCTCTACGAAAAATATTCCAGCACCAGCTGGAGAAGAGAAATGTCTGATGAAACCTTTTTTGAGGTTTTCGTTAATGTACTCCTTAAGGACCAGGAGTTCGGGTTCCGACAGGGGAAAGATTCTTCCAAACGGGATTTCTGCCCCTGGTAACAGTTCAATTGGGCAGTCATAAACCCGGTGGGGAGGAAGAGTATCTGCTTTCTGCTTATCAAACACATCCAGGAAACTATGGTAGACAGATGGAACCAGTTCTTGGGATTCTGACGTAGATTTTAAACAGCCGAGGACTGGGGTTACATGGTGGAGGACCTTGAGGCAGTTCTGGAGGCAATAGCTGGACTGGAACACTACTTCGCCCGTAACCCAGTTGATTTGGGGATTATGGGCTTGTAGCCACGGCATTCCCAGAATAATTGGAAACAATGGGGATGAGATGACGTCCAGACACAATAGTTCCTGATGGTTGGGTAATATGCTGGTGGGCAGTGGTTGGGTTTCGTGAGTAATAGGCCCGGATTTAATATTTGATCCATCTGCAAGTCATATGGAAAGCTGCTGTTGCTTGGGTGTTAATGGAATGTCATGTTGTAGGGCAAAGGCACGATCTATGAAGCAGCTGCAGGCGCCAGAGTCAATTATGGCCCGGACCCGGAGTGTTCCTTCTGGAAGCTGCAAAGAAACAGGGACAGCAATGTGAGAAGATCTTGTTACAGTTAGTGTTCTAGGTTCATGAGGTAGATAGTTAAACTTATGAGCTTTATTTGGGCACATATTTGCGTAGTGGCCAGCTTCCCCACAATAGAGGCAGAGGTTGTTCTGACGTCGACGCTGTTTCTCTTCGGGTGGCAGTGGTGAGTGGAGCAGCCCTATCTGCATTGGCTCCGGAGCTTCGGAGGTGGCAGCAGGTACATGGGAGGTGGACATAGGAGGGTTGCTAGGAACTTTGGGCAACATCCAGGTGGGTCGCATCTGACTGGTTCTTTCAGATGTCCGTTCTCTTAGACGACGGTATATCTGGATGGACAATTGGATCAGGTCCTCCAAAGAATCTGGAAGTCCAACTCGGGCCAACTCATCCTTCAGTGCCTCAGAGAGTCCCATGCGGAACTGATAGCAGAGGGCGGCAGCGTTCCACTGAGTATCGGAACTCCATCGCCTAAAGTCAGTTACGTAATCTTCTACTGGCCTACGTCCCTGCTGGAGAGCATGAAGACTGGCCTCTGCAGTGGTAGCTCGTTGAGGGTCGTCATACAATTTGGCCATTTCATTCAGGAAAGAGTCCATAGTGTCTAATAGTGGACTGGCTTGCTCCAATAAGCGGTGAGCCCAGGTTTGAGGTTCCCCCTGGAGTAGTGAGATGACGAACCCCACCTTGATGCTCTCTAAAGAGAAGGTACGGGGCTGTAGCAGGAAGTATAGCTGGCAGGCATTTTTAAAGGCACGGAACTTGCTACGATCTCAGAAAAACCTCTCTGGAGTGGGGACTCAAGGCTCTAGGGGTGGCACCATTATTGCAGGTGCTGCTGCTGAGGCTACTGGACCGGGAGACTGAGCTGCTGTAGCTGCCTGGTGAGTTGAGGGATTTGGAGACAATGACTCCACTCTTTGCTCCAGTTGCCGGTAGCCATCTTGTAGGCCCTGGACTGCCTGGGTAAGGGCCGAAATCTGTTGGCACAGAGTGTCTAGAGGTGAGGTCCCCCTTTCAGACTCCATCTTGGCTGGATCGTACTGTCACCTACCTTACAGCAGAGTCTGAATGTTGAGGGAGGCCTCTCACACGGTCCTGGTCCTGACACCCCTGGTAGTGAGGACAGGGAGTGCCCGGGCACAGAAGGGTGCAGGTGCCTGCGGCTGGAGAACTGGAACTCGGAGATTCGGGATCCTCCGTAGACTAGATGGAAGATAGGTCACCAGAACTGTTAGTAGAAGCCAGGCAGGCGTGGGTTTAGGGACAACTGCAACGTCAGGTCAGGCAAAGGTTGGCAACGGGCTGGCAGCGAGGTATCCAAAACAGAAGACAGTTCGTGGTCAAGGTCAGGCAGAGGTCGGCAATGGGCAGGCAGCGAGGTACAAAGTCGGGAGGCAGAGCCGTAGTAGATAGTCCAAGCCAGAGTCGGTATAATCAGCAAGGTAGGTAGCAGACAAGGGAGATCCGAGAGAGTAGTCAGGAAGCCGGGTAATCAGGAGCAAGGTAACAGGTCATACAGATGTCAGGAAATCAGGAACTAGCTGAAGACGATCCAGCACTAGTGTCAGGCAAGGACCTTGTTTATATATGGCGCCGAGCGCGGGGATTGGTGGACGTGAACGTGCATGCGTGAGAACGTACACCCGCTCGTATGGCTGTGCGGGTGCGTGCACACGTTCGTACGGATGCGCGGTTGTGCACGTTCGATCCGGAACTCGCTCGTATCTGTTGGGGACACCACGCATGGCCGTTAGACGCTGCTGCATGGAGACGGGAGCTAGTGCTGTGAGTTCTCTGACAAACGCTCTCCAAAGATCACACCTCTTCATCCATCACATTTTGGTCCACATTCACAAGCTCGCCACCAAAGCCCCCATTGTGGCACAAAGCCCTGACCATCCCTCTTAAAGCCTCAATGTCACGGACTAATACTCACCGAGGCCGAGATGCCGAGAGCGGCTCACCCTTACGACCACGCGCACCCAGACCCCCGAAGTGGGTACAGAGAGCTGGGGGCACGCGGAGGCACGGGCTTCCGGTATGCAAGATATCCGAAGGTTGGAAACGGGTGCACTGGGATCTGTAGGAGGGACCAAAGATCAGGACTGGCTAGTGAATAGGGGGGTGATTCCCGCGCTATCAAATATGGAAGCGGCTAGCAGTGGAAAAGCCGCATGCACCGATAGGGTAAACACCTGACCTTTTGAATAGATATATAAGTGAGTGGTGCTGCGCTAATCCTTAGCGTGAAAATGAATGAGATTGGATAATAAATATATGCGTGTAAAAAATGAAATGAAAATACGTGAAAACAATGTTAATTAAATATAAGACACAATGAAAAAACTAAATGTGCATTTGCTTAAATAGCTGGTGGAAGGTGACTTCTAGGTAAAATGTGCACTTAAATAGCCTAAAATAAACTTAGCATGGTTGAAAATGCATAAACGTGATGGTAACACTACCTTGATACCAATATCTAACATTGAGTTAAACATACATAAAGTGCATAGTGGATGTAAGCAGCATGCATTTACAATTAGATCAAAAAAGTGTACGGTGCAAACAAAAAAGTGCAATGTGCAACCATAAGACTGGGGGAGTAATATCTTACTCTTTTACATATAGTGCATACTGTGCAAAACAACATCACATTTGATAATTGGTTGAAATCTCAAAGAATAAAGAACTGGCAAAAAGAAAAAATTCACATAAAATCCATAAAAAAGTCCTTTTTGAAAATTGTGACAGCAACGTCCTAGCATGCACACGTTGCAATTAAAGTGCTGTAGTGAACCACATCAAGTGTTTTCTTCATGTGCAAAACCACTCAGATAAGGTAATGGCCCCTTACCTTGAGGTAATAGGGCAAAAGCATATATCTGGCAAGTTGTTAGGACATCCACCTATAGACTCCAACGCGTCCCTTTTTGTCCTGGATACTAGGATGGGAGTCCCTCAGGTATGGTGCAGGGGAGGGGGTTGTGTATATAGGGGGTAATCGGCAGAGAGAAAGCCAATAGTGTAATCCCGTTTGGTAATAGTAAATCTCTTTATTAAAAAATATATAGGTACTCACATAATAGTTTAAGAACAGCGGTGTCAATCCGACGAGCGGCGAGCTCGTATGCCTCTGTTTGTGTATGCAGCCTGTCTCATCCCTACGCGTGACGTCACACCACATGACTTCATCAGGGGATAAACACAGGCTAGAATTGTGTCCTTAAATAGTTTAATATTGGCCAATATGGAGCGGCCATTTTCCCGGAGTGTAACGGCGGCCATTTTCCCAGAGATTTTTTCGCCGCTAGTTCCGCCTTGGTGTCTATCTATGTGAGGATGTCAGCTGACTTATGAGACCAATAAGCACCGTCCAGCTCAGTTGGTTTGTACGGTGCTGTCAGCAACGAAAGTTACACCATCTCTAGTGTGCGGGAACTAGCGGGGGGGACGGAGAAACAGATGGGAATATTTTATAAGACTGTCTATAATCATAGTATAGATTAAGTATTGGTTCAATGTTTGAAATCCATTGCCTTGATTAAATGTAATAGACTACCAACCTGGTAGCCAGGTGTAGCGGACTGACCTTGTGTGAGTGAAGGAATTGGAGCGTTCTACACTCATCGCGGAGGGGACGGGAAGAGAAAAGCGGCAGACACTGACAGTGCTTATAACATACATAATACAAATAATAAATCAATAATAAAAAATATATAAAAATATATATATATTAGCCCAGAAGCTTGTGTTAAACCTATTGGGATGCAAGTTGATCCATAAGAGTATATGATGGTGGTAGTAAGCTTATAATGAATAAAAATAGCAGAGAAATCAGAAAAATAGAAAAAATATATAAAAACTTGTTACAAAACTTGTTAAAAAACATTACAGAAACCCTGATAGAGCATGGTGTAAATATTGCTAATATGAAGATATATCTAAATGGGTTCAAGTTTAAAAAATGTGTGTGTGCAGGAATAACCAAGGTATTTAGTTGGGGTGTCCTGCCAGAGAGTATATGCTGTTTATTTAACTGGTAGGTAGCGCATTGAGAGTCTGGTCATATAGGCCATAGTAGATTTTGCATAGAATGGAGCGCTTGTAGTGCGTATGCGCTAAAGGGTATATAAAAAAAGGTATAAGTATTGGGAATAAATTCCATTAAAAATGATAAAAATTTAAAAATTTAAAAGTCACTCAGGAAGCAGTTTAGGTCAAACTCAATGTTTAGACCACGAGGCCAGAAGGTATCTTTGGTTTGCTTAGGGTTCTCACCTTGTGGCCACCCCGCCAGTGTTTGATGTATGGGGTAATACCCCAAAAACTCAAATGTGTGGGATCTTTATTATGGCAGGTTAGAAAGTGTTTGGACACACAATGTTTGTCATAGCCGTTAATAATATTTTGGACATGTTCCTTGATGCGGACTCTCAGGGGTCTTTTTGTGCGGCCTACATATTGGAGGCCGCAACTGCATTCTAATGCGTAAACTGCCCCCTCAGTGTTACAGCAAATGAAATCTTTGATTGCATGATTCTCTCCTGTGCTGGTTGAGGTAAAGTTAAATACTTTCTTATTGGGGCGTTTCGTCCTAAGACAGGCGAAACACCTTTTGCAAGGATAAAACCCGTTACCAGTGAAAAAAGAAAACTGTTTTTTGGGGGGATCTACTACATTTTTAACTACTATGTCCCTAATCGTAGGTGCCCTCTTATATATGAACTTCGGTTTTTTAGGGAGGATGTCATGTAGTTGCTTGTCTGCCACTAGAATATGCCAATGATCCTTGATTATCCTTTCGATTTTTTTATATTGTACATTGAAGTCCAGGATCAGGGGTATTCCCTCAACTGTGTTTTTTTGTTGTTGTATAGTTTTCTCTTTAATCAGTTGGTTCCAATCGAGTGTGGAGACTTCGGCAATTTTGGCCTTAATAAATTTATGATCATAGCCTTTTGATTTAAATCTTTCACCTAATTTTTCTGCTTGTTCAAAATAAGTTTCAATTTTGGTACAGTTTCTTTTTATCCGCATCAGTTGTCCCTTTGGGATGTTAAAAATCCAATTTCGATGGTGACAGCTTGTGGTGGAGAGATAACTGTTTCTATCGACTCCTTTAAAATGCGTTTTTGTACTGAATGTAGATTCATCTAGTGAAATCTCTAGATCTAGGAAGTTGATTTTTTTCCCACTGATATCCCAGGTTAATGAGATATTTCTATCATTGTCATTAAGTTTTTCAAGGAATTTGATTAGATCTTTTTCTTCTCCATCCCACAGAATAAAAATGTCATCTATATATCTTTTGTATATGATGAGCTGGCTCGGGCGATCACCGAAAACATTATATTCTTCCCACTGTGCCATGAATAAACCGGCTATACTCGGGGCAAACTTGGCGCCCATGGCCACCCCAGTTTGCTGATGATAGTAGGATTTATTTACCAAAAATAGTTGTTTTTGAGACTAAATTCTAAACATTTAATCAGGAACTTCCTTTGTGAGCATGGGAGTTCAGTGTATTTCCTTAAACCCCATTTAGCTGCCTCACACGCCTTGTGGTGGGGAATGATAGTATATAAGGCTGATACGTCGGCCGTGGCCATAATCCATGTTTTATCTTCTCCCTGGATGTTCTCAATCACTCGTAGCATTTCCTTGCTGTCTTTCAGGTATGCTTCAGTTTTCTGCACTACCGGCTGTAGGAAGACATCTATATACTGGCCCATCCTCGATTTTATCGACTCGATGCCATTGACAATTGGCCTAGGGGGTGGGTCAGTTCTGTTTTTATGTATTTTTGGTACCGAGTAGATGATTGGCGTTCGACAGGAGTCTGGTATAAGGTATCTAGCTTCCTTCTTGTTCAAGATTCCCTTCTTTGCTCCCAAGTGTACCACTTGTTCAAGTGCTCTACGGCATCCAAAGACCGGATTCTTCAATAGTCTAGTATAAGTGTTGTTATCATTTAGCATGAGGGTCATTGTGTTGTAGTACTGTTCTTTAGAGAGGATTACAATCCCTCCTCCCTTATCGGCTGGCCGAATGACAATGTCCTGCCTCTTAGTGAGCTTCCTAATCCCACTTTTAATATACTTTGGTTCTTCTTTTTTCTTGATTGGTACATCTTTTATTTCATCTAAAACGATTTTTTTAAAAACATCAATGTATTTATTGTCTTTTGCTGGTGGGTTAAAAACAGATTTATTCCTGAGTGAACTGTGTAAAATCCCATTATCTGATGGCTGTGCTATTTTGGGTGGTGGGGGGTTCCCTACCATATATTTTTGTATATTTAGCTTGCGTACAAATTTTTGAATCCCGATGTACGTCTCAAATTTATTCAAATTTTTTGTGGGTGCATATTTCAGCCCTTTATCAAGTACTTCAATTTCTTCATGTGTGAGCACTTTCCCACTAAGGTTGAAGATCCCCTCTCCCTTTATACTCTCCTTCTTTTGTTGTCTCTTACCAGATCTTCGTCCTCTCTTCTTTCGGGGCTTCTTCTGGGGCCTCGTGTATCCTCTTGGTATCTTACCGGATGGTTCTCTCTGCTCCTGTCTAAAAAAGGTCTGTTTGATTCCTGTTCTCCATATGGTGGAGGATATGGTCTGACTGATCATTCTTCCCCTTCTCTATTTGCCAAGAGCGCGTAGTAGTTGTAGGTCGGGACTGGACTTCGTTCATCCGGCTCGTAGTGCCTCTGTGGTGGGCCACATCTGTCTTCATGTCTATATTCTGGTATGGGGCTTCTGTCTCTATGTCTATAGTAGTCTGAATCTCTGTTGTCTCTGTGATCCTGTGCGGGTCTCCTTTGGCCTCTATATTCATATGGTGGGCCTCTCCATTCTCGTTCACCATATGGGGGTCTCCGCCAGTTGTTTTGATTGTAAGATCTTCTGTTGTTCTTCCCATAATAGGGTTTTCTTCCTCCATTTCGTGGTGTCCGGTTATTGTGTTGGGGTCCTCGTTCATTCCGATAGGGGGTGTAATTTTGATATTCATAGTATCTCCCATAATTTTCTCCTTCTCTTGGGGTCATATATCTATTTCCATCTCTAGGGTCCTGATGACTTCTATTTTCTATGGCTGGCCTAGGTGATTCATTTCGAGGCTGGGGATGCATTCTCACTGTTTTTTCAGGTGTGGAATATGTCGATGAGGGTTCCACTTTTCCCAATTGGCTTTGCCATTTAATAACTTGGTCATTGTGAAAGTCATTGGTATCTCTTGTGTGTTTCTTACTTTTTCTTTGCTGTACCTCTTTATCTTTTTTTGGCCAGGTCCTTGTTTAGTTGTCATTAAAGTTTTATATTCGGTCGTGTCTTTGTATTGTTCTAATTCTTCTTTGAGATCTGCAATGTTCTGATCTATTATTTTATTTTTCCTCCTTTTCCTATCCAACAGGAAACCTATAAGTTCTAGGCCTTTTTCATTGAAAAATTTATACCACTCGTCGTTTGATGCCTGATCCGTAAGGCCATCATTCGGAGGGAGAGGGAGAGGGGATCTTCAACCTTAGTGGGAAAGTGCTCACACATGAAGAAATTGGAGTACTTGATAAAGGGCTGAAATATGCACCCACAAAAAAAAAAATTTGAATAAATTTGAGATGTACATCGGGATTCAAAAATTTGTACGCAAGCTAAATATACAAAAATATATGGTAGGGAACCCCCCACCACCCAAAATAGCACAGCCATCAGATAATGGGATTTTACACAGTTCACTCAGGAATAAATCCGTTTTTAACCCACCAGCAAAAGACAATAAATACATTGATGTTTTTAAAAAAATCGTTTTAGATGAAATAAAAGATGTACCAATCAAGAAAAAAGAAGAACCAAAGTATATTAAAAGTGGGATTAAGAAGCTCACTAAGAGGCAGGACATTGTCATTCGGCCAGCCGATAAGGGAGGAGGGATTGTAATCCTCTCTAAAGAACAGTACCACAACACAATGACCCTCATGCTAAATGATAACAACACTTATACTAGACTATTGAAGAATCCGGTCTTTGGATGCCGTAGAGCACTTGAACAAGTGGTACACTTGGGAGCAAAGAAGGGAATCTTGAACAAGAAGGAAGCTAGATACCTTATACCAGACTCCTGTCGAACGCCAATCATCTACTCGGTACCAAAAATACATAAAAACAGAACTGACCCACCCCCTAGGCCAATTGTCAATGGCATCGAGTCGATAACATCGAGGATGGGCCAGTATATAGATGTCTTCCTACAGCCGGTAGTGCAGAAAACCGAAGCATACCTGAAAGACAGCAAGGAAATGCTACGAGTGATTGAGAACATCCAGGGAGAAGATAAAACATGGATTATGGCCACGGCCGACGTATCAGCCTTATATACAATCATTCCCCACCACAAGGCGTGTGAGGCAGCTAAATGGGGTTTAAGGAAATACACTGAACTCCCATGCTCACAAAGGAAGTTCCTGATTAAATGTTTAGAATTTAGTCTCAAAAACAACTATTTTTGGTACAATAAATCCTACTATCATCAGCAAACTGGGATGGCCATGGGCGCCAAGTTTGCCCCGAGTATAGCCGGTTTATTCATGGCACAGTGGGAAGAATATAATGTTTTCGGTGATCGCCCGAGCCAGCTCATCATATACAAAAGATATATAGATGACATTTTTATTCTGTGGGATGGAGAAGAAAAAGATCTAATCAAATTCCTTGAAAAACTTAATGACAATGATAGAAATATCTCATTAACCTGGGATATCAGTAGGAAAAAAATCAACTTCCTAGATGTAGAGATTTCACTAGATGAATCTACATTCAGTACAAAAACGCATTTTAAAGGAGTCGATAGAAACAGTTATCTCCCCACCACAAGCTGTCACCATCGAAATTGGATTTTTAACATCCCAAAGGGACAACTGATGCGGATAAAAAGAAACTGTACCAAAATTGAAACTTATTTTGAACAAGCAGAAAAATTAGGCGAAAGATTTAAATCAAAAGGCTATGATCATAAATTTATTAAGGCCAAAATTGCCGAAGTCTCCACACTCGATCGGAACCAACTGATTAAAGAGAAAACTATGCAACAACAAAAAAACACAGTTGAGGGAATACCCCTGATCCTGGACTTCAATGTACAATATAAAAAAATCGAAAGGATAATCAAGGATCATTGGCATATTCTACTGGCAGACAAGCAACTACATGACATCCTCCCTAAAAAACCGAAGTTCATATATAAGAGGGCACCTACGATTAGGGACATAGTAGTTAAAAATGTAGTATCCTTGCAAAAGGTGTTTCGCCTGTCTTAGGACGAAACGCCCCAATAAGAAAGTATTTAACTTTACCTTAACCAGCACAGGAGAGAATTATGCAATCAAAGATTTCATTTGCTGTAACACTGAGGGGGCAGTTTACGCATTAGAATGCAGTTGCGGCCTCCAATATGTAGGCCGCACAAAAAGACCCCTGAGAGTCCACATCAAGGAACATGTCCAAAATATTATTAATGGCTATGACAAACATTGTGTGTCCAAACACTTTCTAACCTGCCATAATAAAGATCCCACACATTTGAGTTTTTGGGGTATTACCCCATACATCAAACACTGGCGGGGTGGCCACAAGGTGAGAACCCTAAGCAAACTAGAATCCAAGTGGATCTTCACCTTAGATACCTTCTGGCCCCGTGGTCTAAACATTGAGTTTGACCTAAACTGCTTCCTGAGTGACTTTTACATTTTTAAATTTTTATCATTTTTAATGGAATTTATTCCCAATACTTATACCTTTTTTTATATACCCTTTAGCGCATACGCACTACAAGCGTTCCATTCTATGCAAAATCTACTATGGCCTATATGACCAGACTCTCAATGCGCTACCTACCAGTTAAATAACCAGCATATACTTTCTGGCAGGACACCCTAACTAAATACCTTGGTTATTCCTGCACACACACATTTTTTAAACTTGAACCCATTTAGAAATATCTTCATATTAGCAATATTTACACCATGCTCTATCGGGGTTTCTGTAATGTTTTTTAACAAGTTTTGTAACAAGTTTTTATATATTTTTTCTATTTTTCTGATTTCTCTGCTATTTGTATTCATTATAAGCTTACTACCACCATCATATACTCTTATGGATCAACTTGCATCCCAATAGGTTTAACACAAGCTTCTGGGCTAATATATATATATTTTTATATATTTTTTATTATTGATTTATTATTTGTATTATGTATGTTATAAGCACTGTCAGTGTCTGCCGCTTTTCTCTTCCCGTCCCCTCCGCGATGAGTGTAGAACGCTCCAATTCCTTCACTCACACAAGCTCAGCCCGCTACACCTGGCTACCAGGTTGGTAGTCTATTACATTTAATCAAGGCAATGGATTTCAAACATTGAACCAATACTTAATCTATACTATGATTATAGACAGTCTTATAAAATATTCCCATCTGTTTCTCCCTCCCCCCCGCTAGTTCCCGTACACTAGAGATGGTGTAACTTTCATTGCTGACAGCACCGTACAAACCAACTGAGCTGGACGGTGCTTATTGGTCTCATAAGTCAGCTAACATCCTCACATAGATAGACACCAAGGCGGAACTAGCGGCGAAAAAATCTCTGGGAAAATGGCCGCCGTTACACTCCGGGAAAATGGCCGCTCCATATTGGCCAATATTAAACTATTTAAGGACACGATTCTAGCCTGTGTTTATCCCCTGATGAAGTCACGTGGTGTGACGTCACGCGTAGGGACGAGACAGGCTGCATACACAAACAGAGGCATACAAGCTCGCCGCTCGTCGGATTGACACCGCTGTTCTTAAACTATTATATTATGTGAGTACCTATATATTTTTTAATAAAGAGATTTACTATTACCAAACGGGATTACACTATTGGCTTTCTCTCTGCCGATTACCCCCTATATACACAACCCCCTCCCCTGCACCATACCTGAGGGACTCCCATCCTAGGATCCAGGACAAAGAGGGACGCGTTGAAGTCTATAGGTGGATGTCCTAACAACTTGCCAGATATATGCTTTTGCCCTATTACCTCAAGGTAAGGGGCCATTACCTTATCTGAGTGGTTTTGCACACGAAGAAAACACTTGATGTGGTTCACTCCAGCACTTTAATTGCAACGTGTGCATGCTAGGACGTTGCTGTCACAATTTTCAAAAAGGACTTTTTTATGGATTTTATGTGAATTTTTTCTTTTTGCCAGTTCTTTATTCTTTGAGATTTCAACCAATTATCAAATGTGATGTTGTTTTGCACAGTATGCACTATATGTAAAAGAGTAAGATATTACTCCCCCAGTCTTAGAGCAGGCAGGTAAACAGGACAATCCAGCAGAGTAGTGGTTAAACAGGCCAAGGGTTCAGTACACAGAGCAGGCAGGTAAACAGGACAATCCAGCAGAGTAGTGGTTAAACAGGCCAAGGGTTCAGTACACAGGGCAGGCAGATAAACAGGATAATTCAGGCACAGGGAATCTGGGAGAGCTAACGACGAACCAGCAACCCGACTGGGCGCTGGAGCCGTCAGAAATAGTCTCCCCGCCCGGCGAGCGCGTCAGCGTGACACGCTTCCGGGCACCCGCACGGACGACTGCGCGCACACGGGGACCGCCGTGCACCCGCGCTCGCCGCACCATCAGGCTGCGGACGGGTGTGTGGCTAAGCGCCAGTCCACCGCCCATGCGCACCGGAGCCCGGTGAGCGGAGACGCTCCCAGACTCCTGACAGTGCCCCCCTCCTAAGGGAGGACACTGGACGCCTAGGCTAGCCATCAATTCTGGATGATCTTGGTGGAAAGTTTGGATTAACCGTGGAGCATGCAGGTTCCTAGCGGGTTCCCAAGAATTATCTTCAGGTGGGTAACCCTTCCATTGAATCAGGTACTGTAGCTGCCTGCCCTTCTTCCTACAGCTCAGAATGGACTCCACTTCAAACTCATTTTCGCCATCTATTCTGACTGCCGGAGGAGGAGGCTCTCTTCTTCCCGGAAAAGGGCTAGGCACCACAGGCTTCAACAATGACACATGGAAAACATGGTGAATCCGATATGTCTTGGGAAGTGCTAACTCAACAGCCACAGGGTTAATGATTCACTTGACTTGGAAAGGACCGATGAACTTGGGTCCAAGTTTTCGAGATGGCAACGGTAATCTAATGTTAGTGGTGGACAACCAGACCTCTTCTCCTAAGTCAAATTTTGGGTTCGCCTTTCTGCCCCGATCGTACTGTTTCTTGTAATCTTCCTGCGCCTTGTGTAACATATCTTGGATTTTCTGAAAGTTGGATTGCAACGAGGTTATCCTGTCCTGGACTGCGGGAACTGTCATTTCGGGAATGTCGTTAGCAAAGGACGTGGGATGGAACCCACAATTTGCCCAGAAGGGTGTCTGGTTGGTAGAGGCATGAATTGAATTGTTATATGCAAATTCAGCGTAGGGAAGAAGACTCGCCCAATCATCCTGGGAACCTGAGCAAAAGCAACGGAGGTATTGCTCTAACGTTTGGTTTGTCCTCTCCGTTTGGCCGTTGCTTTGGCGGTGATAAGCTGAAGAGAGACAGACTTTGATGCCCAGGGACTTGCAGAGTTCCCTCCAGAATTTGGACGTAAATTGTATGCCCCTATCCGACACAATGCTTCTTGGTATACCATGGAGCCTAACGACCTCTTTTAGGAAGACATTGGCTGTGTCTACGGCAGAGGGAGTGCCCCTCATGGGCAAGAAATTGGCCATCTTGGAGAGGCGGTCGACAACGACAAGAATGGTAGAAAAATTTTCTGAGGTAGGTAGGTCGACAATAAAATCCATGGACACATCAGCCCATGGCCGTCCTGGGATGGGCAATGGTTTGAGCAGACCCCAGGACCTAGTGTTTTGGCCCTTGTTCCGCTGGCACAGAGAACACGATGCCACATACTCCGTACAGTCCCGTCTCTACCCGGCCACCAGAAAGAGCGAGAAAGTAGCTCAGACGTCTTCTTAATCCCGAAGTGTCCTGCCATCTTATGGTCGTGACACATCTTAAGGGCTAGGGGTCGTGTCACTTGTGGTATGAATATTTTTCCTTTAATCCAAAAAAGATCCTCATATTTCCTCAAGGAGTGTACTACTGGTTCAGTGCACGAGCTAGATGAGGATCTAATGGATGACATTAAGTCCGCCTGAGTTAATCCAAGGAAGTTTTGTGGAGAGAGGATCGTGCTTGGTGCTGACGTTTGAGAGTCTGCGGAAAACATCCGAGAGAGAGCATCGGCCTTTCCGTTCTTTGCTCCAGGTCTGTAGGCTATATGAAAGTTGAAGCGGGAAAAGAAGAGGAACCAACGGGCTTGGCGGGGTTTTAGTCGTCTTGCTGTTCGGAGGTACTCTAGATTCTTGTGATCCGTAAAGATCATGACCGGGTGTACTGCACCTTCCAGCAAATACCTCCACTCCTCTAAAGCGAACTTTATAGCCAGCAGCTCCCTGTCACCCACATCATAGTTGAGTTCCGGTGGACTGAGTTTCCTGGAGGCGAAAGCTACCGGATGTAGAATGGCCTTAGGTCCCTGTCTCTGGGAGAGAATTGCTCCAGTTGCGATCTCAGATGCGTCTACCTCTAATACGAAAGGTTGAGTCGGGTCAGGATGACAGAGAATCGGGGCGCAGCTGAACAACTTTTTCAATTTTAGAAAAGCCTCTTGAGCGGCTGAGGACCACTGAAAAGAACTGTGCTGACGAGTTAATTGGGTGATAGGTGCCACAATGGCAGAGAATCCAACAATAAATTTTCGATAGAAGTTGGCAAACCCTATAAACCTCTGTACCCCTTTCTTGTTAGATGGAGCCGGCCACTCTTGAATTGCCTGAATCTTCTGTGGGTCCATTGCGACCCCATTGGTTGAAAGGATGAATCCCAGAAACTGTATAGTCGATTTTTCAAATTCACACTTTTCAGCTTTCAGGTATAGCTTGTGCTGTTGAAGTATGATAAGAACTTTCTTTACGTGTCTCTTGTGTATCTGCAGAGTGGGGGAGAAGATAAGAATATTGTCCTGGTATACAACAAGGAAGTCATCCAGGTATTGTCGAAATATGTCATTCACCAGTAGGGATGAGCCGAACACCCCCCGGTTCGGTTCGCACCAGAACCTGCGAACGGACCGAAAGTTCGCACGAACGTTAGAACCCCATTGACGTCTATGGGGCTCGAACGTTCGAAATCAAAAGTGCTCATTTTAAAGGCCAATTTGCATGTTTTTTTCCTAAAAAGGGTTTGGGGACCAGGGTCCTACCCCAGGGGACATGTATCAATGCAAAAAAAACTTTTAAAAACGGCCGTTTTTTCGGGACAAGTGATTTTAATGATGCTTAAAGTAAAAAAAAAAAAGTGAAATATTCCTTTAAATATCGTACCTGGGGGGTGTCTATAGTATGCCTGTAAAGTGGCGCGTGTTTCCCGTGTTTAGAACAGTCCCTGCACCAAATGTCATTTTTAAAGGAAAAAATCTCATTTAAAACTGCTTGCGGGTTTAATGTAATGTCCGGTCCTGGCAATATGGATGAAAATCAGTGAGACAAACACCATGGGTACCCCCCAGTCCATTACCAGGCCCTTTGGGTCTTGTATGGATATTAAGGGGAACCCCGCACCCAAATTAAAATAAGGAAAGGTGTGGGGCCACCAGGCCCTATATACTCTGAACAGCAGTATACAGGCGGTGCAAACAAGACAGGGACTGTAGGTTTGTTGTTAAGTAGAATCTGTTTGTCATTTTGAACGGGTACATTTTTAACGTGTTTAGCTCCAGCCAAAAAATCTTTTTTAAGCTTTTTGGAAAACATAGGGAAGGGTTATCACCCCTGTGACATTTGTTTTGCTGTCTTTCCTCCTCTTTAGAAGATTTCACCTCACTTTTTGTCCCAATGACAAATGCTTTTTGAGAATTTGGGGTTTTTTGTGGAACAAGGATTGGAAAGCATCAGTGGAAAGGAGAAATGTTTTAGCCATATTAACTCTTACAGGAGAGAATTTCCCTTCCTAGGGCTAGATTTCATCTCACTTCCTGTTGTCTCCTTCCGTTTGCAAGTAGGAGTCGTTTTTAAGTTAGATGTTTGAAAGTAGGGGCCTGCCCTATATACTCAGCAGAAATTTGGGCCTTAGGTGTTGTTGTGGCCACAACACTTTAAGCCTTCACAGGGCCCTGCTGTGAAATATTAGATCAAGAATTGTAATTACATGCCCTTGTTGAACAGGGGAAGAAAAACTGGGCCTTTGGTGGTGGTGGTGGTGCCACAACACTGTAAGTCTTCACTCGCTCTTGGTGGGTACAGAAATGGGCCCTGCTGTGAAATATTAGATCAAGAATTGTAATTACATGCCCCTGTCGAACAGGGGCAGAAAAATTGGGCCTTTGGTGGTGTTGGTGGTGGTGGTGGTGCTGGTGCCACAACACTGCAACCCCCCACAGACACTCTAGTTGGAACGCAGGAACGAGCCCTGCTGCAAAGTATTGCATCAAAAATTGTAATTACACGCCCCTGTTAAACAGGGGCAGAAAAATTGGGCCTTAGGCACTGGTGCTGGTGCCACAACACTGCAACCCCTCACAGACACTCTAGTTGGAACGAAGGAACGAGCCCTGCTGCAAAGTATTGCATCAAAAATTGTAATTACATGCCCCTGTTAAACAGGGGCAGAAAAATTGGGCCTTAGGCACTGGTGGTAGCGCCCAGAACCAAAAATGTTCTTACAAGCTATCAGCGTGATGATTGAGGAGGAAGAGGATAATTACTCAGGGATGGTCACTCAGCATCAGCATAGGCAGTCTTTGAAGGGATCTGAGATTTCAAAAAAAATTATTCGGTTACATCAGCATCAGGTGCTTGGTCGCTGGTGGTGATCCAAGACTGATTCATTTTTATGAAGGTCAGTCGATCGACCGAGTCGGTGGACAGACGCACCCTGTGATCGGTTACCACACCTCCAGCAGCACTGAATGTGCGTTCCGAAAGAACGCTGGATGCAGGACAGGCCAGTAGCTCAATTGCATACTGTGCAAGCTCTGGCCAGTGATCCATCCTCAAGACCCAGTAACCCAGAGGATTTTCGGTGGGAAAGGTGTCCAAGTCTGATCTTGCCCCTAGGTATTCCTGCACCATGTAAAACAGACGATGGCGATGGTTGCTGGAACCGATTATACCTTGGGGCTGTGGACTAAAAAATTGTCTGAACGCATCGGTCAGACGGCCACCTTCTCCACCGCTCCTTCTTTGACTGACGGGAGCCTCAGCAACACGTTGTCCAGAAACAGGAGTTTGTAACCTCCCAGTCTCTGGGAACGCGTTGCACAGACCTTTCTGCAAGGCCTCCCGAAGATGTTTCATCCTCTGCTCCCTCTGCGATGGCAAGATAAGGTCCGCAACCTTACCCTTGTAACGTGGATCAAGGAGGGTTGCCAGCCAGTATTGGTCCTTCTCCTTGATACCACGAATACGAGGATCCTTACGCAGGCTTTGCAGGATCAGGGAGGCCATGCAGCGTAGGTTTGCTGAGGCATTCGGTCCGGAGTCCTCTGGGTCACTAAGGACGACATGGTCCTCAGCCACCTCCTCCCAGCCACGTACAAGTCCATGTGTTTCTTGGGACTGATCCCTTAAAGACTGCTGCTGATGCTGAGTGCCAGGCTCCACCTCCATACTGACACAATCTTCCTCCTCCTCCTCCTCGTCCTCTTTCTGTGTGATCGGCGGGCACGCAGGAACACTGTCTGGATAAAGGGAGCCTTGAGAGCTAAGGAAGTCCTCCTCTTCCTGCCTCTGTTCTGCCTCAAGTGCCCTGTCCATTATTCCACGCAGCGTGTGCTGCAACAGGTGGACAAGGGGAAAAGTGTCACTGATGCATGCACTGTCACTGCTCACCATCCTCGTGGCCTCCTCAAATGGTGACAGGACAGTGCATGCATCCCTGATCATGGCCCACTGGCGTGGGGAAAAAAAAACAAGCTCCCCTGACCCTGTCCTGGTGCCATAGTCGCAGAGGTACTTATTGATGGCCCTCTGCTGCGTGTGCAGCCGCTGCAGCATGGCCAACGTTGAGTTCCACCTGGTGGGCATGTCACAGATTAGGCGGTTCTTGGGCAGGTTAAACTCCTTTTGGAGATCCGTCAGCCAAGCACTGGCATTATATGACCGGCGGAAATGCACACAGACTTTCCTGGCCTGCCTCAGGACATCCTGTAAGCCCGGGTACCTGCCCAAGAACCGCTGCACCACCAAGTTAAGGACGTGAGCCAAACAGGGCACATGGGTCATTTGTCCCTGTCGGAGGGCAGAGAGGAGGTTGGTGCCATTGTCGCAAACCACCATTCCTGCCTTAAGTTGGCATGGCGTCAACCACCTCTGAACCTGCCTCTGCAGAGCTGACAGAACCTCTGCCCCAGTGTGGCTCCTGTCCCCCAAGCACACCAGCTCAAGCACCGCATGGCATCTTTTGGCCTGCGTACTTGCGTAGCCCCTGGAACGGCTACGGAGCACCGCTGGTTCCGAGGACAAAGCACAGGAAGAGGCCATGGAGGAAGAAGAAGAGGAGGGGGTGGAGGAGAGAGGTGTGTCACAATCATTAGCATTTTGGAGGCGTGGTGGCGGAACAACCTCCAACACTACTGCACCTTGTCCTGCATCCTTCCCAGCTGCCAGCAGAGTCACCCAATGAAACTTAGGTAACGTCCCTGTCCATGCCTGCTGGACCATGAGTCAGCGGTAATATGCACCTTACCGCTGACCGCCCTGTCCAGCGAGGCATGGACATTGCCTTCCACATGCCGGTAGAGCGCCGGAATCGCCTTTCGTGAGAAAAAGTGGCGTTTGGGTACCTGCCACTGAGGAACCGCACATTCCACAAACTCACGGAAGGGGGCAGAGTCTACCAACTGAAAAGGCAGAAGTTGAAGTGCTAGCAATTTTGCCAAGCTAGCATTCAACCACTGGGCATGTGGATGGCTGGGAGCAAACTTCTTTCGGCAGTGCAGCAGCTGGGGCAGGGAAATTTGCCTGGTACAATCTGACGTCGGTGTACCAAAAGCAGATTGCCCACAAGTACTTGGCTGTGACACATCTAATTCTACACCTTCATTCCTCTCAGTGCAGGTCTCAGAGATGACTGAAGGTCTAGTGGGGTTGGAAATCTCAGCTGATGAGATGCAAGGAGAGGTCCTCTTTGTTCTTTGGTGTGGGTCTTTTAGATACGCTTGCCAACGAACTGCATGGCAGGTCAACATATGTCTGGTCAAGCATGTGGTACCCAAGCGGGAGATGTTTTGGCCACGCAAGATACGCTTGAGACATATGTTGCAAATAGCAGCGGTGCGATCTGATGCACTCGTCTCAAAAAAGGCCCACACCAAAGAACTTTTTGAATAACGCACAGAGACTGCAGCGCCCTGCACATGTGGAGCTTTGGGGTGTGATGCAGTCAATGTGCTGCCCTTAGGCTGGCCCCTGGAGGGCATCCTGCCTCGTTGTTGATGTGCCGCCTCCTCCTCCTCCTCCTCTCTCCTATCAGGCACCCACGTTGAGTCAGTGACCTCATCATCCCCTCCCTCCTCATCACTGGAGCAAACCTGGCAGTATGCTGCAGCAGGGGGAGCATGACTACCAGATTGCTGTCCTTCTTGGGCACCCCCTCTGTCCGTGCTCATGTTACTGCCTTCATCGAGCTCAGTATCATCATCAGAGCATTCCAAACGCTGGGCATCCTCCTGGAGCATGTACCCAACACTGTGGTCAAACAGTTCGAGGGACTCCTCTGAAGGACATGGTGGGGCTAGGGAAGGAGTCACTGATGACATTGAGCCTAGAGAAGAGGCCGCTGCTTTGCCAGACAAAGTACCCTGGGCATGGGTGAGAGAGGATGAGGAGGATGAGGACAGCTTGGTCATCCACTCGACCAAGTCTTCCGCATGTTGCGGCTCAACACGGCCAGCTGCCGAAAAAAAGGCCAAGCGTGTCCCACGGCCACGTGCTGATGAGGATGCACCGTCCCCACGACCAGCACTAGACACAGAGGCTGCTTGCCCTCTCTTATTGGCTTGTGACTGTCTGCCTCTCCTTCTTGGCCTTCCAGACATACTAATGGCCTGTAGCTGCACTAAGCTGGGATATATATATATATATATATATATGTACTGATACTGCAGCTAGCAAAATCAACTGCCTGCCTGTAGTATGAGAACACCACCAGCCTTCTACAGGTAGCTTTAGCTGAACACTGTGCAGAGCTCGCAAAAAACTAACTTGTAGCTTTTTTAGCTGCCTGCGGTAGTGATAGGATCAGGAAAACACCACCAACCTTCTACAGGTAGCTTTAGGTGAACACTGTGCAGAGCTCGCAAAAAAATACTGTGAGCAGGACGCACTGCACTAACTTGTAGCTTTAGATGAACACTGTGCAGAGGTCTCATTACACTAACTTGTAGGTTTAGCTGAACACTGTGAGCAGGACGCACAGCACTAACTTGTATTTTTAGCTGAACAGTGTGAGCAGGACGCACAGCACTAACTTGTAGTTTTAGCTGAACACTGTGAGCAGGACGCACTGCACTAACTTGTAGCTTTAGATGAACACTGTGCAGAGGTCTCACTACACCGACTTGTAGGTTTAGCTGAACACTGTGGGCAGGACGCACAGCACTAACTTGTATTTTTAGCTGAACACTGTGAGCAGGACGCACAGCACTAACTTATAGTTTTAGCTGAACACTGTGAGCAGGACGCACTGCACCAACTTGTAGCTTTAGATGAACACTGTGCAGAGGTCTCACTACACCAACTTTTAGGTTTAGCTGAACACTGTGAGCAGGACGCACAGCACTAACTTGTAGTTTTAGCTGAACACTGTGAGCAGGACGCATAGCACTAACTTGTAGTTTTAGCTGAACACTGTGAGCAGGACGCACTGCACTAACTTGTAGCTTTAGATGAACACTGTGCAGAGGTCTCACTACACCAACTTGTAGGTTTAGCTGAACACTGTGAGCAGGGCGCACAGCACTAACTTGTATTTTTAGCTGAACACTGTGAGCAGGACGCACAGCACTAACTTGTAGTTTTAGCTGAACACTGTGAGCAGGACACACTGCACTAACTTGTAGCTTTAGATGAACACTGTGCAGAGGTATCACTACACCAACTTGTAGGTTTAGCTGAACACTGTGAGCAGGACGCACAGCACTAACTTGTATTTTTAGCTGAACACTGTGAGCAGGACGCATAGCACTAACTTGTAGTTTTAGCTGAACACTGTGAGCAGGACGCACTGCACTAACTTGTAGCTTTAGATGAACACTGTGCAGAGGTCTCACTACACCAACTTGTAGGTTTAGCTGAACACTGTGAGCAGGGCGCACAGCACTAACTTGTATTTTTAGCTGAACACTGTGAGCAGGACGCACAGCACTAACTTGTAGTTTTAGCTGAACACTGTGAGCAGGACGCACTGCACTAACTTGTAGCTTTAGATGAACACTGTGCAGAGGTATCACTACACCAACTTGTAGGTTTAGCTGAACACTGTGAGCAGGACGCACAGCACTAACTTGTATTTTTAGCTGAACACTGTGAGCAGGATGCACAGCACTAACTTGTAGTTTTAGCTTAACACTGTGAGCAGGACGCACTGCACTAACTTGTAGCTTTAGATGAACACTGTGCAGAGGTCTCACTACACCAACTTGTAGGTTTAGCTGAACACTGTGAGCAGGACGCACAGCACTAACTTGTATTTTTAGCTGAACACTGTGAGCAGGACGCACAGCACTAACTTGTAGTTTTAGCTGAACACTGTGAGCAGGACGCACTGCACTAACTTGCAGCTTTAGATGAACACTGTGCAGAGGTCTCACTACACCAACTTGTAGGTTTAGCTAAACACTGTGAGCAGGACGCACAGCACTAACTTGTATTTTTAGCTGAACACTGTGAGCAGGATGCACAGCACTAACTTGTAGTTTTAGCTTAACACTGTGAGCAGGACGCACTGCACTAACTTGTAGCTTTAGATGAACACTGTGCAGAGGTCTCACTACACCAACTTGTAGGTTTAGCTGAACACTGTGAGCAGGACGCACAGCACTAACTTGTATTTTTAGCTGAACACTGTGAGCAGGACGCACAGCACTAACTTGTAGTTTTAGCTGAACACTGTGAGCAGGACGCACAGCACTAACTTGCAGCTTTAGATGAACACTGTGCAGAGGTCTCACTACACCAACTTGTAGGTTTAGCTAAACACTGTGAGCAGGATGCACAGCACTAACTTGTATTTATTAGCTGAACACTGTGAGCAGGACGCACAGCACTAACTTGTAGTTTTAGCTGAACACTGTGAGCAGGACGCACTGCACTAACTTGTAGCTTTAGATGAACACTGTGCAGAGGTCTCACTACACCAACTTGTAGGTTTAGCTGAACACTGTGAGCAGGACGCACAGCACTAACTTGTATCTTTAGCTGAACACTGTGAGCAGGACGCACAGCACTAACTTATAGTTTTAGCTAAACACTGTGAGCAGGACACACTGCACTAACTTGTAGCTTGAGATGAACACTGTGCAGAGGTCTCACTACACCAACTTGTAGTTTTAGCTGAACATTGTGAGCAGGACGCACAGCACTAACTTGTAGTTTTAGCTGAACACTGTGAGCAGGACGCACTGCACTAACTTGTAGCTTTAGATGAACACTGTGCAGAGGTCTCACTACACCAACTTGTAGGTTTAGCTGAACAATGTGAGCAGGACGCACAGCACTAACTTGTATTTTTAGCTGAACACTGTGAGCAGGACGCACAGCACTAACTTGTAGTTTTAGCTGAACACTGTGAGCAGGACGCACTGCACTAACTTGTAGCTTGAGATGAACACTGTGCAGAGGTCTCACTACACCAACTTGTAGTTTTAGCTGAACATTGTGAGCAGGACGCACTGCACTAACTGTAAATAGTCTAGCTGCCTGATTGTGGTACTAATAGGATCAAAAGAACACCAGCAATTTTCTTCAGGTAGCGGTAAATACTGTAACAAGACAAGCCTGCCTGTCAGTAGGAAGATAACAGGAACGGATCTAGCTAAACTGAATACAGTGTATATATATATGCAACACCTGGGATGCATATATATACACAATACACTGTAAGTGCAGCTAAACTGACTGACTGTTCTGCCTAATCTATCTAACTCAAAGCAAATGTCACTGTCTGTCTCTCTCTCTCTCTCTCTCAATGAACGCCGGAACACACACTACACAGGGCCGCCGTGCAGGCGGCCTTATATAGTGTGGGGCGTGTACTAAATCCCCTGAGCCATAATTGGCCAAAGCCTCCTTGGCTTTGGCCAATTACGGCTCTCTGTTCAGACGGCGCTGTGATTGGCCAAGCATGCGGGTCATAGTGCATGCTTGGCCAATCATCAGCCAGCAATGCACTGCGATGCCGCAGTGAATTATGGGCCGTGACGCGCCACACGAATTTGGCGCGAACGGCCCATATCGTTCGCAATTCGGCGAACGGGCGTACAGACGATGATCGAGTCGAACATGGGTTCGACTCGAACACGAAGCTCATCCCTAGTCACCAAGTGTTACTGCAGTGCTGGTTTGACTACGTCCGGGGTGTACTAGGCCGCTGGTGCTTGCCAGTTCACCAAAACGCTACCAAAAAACTGTTAGCGATCGCAGGGATCAGGCCTGACTCTGCGAACGCTGCAGTTATGCGTTTAGTGTTTTGTAAGTGTCAGTGATCGATCGATACTGCACCTGGGTGGGCTGGGCTGCGCTGGACAGAGGGGCAAAACGCAGATGCTAGCAGGTATCTGGGCTGATCCCACTAACACTGCATTTTTGGGAACCCTAAACTGCTGGGAACGCTAGTATAGATCTGATCAGATATTGATCCGTTCAGATACTATACCACTAAGGGAGGTGTACGGTGCGTGCGTGGGTGTTAGCGCTACTGGCACTAACCTGACGCTGCCTGGGGCTGGTGCTTGCCAGTTCACCAAAATGTTACCAAAAAAACTGTTAGCGATCGCAGGGATCAGGCCTGACTCTGCGAACGCTGCAGTTATGCGTTTAGTGTTTTGTAAGTGACAGTGATCGATCGATACTGCACTTGGGTGGGCTGGGCTGTAAAAATAAAAGTAAAAAATAAAAAATAAAATAAAAATAAAAAAATACATGTTTAAAACTAGAAAAATCCAGGAACAATTAAATTTCAGTAATCTTCCAAATAGCAGTTAATGTCAGTAAACATGTATTCTAGTTTTAAACATGTATTTTTTTATTTTTATTTTATTTTTTATTTTTTATTGTTTAAAACTAGAAAAATCCAGGAACAATTAAATTTCAGTAATCTTCCAAATAGCAGTTAATGTCAGTAAACATGTATTCTAGTTTTAAACATGTATTTTTTAATTTTTATTTTAATTTTATTTTTTATTTATTTTTTACTTTATTTTATTTTTTTATTTATATATTTTTTTTTCATTTTTTCCATTTTTCATTTTTTATTTTATTTTAATTTTATTTTGATTTAGTTTCACATTTTTTTACTCTATTTTATTTTATTTATTTATATATTTTTTGATTCATTTTTTTATTCATTTAATTATTTTTTTATTTATTCATATTACTTATATTATTTATTATTTATTTATTATTTATTATTTATTGTATTTAGTTGTATTTTTTACTATTTCGTTATTTATTTTGTTGCACTTTAAAGTTTTCATATTTTATATTTAGTATTGGTTGCATGTTAAGGATTAATTTTGAGACGTAGGGGTTCATATATATTTCTTTGGAAATAAGTAAATGAATATAGTAAAAAAGTTTTTGCTGTCTCGTATTACAGGTTTTGCAGTATTTGCTGCGGAACGGAAATATGTACAATATGCTTGGAATGTTAATATGTTTAAAGGTTAAAATGCCTAGTAATATGTAAAAGCCTCTCCAGCAGATACAGATGGGTTAGTTTTTGGAATATACACATATTTAAGTATATAATTTAAAAAGAATGGAGTAAGGACAAGTAGTAGTAATAAAGGGAAGGGGGTATGCGCACTCAGTAAACATAAAGTAGGCCAATGCCCATAGTTAAAATGGCGTTACAAAGATGGAAGCCATAGAGGAGATAGTAAGGGAAAACCCATAGTTAAGATGGCGGTATATCTATTTCCGCCCATACGCAATATAAATAGAATACAAACCAATCATACGGCAGCTTCCTGATGACGCATACTATGATGCGAAGCGCGTAGAGGCTGCTGGGGGATTTTTTTGCCCACGTGATCGGATACGGCCGAGGCTGGTGAGGACGCGAATGGAAACGAGGGGTGGAACGCAAGCGGAACACGGAGGTCGCACACTTCATACAGGCAAACCATGCAATAGTTCCTACACCCGTCCCTAACTGCTGGATTAGCTCTGTGCCGGCTCGAGGGCACTTTTAAATGTGAGTGTACATTTCTTCTTTGGATTTTATGCAATAAACAGTTTTAAACGTATTGCGCGATGATCGTTTTATCCATATTTTATATGAGGAATACTAAAGTCCAAGTATAGCCGTTGAAGAGGTTTACTAAGGTGGAGTGGTTATCCCATGAATGAACCAAAGGTGCATTATTTAAGAAGTATCTGGTGAGTGGCCAATCTTACAGGTGGTGGTGTGTCACACAGTCACTTATGCATATTGAAGGAACACAGGAGCACGCCAACCACGGCAATTGATAGAAGATTTGGATGCATTTGCTTGGGGACTCTGTTACATATATGATATATGTCAGCGGATTTCTGTTTTGATGTATGGTTTTGGCTTAATGTGGTGAATTTCACATGTATATGTTTTAATCTAGGTTCACATTGTTTAGGTTAGCTATATATATTTTTTTCACAATTAAAAGGCAGGGTATGTGAATACTGAATAGGGTGTATAGATGGGAGCAGAGCATTCACACACAAACATCAGCACTTCTAGTCCATTCTTATGAAAGGTTTTTTGAATGCAGCAGCTCAAAAAAATCACAATCACATTATAATTTGATAGATATATTGGTTTTGCGCCGGTGACACACACATATCAGTCAGTGAAATATGGAGAGACATGCTTGCAGATCTACCGAGACTTAGCCGCTGAGACTCTATCCAGGAGAAGAGTACTTAAACCACTACTGGCACAACTGAAAGCCCATGACGTCCAATATTTGTGGGGTTTTCCAGCCTGCCTAATTGGGCGCAAGGACGGCCGCTCAGCAACATTGAGATTCCCAGAGGAGACCCAGAAATTCTGTCAGCACTCAGATGTGCCACTACTTGAAATCCCAGGATGGTGGGAAAAAATAGTAAATCAGGATATTTCAGAAGAACCACAAACCTGGAAACCAGTCTTTAAAAAGAGGGGCAAGTAAACAAAAGTTAAAATATGTAGATCAGTATTTATAGTAAACATTGACTCCAGGTTTTGAATCACCATGGGTGGGGGGGTGGGGGGGCGGGGGGGGTCCGGGGTGGGTGGGGCTCCTTCGGGGGTGGGCGGCGGGTAGTGGGGGGGGCGCCCATTGTCCGGGGGTGGCTGCTGGATCTAAGGATTGCTCAACTGAGTTCAACCTCTAGGGGGTTAACCGTAGGGCCGGGGGGAGTTGGTGGGGCCGCGGTTAAAGGGGCCTAGGAGTGGTCAGAGTCCCCCAAATGGGGGGAAAGGAGGTTGGAAGGGTGGGGGGGTTGGGGGAGGGAGGGGGGGAAGGGGGGTTAAGGGTAGGACGAGACCGGTCCATTCCTCAGTGGATCCGACCATTTAGTCCTGAGGGGCTATGTAAAGGCATAGATGTGGTAAAAACAACAAGATGGCCAGGATAAATATAGTTACATACAATGTGAGGGGCCTCAATTCCCCCATAAAATGTGCAAACATAATGGGGGAATTGAGATCCATGAAAGCAGAGGTGGTTTTCCTGCAGGAGACCCACTTGTATCTTGGTAAAAGCAAGAGAATAACTACAAGAGATTTCCCATATTGGATTTATGGAGACTCCCCGGTAAGGGGAGCAAAAGGAGTTGCGATTGGTTTTGCAAAGGGAGTTAGGTTCATAATAGAGGAGAGAGTAACTGACCCCGAGGGTCGCTTCCTGTTCCTAAGAGGTAATCTGAATGGGACGGAATGTTCATTAGCGAATGTTTACTGCCCAAACACCAATCCAGGAAGGTTCCTACTGGGAATCCTTGCAAAGTTTGAAGTCTTTAAGAAAGGGAGGGCCAATTATAGCAGGAGATTTCAATATTTGTTTAGAGCCAGGTAAAGATAACACGTCGCGTGCTCGGGGGTCGGGAGGTATATGGATGAATAAACTTAAGAAAAAGTGGCGTCAACATCAGCTGGTGGATATATGGGGGATGCAACATCAGAATATAAGAGATTATACCTTCTACTCCCCCGTTCATGCGACGTACTCTAGGCTCGATCTCTTCTTTGTGGAGCACTGGTATATGGAAGAGGTAGAGAGTACAAACATAGGACCAATGACGTTTTCTGACCACACCCCGGTGAGCCTACAAATAAAATTAAGTAAACACAAATCGCAGAGTAACAATTGGATACTAAATGAGGATCTCCTTCATGATAAAAAAAATAGATAAGCTTATTAAAGAAGAACTAGAATTTTACTTCAAAATCAATACCTCTGAGGTGACATCAGAAACAATAGTCTGGGAGGCTCATAAAGCCTACATCAGAGGGATTATAATAAAGGCGGGAGTAGAGAATAAGAGAAGACAGGTAGAGAACTTTTGCGTGCTACATGAGGAAATCATTAAATTAGAGCAACAACATAAGATATCGAGGGATGGAGAAACATTGGAAAGACTATACAGGAGTCGGGAGGCTATTCGGCAATTAATCGAACAAGAAAATCGAAAGAAGTATAATCTCGTAAAAAATGAAAGATATATAGGCAGTAATAGACCTGGTAGACTCCTGGCGAAGATATTAAGTAAAAAGAAAAATAACAAATATATCGACAAGATAAGGTCCAGAGCAAACGAGATCAGCTATAAGGATTCAGATATTGCAAGAACGTTCCAAGAATTTTATGGGGAGTTATAATCCATAAATGGAAATGAAACAACTAAGGAGAGGGAACAAAAACAAGTAAAAATTAAAAACTACCTAAGCGAGGCGGGAATGGCCAAAATAACGGAAAATGAGCGAACCGCACTGGAGGCCCCTATTACGGAGACTGAAGTGAGAAAGGCAATCAGGGAGACACAAGTAGGTAAGAGCCCAGGCCCGGACGGGTTGACAGTGCTCTATTACAAAAAATACCAAGATTACCTAGTACCAAAATTGTGTTCCTATATGAATGACATAGGAGACAACGGGGAAATGAGCAGAGAAGTGTTGGCATCTAATATAACGATTATTCATAAGGAAGGCAAGGATGCTACATTATGCTCAAGCTACAGGCCTATCTCCCTGTTAAATGTGGATACTAAATTATTCGCAAAAGTGATTGCGGATAGAATGAAGCAAGCAATAAAAAAGATCATCCACCCGGACCAGGTTGGGTTTATTTCGGGTAGGCAAGGATGAGATAATAGCATTAAAACCCTCCTATTAGCCCAGGAAATCAAAAAGAGTGGAGTCCCAGGTCTACTACTATCTATAGATGCAGAAAAAGCGTTTGATAGAGTAGACTGGGACTTCATGATGAGCACGCTTGAGGAAGTTGGCTTTGGGGAGAGGATTTGTAAATGGATTAGGGCCTTGTATTCAAGGCCCTCGGCGAGAGTGAAAATAAATGGGACCCTCTCTGAGCCTATCAACATGTACAACAGCACAAGACAGGGGTGCCGAATTTCCCCTATGCTCTTCTTACTTTGATTGGAACCCCTTCTCTCGAAGATAAGACAGAATAGGGATATCAGTGGGGTAGTGATAGATAACACGGAATATAAACTTGCTGCCTTCGCAGACGACATCTTGTTGTACATAACACACCCAAGGATCTCCCTCCCGAATGTTACGGCCACCCTAGCAGAATATGGAAAGTTATCGAATTTCAAAGTAAACCCAACTAAATCTGAAGCATTAGAAATAAACCACAGTAAGGAAAGTGACCATTCTTATCAAAAATATTTCCCATTTGTGTGGGGAAAAAAAGAATTGAATTATCTGGGTGTAAAAATCACTACATTAATGGAAACGCTATATCAAGCGAATTTTATCGCGCTCTTAAACGAAGTAAAGTCAGAACTAAACAGAATACATCTGGGTCTATTATCCTGGGCGGGAAGAATTATTATCTATAAAATGGTTCTATTGCCAAAAATAACATATAAAATTCAATTGCTACCAATAACATTGCCACACACATATCTTAGAAGACTACATTCAATGTTAATAAGATTTATTTGGAGAGGGAAAACACCAAGATTAAAATTTGCACAATTGATTAATGTTAAAGGTAAAGGGGGATGGGGAGCACCAGACGTACGGAAATACTACGAAGCTATCGCTTTAGCTAGAGTTATAGATTGGGTTAAAAATAAAGAAAAACACTGGGTAGTAATAGAAAATAAAATTAGTGACACTAAATTAGATAAAATTATATGGATCTCACCTCAACAGAGAAAATTCAGCACTGAAACTCATGAAATTACCAGGCATGCACTTAAGATATGGGACACATTACACAAAAGGGAGCACTGGGAGTACAACTCACCCTTAATGCCACTTAAAGACTTAGATCAGTTTGCACCAGGGAAAGAGGAGTGGTTTGGCAAATGGTTACTGGAAGAAAACATACAACTAAAAGATGTAACGTGCAGGGGTAGAATATGCGCATTCCAAGAGCTTCAGGATAAAAGAAATATGATAGTTATTAACCCCTGGCGTTATAACCAATTAAAGCATTTTATAGATTCCCTGCCGCGACCAATTAGATCGGTGGTAATTTACTGCCACTAGAGAAAATATGCGTGGATAAAGAGGGGAGGGGGGATTTTCTTGGATATATAAAGTTCTAGTGGAACTAGGAAGGACAGATACTCTGGACTTCATAGGGAAATGGGAAAAGGAGCTAGAGAGAACACTCACAGACACAGAAGTCTCAATGATATTAAAAAGAGTCTCAGCCACATCGGTCAACAGTAAATTGTTAGAACTAAATTTTAAGTGCCTGACTAGAATGTACCTGACCCTGGATCGGGTTCATAAAATTCAAAGGGATAAGTCGCAGCTTTGCTGGAGGGGCTGTCCAGAGTTAGGGACAGTGGCTGTGTCCGGAAATGAGAATGTTCTGGGGCGAAGTAAATAAATATATTAAAGAGATCACAAATCTCGACGTCCCTAACGACCCTTGGATATTCTTATTTCATTTGAGTGATATGCCCAGTAAAACATATCTTAGAACACTCTTGCCACACCTTATTGACACGGCCAAGAGCCTAATCCCTAAGTATTGGCAAAAGAAGGAGAGACCAACGATGAGGGAATGGTTTAATAAAATTAACGAGATACAGTGCCTGCAGTATTTAAGGTTTAGTGAAGGGATAAAAATGGGGGCCTATGAAACAAAATGGAAAGATTGGGAAAAATTTAAAGAATCCTCAAAAGCGGTGGAGATGTGGTCCACTTAGCCCAGAAATAGGGGTTTCTCGCCCCAGTGTAGGATATAGAGGTACATCTAAAGCGGGAGCAGATAGGAAGAGAAAACGTGAGGCCAGAGGAGAGGAATGTAGGGAGATGGATGGGGTACGGTCTCAGGGAGGGGGTGAGGGGGGGGGGGTTTGCAGGAGGGAAATACTAGTAAACTGTAGAATGAATACTTATTTTTCTTGTTCTGTAAAAAGATGATTTGGCCTATCAAGTGAACGTATAGCCACTATGATGTGAAGATAAGATGGGAAAGAAATTTGAATTTTAAATAATTGAAAAATTATTTCCCGGGGAAAACTTTCTAGCTGACGTGGCAAAAAAAAAAAAAAAGGAAAAAAAAAACGAGAAAAAAAAAAAAAAACAGTGCAATTGTCACCGCTTTGACATGTCAAATCGCACCAGTGTGAACTAAAGCTGACACATACAACACTGCCTATCCACCAGCTGAATTCATTACCTGCAATGCTCCACAGCTGTTATATATAAAGATTCCACCTTTATCATTAACTTGCAGGTGTGCAGAAGCCTAGGTTTACATTGGAGCGATTTGTCATGCGATTTGAGAGATCAAAGCACATGACTATTGGCAGCAATGGCACTGTTCCAATCGATGCGACTTTTTTTGTGGCGCCGCACCAATTTGCTAAAGTAGTTCCTGCACTACTTTTGCCAATTTCAGGTGCGACTTCAATAGAAATTTGTGTATGAAGCCACACGGATGTCTATTAAGTCGCACCTGAAATCATGCTGACCTTGCTACTTTGAAATCGTGAAATACTGAGATTTCAAAGTAGCATCAATGTGAACCAGGGCAAAGAGATTAGTTTTTTGGTGCACAAATACATATTGATATAAAATATAAGAGATATTGCACTTTCCCAAAACCACCACCCACAAAAACTAAAGAGAAAAAAAAAATTGAAGAAAAAAAAAACCACCACAAAAAAGCTCAATAATGTACTTTTATTTTACCAGCAGAAAAAAAAATTACATTCATTTACTAGCTTCAAAAAAATTTGGACAGGATATATGGTGCTATATTTAGCAATGGGAATTTAAGGGCCCTGCTCATAGGAGCTTACAATGTAAAATTTGACAAAACCTTTGAGTGGACGCAGCTTTAATTTCAGTGTATAATGGGCAACACATCACATTTTTATCTGCAAGATTATAGAAACACACTTAACAGTCATTCTTACAAAGCATTGAAACATATTACAAAAGACTAATGCCCCGTACACACGGTCGGATGGAAAATGTCCGATCGGAGCGTGTTGTCGGAAATTCCGACCGTGTGCTTGCTCCATCGGACATTTTCCATCGGATTTTCCGACACACAAAGTTTGAGAGCAGGATATAAAATTTTCCGACAACAAAATCCGATTGCGTCAATTCCGACCGTGTGTGGCCTGTTCCGACGCACAAAGTGCCACGCATGCTCAGAAGAAATTCCGACATGGAACAGCTCGGTCTGGTAAACTTAGCGTTCGCAATGGATACAGCACTTTCGTCACGCTGCAATGTTAAAAATGGTTTAATACAGCGCACTCTCTTCTTCTTTATAATGTGACAAGAATGAAGTAGTTTTGCTGCTCATATTCACACACACTTCTCACAAACTTATTTTGTTACTATTTATCGTGATTGACTCAATATATTTTGATTTCTCACATCTGACAACATTATTTTGGTGTAATTTTTTTTTTTTTGGCTTTAATGTAGATTATTTTTTTTGTGTTTGTATTTTTTTGAAGGGTGTTTGTTTTTTTTGGATTTTTATTTGTACTCCTGAAAATTTTTGTGTGTGTTTTTTGTGTCAAGTTACCACAACACCATTGATATGTTGTTCTATTTAATCTGTAGGAGATTGTTTGGTGTTGTTGTCCCTTGTTAATTTCACATTTTATGTTAGAAATGTACCTGAATCCTCACCAACAAACTGTCCTTTTTGGATGAAAACACACAGGAGAGTAGAATTTCCCCAAAAAATGTTTTTATTAAGGGCTCACAACTAAACAAAGAGGGAGGCAACGCTGGAGAAACTGCAGAAATGGGTGAAGCCTTGGACCCCCAGGGCAGACATCAATTATTTTCAAGAAAAATTGGTGGCCTGAGGAGTCCTTATCTAAGGGAGTGCAGTCTGGTCCAGAAGTCCCAGAGATCCGGAAAGCAGCAGATGACATCTGTGTCCCTAGGCTGTGGTCATACAAGAGACTGCAGCTTCTGTCAGACCAGACTGAACCCAGGGCAATCATTCTCTTGTCTTCTTTCCACGCTTCCTTCCACACTGTGGCTGTGGTGGTGGAGTTGTGGCAGGAGGAGGAGGAGGAAGAGGAGGATGGTCCAACTCAATCACGTCGGTCTTGGGTGTTAGTTCCCCACTCACCCCCTTACTTAGGACTTTATAAAGCAGGTCCTCACATAGCTTGCGTTGACCCTCCTGCATGCCCTGCAGTTTGGTGGCAGCCATGCAGGCAAAGGCCTCTTCAGGAGTGGGTAAGGCTCGGAGGGATGCAGAAGCCTCCTGAATTAGCCTGAGCGCTGAATCCTGCATGGGAGTCGTCTTCCTCGCTCTTTTATATGGAAGGCGAATGGGAGGAACCTGCAATTCGGTCAGGCTGCGACTTGCCTCAGGCTTCTCTTGGCTGACACTTAGCCCCGCCTCCTCCTGGCTGCCACTAATCCCAGCCTCCTCCTGACTGCCACATTCCACAACCTCCTCCTGGCTGAGGTCTTCCTGTGTATGAAAAAGGGACATAGTTTTAGTATTTTCTTCATCAATCACACACAATTTTAACCTCCTGACTGTTGCAAATTGAATGTTAACAAATATAACAGACTATCCTTCTGAGCCCAGCATTTTTGTTTCTTTTAACAATTTTGGGTGCCCACTACTGTCTATTAATATGTAAAACACTTTTTTTCAATCACCAATTAGTGATCAATAATAACATCTATAGTAAACATCATTTCTTTATTGACCAGAAATCTGTAGAAGAATGCTATACCTGACTCCAGCTGGGCTCCTCCACTTCTTCCTGGCTGGAAGGCCCAGGTTGGACATTGGAAGCCTCAGCTGGGGTGGAAGGAAGCGTGGAAGGAAGAGTAGAGAGGGATTCCCTGACTTCAGTGTGGTCTGACAGAAATCGCAGTCTCTCATAGTACCACAGCCTGGGGACATAAACGTCATCTGCTGCAGCTCCGGATCTCTGGGAATCCGTGACCTTCTTGCGCTCCCTAAGATAAGTGCTCCTCAGGCCACCAATTTTGGTTTTTAAATAAGGGATGGTTGCTGTGGGGACCACCGGCTTCACCAACTCCAGCAGTTTCTCCAGCGCTGCCTGCCTCTTTTGTTTATTGTTGTAATGAGGATGTCTCACCTGCCACAGACAGGGCAGCTCCCTGTACTTATCTATGAACAGGGGGAGGAAATTTTGGTCTTTGAACCCATCCATTTTCTCTGCAAGACACAACACAAGACAAACCCTAAGGTCAGGCCAAACTCCCCTAATCTTGTTAAAATATAGGCTTCCATTTCGAAGCAGTACAGGCGCAAGTTTAGATCTTACCTTCGTTATCACGATCGGCACCTCCGATGCTCCTTCCTCCGCTCACACATCGTACGTAATACGCACGCGTGTTACGCTTTATACACACTGCGCATGCGTGTAACTCCGCCCGCCCCTGACGTTCTTTCTAGTCTATTCCCCGCCCCTTTTCGATCTGCGCAGTGGGGGAAGAGCACATGGTGGATACACAGCAGGATCGTGCTAATTGTAGCAAGGAGGAGGAGGAAAGCCCGGATCCAGAAACGTCCCGATCCAGAAGGAGATTTAAGGCCTCAAATATGTCCTTTGGGGAGATGTTGGAGATGGTGGACATCCTGAAGAAGGCCGACTATGATGGAAAGTATGGGCCTTACCCCAACCCCAATGTCAGAAAGGCCAAGATCATTGCGAAAGTGGTCAAGAGTCTACACCAGAAATTCGGGGTACGACGATCGAAAGATCAGATCCGGAAGCGGTGGTCGGACCTGAAATTACGAGAACATGAGCATTACAGAAAGATCCGGAGAGTGCTGCAAAAAAGTAAGTAGTTGTGCTGTGTTCCTATTATTTTGATGTTTATTACGTTCGTGCTGCTCCATGTGCTTTTAGGAATTGTTGTACAGTTTAAAATGGCAACTTTCATGTTCATGGGCACATTATTCGTTCGTATCAAACATTTTTCTTTTGACCTATAAAACACCATTGTTTAGGCCATATGCATTTGGCCACCATTTTTACGCCCTATACTTGTCTGAAACGAATTTGGTTGTGTAGATGGCTTTGTCACTAGAATAAAATGCAAACTAGATTCTGTGTAAGGAGAGGAAACTCAGCAGCTGTTTTCACATCTGGACACTGGAGCACTAGTGTGGGACACAAGAACACCATTTTTATTAGGGGGCCACACAGGTGCTCCAGTGTATACTATAGGGGGGGCTACATCTGTGAAGCTTGTACCAAACAGGTAAAGTATTGAAGCTTGACAAAGGACACTGAAAATGCTACATTTTGGAACTCTGCTAAAATTGACAATTGTACCCCACTTCCAAGCAATGTTTACTATTTCTAGTTCTGCCATCAAATATCTGTGTGCTAATTATACCATTTTGTTTTACATAGGGGAGAAAAGACTCAGAGGACACCCCTCATCCGAGGAGACCAGAGCCCACCCCCCTCTGGAAGAAGGGGAAATCCCCCCAACACAAGCTGAGCAGGAGGAAGAAGACGTGGTGGAAATTGTCACCACAACAGTTGAGTGTCTGCGACCACAGGCTCAGGTAAGAGATGGATGGCGGCATATTTTTGATACCTAATTTTTTTGGGGTTCCTCTCTTTTTAGGTGATCGTGAGGTTGTGGATCCTTTCACATCCGAAAGTGCCCAGATCCTGATCAGGGAGATCATGGGGTGTAATTTACAATTGGAAAACCTCAAGAAAAACATCAACGATGTTATTCAAAAAAATATAAACATCATTGATGTTTTGGGGCGAGTTTAAAGCCCCTCCAAATCCCTTTGTTTTTTGTGTGCTACAATGTGAAAAATGTTTTTGTGATTTTTCCCAAAGCCAAATTTGGAGGATGCACACAGTGTGTCAACATGTGCTATCTGCCATCACAGGAGATCAATGGACGCGTTTTGGGGGTGCAACCCCTTCCTCAATAATAAAGTAGCTGAGAGGAAGGCGTTTCTCACCCCAAACACGTCCCTTGATCCCCCGTGATGGCAGGTTGCACATGTTGAAATTCGTAAATTGGTGTGCATCTTCCAAATTTGGCTTTTCCTGGGGTGACTTCACCCCATCTGAATGCAATATCAAACACAGTTCCTAAATACTCATGTGTGATATTGCCTTCAAATTCTAGCAAATGTGAACTTTGTAAGTTCAAGATTTGTGTCTTTCTTGTTGGTTTTACACATGCCTGTTTTATCTTAAATGGACATTTCTATTTTTGATAATGCCACCCCAAAAATTGTTAGACAACAAACATGTTGGTTTGTTTGAAAAACCTTTGGTAAATGCACATGTGATTGTGCAGGTATTAAAAAGTGTGTTAATCAAGAAAGTGTGGATTATTGTGTCAACGCTAAAACACTTTGGTGGTGATGTAATTGGTGTCTTCTGTGAAAATGGGCTTTAGTTCCTAAGGGCAAATCCTCTTTGCACTACAAGTGCAGTTTCAGTGCAGTTGCAAGTGCACTTATAGTGAAAAGTGTCTTTGCATTTAGTCAATAACACCCAACAGTGCTTTGTATAAGGTTACACAATCACGCCATTTTCTGGACTCAACACATTTCTGTCAGGGTCAGCTAAAACAAACACAAGCAGTAAATGTCCACAAAGAATTTATTTTTTTTGCTTTTTTATTTGAAAAAGGATTCACATATTTGCTGGCATATTGATGGCCCCCCTACCCGCAAAGAACTCCAGGTATCGTAACCAGACATCACGGGCACTCAGGGTGGGCAAGCCAGGATGGCCGCTTTCAAGCGCCGTCAGTGTTGTTTCAGGTATCGCTCCGGCCTCAGGCCCAACAGAGCCAGCATAGTTGGCCGAATGTTTCCTTAAAAAGTTATGGAGAATACAGCACGCCATGATGATATGATTAAGTTTATACTCCGCCATATGGATAGGTGTCAGAAATAGGCGGAACCGGCTGGCCAGTATTCCAAATGTGTTCTCCACCACTCTTCGGGCTCTGGCCAGCCGGTAATTAAAAACCCTCTGTTCCGGGGTGAGGATCCTCATAGGGAATGGCCGCATAAGATGGTCCCCCAGCGCAAACGCTTCATCAGCAACGAACACAAATGGGAGTCCTTCCACATTGTCCTCTGGAGCTGGCAAGTCCAAGCTGCCATTCTGGAGATGCCTGTAGAACTCCGTGTGGGCGATGACTCCACCATCGGACATCCGGCCATTCTTCCCCACGTCCACATACAAGAAGTCGTAATTAGCCGACACCACCGCCAACATCACTATACTATTGAACCCCTTATAGTTGAAATAGTACGACCCCGAGTTGGGTGGTGGGACGATATGGACGTGTTTCCCATCAATTGTCCCTCCGCAGTTAGGAAAGTCCCACCGCTGGGCAAAGTGGGAGGCCACAGTCTGCCATTCCTGTGGCGTGGAAGGGAACTGTTGATGAAATAAAAAATAAATTAGTATTTTTGCAGATAAACATGGCAAGCAGATTAGACACAAACATTCTTGGCCAACCTCCAGATTGCATTTAGTAAGGGGAATTTAACAACGCCAAAGTATAAGGTACACCTATCATATTCCCCCTCCCCACCCCTCTCATGGGCCATTTCTAACATTATGGGGGGTGTGGAAATCTTGGACAGGTAACCCTCTTCACTTCATTGAGAGATGAATGCCTAAATACAGGGTATTACTTGGAACAGCCCCTCCTTAGTTACACTATTGGCAGCCCACTGGACAGGTAAGAAGTGTCATAATACAAAGATATAAATACACACTGTACACATTTGAGGACATTTGGACATTCTGCTATTACCTGTCAAGATAATAATAGGATACAAAAACTTGAAACAGTACCATTTGAAAGTATACAGGCAGGCCCTTGCACTACATGCTTTGGGGAATTCATCCATAAATCTGACCAGTAAAGAGATGGGTATAGTGTGTATTGGTTTGTCAAAGTCAGCAGATAGATGATTGAGGATAGATAGAGAATTGGGATCAGCTGACTTAGCAGTTGGGAGTTGGGAGGGTTACTAAAAATGATTTGGGGACACCAAAAAAAAAAAGCCTCTGCCACTCTGCCTGAATTTAAAGCACCAATCACATTTCTAAACATTTTAGGGGGTGTTTGGGGTAAAGCACTACTATGGAGCTGATAAAATACATTGTTAAGTGACTACATGAGGTGAATATAGGGCCAGGAGAGAACATGCTGGGGATGTTATTGAAGGCCAATCTGTATGAAGGACTAAAAAAATAATTACATAAAATTCAAGCATGCATGAGGACAAAGGGGACATTCACAGCATATTACAATCATGGTAATTAGGGAATGAGGAAAGAAATACAATATATTATCAAACATTCAATACAATAAAATGTGATGTTAAAGGATAAAAATCTTACCTTCATATAGTCCATCATCCAGGACCTGGATGATGGCAGAACAGGTCTCTGGGATAATGATACCCAGAGCCTGGGGGGAGATGCCTGTCGAGAATTAGAGGTCCTGCAGGCTTCTCCCTGTCGCCAAGTACCGCAGGGTAGCGACGATCCTCTGCTCCGGAGTGATGGCTTGCCTCATGCAGGTATCCTGCCTGCTAATATAAGGGCTCAGCGAAGCCAACAAACGGTGAAATACGGGGTCTGTCATCCTGAGAAAGTTCCTGAAATCATCAGGATTATTTTCATGGATCTCACGGAGCAAAGGCATATGAGAGAACTGGTCACGCTGAAGCAACCAATTCTTGGTCCATGAACTCCTCCCCACCCTGTTCATGGACTGGACTTGTGTCAAGGTCAAGACCCCAACACCAAGCCCCCGCACAGCACGAACTCTACGAGGAGTACGCATACGCAGCATGGCTAGAAAATGGTCGGCTGCTCAGAACGAAGTAACAGAACGCACTGAAGAACAGCAAGGCCTGTGAAGAGTGACCTGAAAAACAGTACGAATGCACAAGAACACAATGACTAAGTCACGCGGAACTTGCTTGCATGCACTGAAGAGCAGATACAAACCCACAAGCACAAACTGAACGGCAGAAAACGATCTGAAAGCCACGAGTCTGAAAAAGCGCGAATCGTCTCTCACCAAACTTTTACTAACACAAGATTAGCAAAAGGAGCCCAAAGTTCTGAACTGGCCTTTTCTAGTCTCGTCGTACGTGCTTGACGTCACCGCGTTGTTGGCGATCGGAAATTCCGACAACTTTGTGCGACCGTGTGTACGCAAAACAAGTTTGAGCCAACATCCGTCGGAAAAAATCCTAGGATTTTGTTGTCGGAATGTCCGAACAAAGTCCGACCGTGTGTACGGGGCATTATTCAAAACACAGACCACCAGCCCACAATCCACACATACATACATTGGTGACTATGTTCTGCTGGAAGCTGTGGTGGACACAATTAAACAACGAGATCAAAAAGAGTAGGTCAGCAGATGCTCCCAAACGATGTTTGCATGATCAGACAGGAACAATACACGCACAACATTGACAGCATGGCCACATAAACCCTCTTTTGATTGAAAAAATGCACAAGAATTTCATCAAATCTCCCTAGTTGGGCATTTGTCAATATGCACAATATCATTCCTTCTCCCCCACAAATCACAGCAAAAAACTTGACTGCAGGCCTTTATATAAGAGAGGTTGTATTGTTAGCACACTGACACACCCAATAGAAGTACACGCCCACCAATATCTTTCAATCTGTCTCTTCATGTATGTCTAAAGTGATTGCACCTGATGAGCAGGAACACATCAACTGTGTAAGCCTTTGGCTATGTGCATCAAATCTCCGACTACAGGGCAAAGATCAAAGTCCATTTTCATCCACATAAACAAAGCAACAGTTTTCTAAGCATATGTACCCGTGCAGTGTAAACCCTAAAATTTGAAATGTCCAAGTCCCTGGGCATGATTAGTGCTAATAAACATTAACATCAGTCCCTGGCTGCAATGAGCTTTCAGTCTAAAGTCCAAAATTAACTTTCTTACATTAGAACCTATTTCGACAGGAGACAAATAAATTGCCAGCATGTCTTTGGATTGTGGTGAGAAACCCACACAGGGAGAACATATAAACTTCAACACAAGGATTAGCATGTTGGGGAATTGAACCAACATCCCAGGTGCTGTTAGACAGAACTGCTACCAACTTAGCCACCAGGCAGCCTCACACATGTTCTCTGCATCTCTGTGGTGTGAACCAGCCCTAAGTCCATAGCCATGCTCAGTGTCACAAGCAATGTACAATATATTGGCCTAAGTATTGGGATGCCTGCCTTTAGACGCACATGAACTGTAATAACATCCCAGTATTAGTATTGTGTTCAAAACTCATTTGGCCCACCCTTAGCAGCTATAACAGCTTCAACTCTTCTTGTCCACAAGGTTTAGGAGTGTGTCTATGGGAATGTTTGACCATTCTTCCAAGTGCATTTGTGAGGTCAGGCACTGATGTTGGACGAGAAAGCCTGACCTACAGTCTCCTCTCTAATTCATCCCCAAGGTGTTCTGTTATGTTGAGGTCAGCACTCTGTCCAGGCCAGTCAAGTTCCTCCACCCCAAAATCACTCATCCAAGTCTTTATGGACCTTGCTTTGTGCACTGCTTCAAATGATTTGGTGGATGGGGGATTATAATGTGGGGTTGTTTTTCAGGGGTTGGGCTTGGTCTCTTCCAGTTCCAGTTAAGGGAACTCTTAAGGCGTCAGCATACTAAGACATTTTGAATAATTTCATGCTCCCAACTTTGTGGGAACAGTTTGGGGAAAGCCCCTTCCTGTTCCAACATGACTGCACACCAGTGCACAAAGCAAGTCCATAAAGACGTGGATGAGCAAGTTTGGGGTGAAGAAACTTGACTGGCCTGCACAGAGTCCTGGCCTAAACCCGATAGAACACCCTTTGGCTAAATTAGAGTAGAGACTGTGAGCCAGGCCTTCTCATCCAACATCAGTGCCTGGCCTCACAAATGCACTTCTGGAAGAATGATCAAACATTCCCATAGGCGGGGGCGTGGCCTAGCGCGGCATGTGAACAGACCTGTTAACCGGAGCTCCCGCTGTTGATCCTGAGACCGATCCTTTCCTCGCCTGTCCAGACGCCCAAAAGTCACGGTACCGGTACCTACAGCTCCCCTGGCATCCCAGGCCACAGTAACAGCACCAGACTGGGGCATGATGACCCGAGGGAACCGTGGAGAACAAGCGGCCTCGGCCGCGGCTGACTTCCAAGATGGCGCCTGGTCATCTCAGCCTCAGAGAACACCACGAGGCCAGGAGAAGAAAACGGAGCAGGGGAGTAAGTCACAGAAACCCCCTTATGCCGCATACACACGGTCGGACTTTTCGTCTACAAAAGTCCAACGGACGCTGACGGACTAAAGCTGGCTGGTAATCCGATCGTGTGTGGGCTTCTCCGGACTTTCAACTGACTTTTTTAGCCTCAAATCCGACGTACTTTAGATTTGAAACATGCTTCAAATCTTTCCGACGGACTCGAGTCCGGTCGAAAAATCCGCTCGTCTGTATGCTAGTCCGACGGACAAAAACCCACGCTAGGGCAGCTATTGGCTACTGGCTATGAACTTCCTTATTTTAGTCCGGTGTACGTCATCACGTAAGAATTCGACGGACTTTTGTGTGATCGTGTGTAGGCAAGTCTGTTCGTTAGAAAGTCCGCCGCAAGTCCGTCGAAAGTCCGCCAAAAGTCCGTCGAAAGTCTGTCGGACAGGCTGTCTGACTTTTGTAGCTGAAAAGTCCGACCGTGTGTACGCCCCATAAGACTAAAGATCAGCACAGGGACATGCTCTACTATGCCCAGAAGCTAGCGATCTCAGCAGAATCCACACAGAGCAGCACACAGCTTCCCGCAGCTTCTGTGGAACAGGCAGGCAGGGGGGACACAGACAGGCCAGAAGACACTGACACCATGGAGCCTGTACCAGATCCTATGCCAGGCCTGTTCGATATGCAGGTGGAGGACACCCCCCAGCCCACGCTGAGTGAAATACTCCATGCAGTCCACAGATGTACCGCTTCCGTAGATGACCTTAAGGAGAAGTTTGGAGGGCTGAAGGAGACTGTCTCCCTCCTCCGTCAGGACATTCAGAAAATCAGAGAGAGAACCACGGCAGTGGAGGGGAGGGTCAGTGATATAGAAGACCAGATGCCCCACTTGAACATGGATGTGAGGGGACAGCATGCACGCCAGGCTTTTGAAAAGACCGACGACATTGAGAACCGCCTGCGACGCAACAACGTTCGCATAGAGGGGCTACCAGAGAAAGCTGAAGGCAGAGACCCCACGGTGTTCATTGAGGAATGGTTGCAGAATATATTTGGCAAAGAGGCATTTTCGCCACTGTATGCGGTAGAACGGGCGCATCGAGTACCACCAAGACCTCTCCCACCTGGCAACCCCCCCAGAGCGATGTTGGCCAGGCTCCTCAACTATAGGGACCGTGAAGTGGTTCTAAGGCTAGCCAGAGAAAAGGGGACTGTGCAGTTTAACGGTATCAAAATATCCTTTTATCCTGACTTCTCAGCCGAAGTGCAGCGCAGAAGAGCTAAGTTTGCCGACGTCAAAAAAAGGCTACAACGACTGCAACTCAAATATGCAATGCTATTCCCCGCTAAGCTGAGAGTCACGGCCGGAGACCAGAATCACTTTTTCGAAACCGCACAGGATGCAGCAGAATGGCTGGATCAGAACGAACAAGACCTACAACGCCGCAGACGTGAAAATGAGGAAGGTTGATTTCAACTAACCAACTTACTCCATACATAAAAGGGCACTTACATTCCACTTCTTATATTGCTCCTTACACAGAGGACGTTTCCTTATCATCCAATGACAGCGATTGAACACCAAATCTTACAGAGCTCGGCACATTTTTTGTCTAACCAACCGGGTGGGCTGTGAATGTGCCTCACCCCCGCAAAATACAAGTTGCCATTGTTGCTATGGCTTGAGTTTGTGTGCCCTGTTGGCACGGTTTGGGCCCACGGAGCCCCAAAGTTTTTGAAGCCTTTCCGCTGGGCATTGCCAGCGGGACTTGTTTTGCAAAATCTACTTCATTTATGGATCCACTACGTGATCTTTGTCACCATACAACTGAGCTGGTTTATCTTCTGCAAAGATTTGATGTTTCTTCACTGCATACTATGCCTCGTCTGCCTGCCCCACGCCCCACACATTAGGATGGTCACTTTGCCTGCACGTGGACTGCATCTTGGAAGACACCGGGTGCAACGACAAATGATACAGGACAGGGACATGCCTATTAGAAATGGCTCAAACCCTCGCTATGTCTGATACACCTATAGTGTCCTGGAACGTGCGAGGCATCAATGACCCATTAAAAAGATCCATGGTTTCTGCTGGGTTGCGGAAGTTTCACCCGGCCATAATAGGCCTGCAGGAAACCCACTTGAAGAGAGACACAGTCAATTTTTTGCAATACACCTGGGTAGGTAAAGCCTATCACTCCACTTACTCTGCCTTTTCGCGTGGAGTAAGTGTTTTGATACACAAAGCCCTAGTGTTCCAGGAACTGGACTCATTGATAGATATATCTGGAAGGTTTGTGTTTTTGCACTGTAAACTGTACACATTCACATTGATATTAGCCTTTGTATATGTGCCCCCTCCGTTCTCCAGAGAGGTTCTGCAGTTATTAATCTCATACCTAGTTAACAAACCGGATATTCCGGTACTGATTATGGGTGACTTTAATTGCTACCTGAATCCAAAATTAGACAGACACCCTCCTGTACAGCCTCCTGGGGGCGGACGAGGCACAGCTCTGAGCCGCTTACTTACAGAGATAGGATGGATGGATATGTGGCGTAACAGAAATCCAAATAACAAACAATTTTCTTGTTTCTCTAAGACCCATGGGTCACTATCTCGCATTGATTTATGCATAGGCACCCCAAACCTGTTTGGTAGTATATCTAAAATAGAATATTTCCCGCGAGGTGTCTCGGACCACTCACCATTAGCTATATGGCTAACCACTAGGCCCCCTAGTAATCCACCTAGAGCCCCTTGGAAGTTAAATGCTTTCTGGTTGAAACTTTTTACCTCACAAGATAGAATAGCCGCCCAGATCCAGGCTTTCTTTAAAATGCATCGAAATCTAACGAATGCTCATTTGAAATGGGAAACCTTTAAAGCGCACTTAAGAGGGACATTTATTCAGGAAATACAGAAGGTCAAACACAATTCCTCGGTCCTGTTAGAACAGGCTGGGGACTTGGTGCGACAACTGGAATTAACCTATGTCACCAGCCCCACTGACTCCGCCAGGGAGGCATGGATGTCGGCCCAGGATTCCCTGGACCGGCTGAGATCCTCCACAGCGGAGAGAAAGAGGTTTTTCTTGAAACTGGCGTTCTATGAAGAGGGGGAAAAGACAGGCCGTTTACTTGCAAAAATTGCACGATCTCAACAGCAGTCACCGGCCATTGGGGCTATTAGAGCAGCCAATGGGAAAATAGTTAATTCTCCGGAGGTCGTTATCTCCGAGCTGGCATCTTTCTATGGCGACTTGTATGAATCGAGGGATGCCTACTCGGATGCAGACCTAACCGTGTATATGTCAAAAATAGACGTACCCTCGTTGTCGGTGGCAGCTCAAAATCAGTTAGATGCTCCTATAACTTTGGAGGAGCTACAGACTGCGGCCTGCTCTTTTCCAACATGCAAGGCACCGGGAGAGGATGGCCTCCCCATGGAGGTGTTTAAAGAATATGGTGAACAGATACTCCCTGAACTGTTAAAGGTTTTTGATGCATGCTTAGACGCGGGTAGACTTCCTGAATCCATGACGAGAGCCAACGTAATCCTACTACTCAAACAGGGGAAGGACACGGTTGACCCCGGCTCCTACAGACCTATATCGTTACTCCAGAGTGACGTGAAGATCCTAGCAAAGGTCCTGGCGCTCCGGGTCAATGGGGTCATCTCCTCCATTATACACCAGGATCAGGCAGGTTTTATGCCGCAAAAGTCAACGGCTACAAATCTTAGGAGACTGTACCTGAATATACAGATGCAAGCGGATAACGGGGGTCAAAGGGCGCTGTTGTCTCTAGACGCCAACAAGGCCTTTGACAGCGTTAGCTGGAGATATTTATGGGCAGTATTGGTAAAGTTTAGTTTTGGTGCACGGTTTATAGCTTGGGTTAAGTTGTTGTATGCGTCCCCTCAGGCCAATATTAGAGTGACAGACAGGGTTTCGCACGCTTTCACTCTGGGCAGGGGGACAAGGCAGGGTTGCCCTCTGTCCCCCCTGCTCTTTGCGATGGCGATAGAGCCTCTAGCAGCCCTGATAAGAGATAATGCCCAGATACAGGGATTCCAATACGGAAATCTACATGAAAAAATAATGTTGTATGCTGACGACATGTTACTATTCTTAGGGGACACTAGTCACTCATTAGCGGAGGTGATGTCCATAATAAAAACGTTCGGTCACTATTCCGGGCTAACCATCAACTGGTCCAAGTCGGCTCTGATGTTGTTGGAAGGAGATCACAGGGTTGTACTCCCTGATACCTGCCCCATCCCCCTGGTCACTGGTTTCAAATACCTGGGCATACATGTGGCGCCCAGGATTGGAGACTACTGCTCCCTAAACATCTACCCCTTGCTCTCTCGTTTTCGAGACAAAATAAATACCTGGAACAACCTGAAGATGTCCTTGGCGGGCAAAGCCAACTTAATTAAAATGATCCTAATGCCACAGCTGCTATACTTCTTACATAATACTCCGGTAGTGGTCCCACTAAAAATTTTCAGAATAGTGAATACACTCTTCCGTCGGTTACTATGGAACAACAAAAACCCCAGAATTAAGCTGGAGCAGCTGCAGTAGTCAAAGGACAACGGGGGGTTGGCAGTTCCCAACCCCTGGTTGTACTATATAGCGTCCCAATTGCAACAGCTGGTCGGCTCTATGATACCAGAACCAAAGGGCTCGTTGGCACGGCTGATGCTGATGGCAACGGGGGCAGAGACCATACCCATGGGCCTTGAGGCGCAGCTATTTGCAAAATCTAACAAACAAACCCCAACACTATCACTGGTACAAAAAATTTGGAATAAGGTCAGACAGCTTCAGGGGGTGCAAGGCTTCACTGATTTCAGCCCAATATGGGGCAACCGCTCCTATACTGAGCTGGACAAATTATTACAAGGGCCAAGATGGCGCAAACATGGGGTTAAACTACTACCACAAATATTCGCATACGGTAAACTACTCCCCTTTGCAGAACTGCAGGATAAATTTAACCTGCCAGACAACATGCTCTATTCTTACCTTCAGCTGCGACATGCAGTTCATGCACAGGGGGACGCGGGTGGCTGGACACTGTCGCCCACGCCGGTGTTTCATGTGTTGCAATCCAGTAGTGAGACCAAGGGAATTATATCTCAATGCTACCAGATGTTATTAGTGAGGCACCTGCGAGCATACCCGTGCAATGCAATGCGGGCTTGGGAAAGGAACCTTGGTCAGATTACAGAGGAGCAATGGGAGGAGGCCTTGCAGTCCGTATCCACGTGCTCCCTTAACGTTGCACAAAAGGTTTCCCAATTGTATATAGCGTTAAGAGTGCACTACACCCCAAAAAAGCTATTTAAAATGGACAGGACGATAGACCCTTTATGTTCCCGTTGTCGTCAACATGACGGGGACCTTATCCACCTCATGTGGAGATGCCCGAAGCTCCACCGATATTGGGAGGTGATGGGTACACTCAATGAGGTATTTCAAACGAAGGTCCCCATGGACCTCATGTGCTGTATACTGGGGGTCCTGGAGGATGAGATCCCTGAAGAATTGGTGAGGGTCGCGTTCTCCAGAGCTTTATTTCAGGCCAGGAAACTTATACTTATGGGTTGGAAGTCTGTGGGGCCACCAACTAGTCGCACATGGGTGGAACACATGGGACAAACCCTCATAAGGGAGAAGTATATATATCAACACAGAGGGTGCCCTACCAGGTTCGAATGAATTTGGTCCAAATGGCTGGACACACCGGGGCTAAGCCCGAGAGAACTAGTGATGTCCAGACTTTTACAATCTTTGTAAACAAAACGAGGGGATGCAGGACAGTCTGTATATTATAAGATGTGCGGGTGGGGGGGGAGACGAGGAAAAGGAGAACTTTGGGTCGCAGGAGTGACGCAGTGAGATGGAGAGCAAAGTTGAAATAAACACTGTATGTATGTACATGAACGATGTCTGCTATAACAAATCCTATGTAATTGCAAAACCGGTGACGTTGATTGATGGATAATATGTGAATGTTCAATAAAACCTTTTTTGATTTAAAAAAAAACATTCCCATAGGCACACTAAACCTTGTGGACAGCCTTCCCAGAAGCTGTTCTAGCTGCAAAGGGTGGGCCAAATCAAATTTTAACCCTACGGACTAAGACTGGGCTGCCATTAAAGTTCATGTGTGTGTAAAGGCAGGCGTCCCAATACTTTTGGCTAAATAGTATATCTGGAAAAGACTTACAATGGTGGTGGAACCCTCCTACACATAAATACTACATTTAGACATAGTTATAGCACCTGGGAGATGAGACAACTTCTCTACATGAAGCAACATGTTTGGGATATGAACCCAGACCCTCAGGGATACTAAGCAGAAGTTCTAACCTCTAAGCCACGGAGATGCCACATGTGAGAATCTCCTACACATAACTACACATACATACACATAAAAACACATAAATACTGCATTTCTTTGGACATACAGGTGATGGAATTACGTTACTCAAGAGTTATTCTTTTTGATTTATTCTGTGATATTTGGTGTTTTTTTGTGGGTGAGAGTAGAATATTACCCTCAAATTTTTGGGAATTACATTTTTCTTTCTGATGTTGGTACACATATCACATTTTTTGGGCTCAAATTATGAATATTTGGAAATAATAAAAAGCGCAAAAAATTGTGATTCATTTTAAATTTGCATCAGCAATGGTATTGTTTGTGGATTGTAAAGACACCTGTGTGAGTTTGGGTAAAGATGGTTGTGAGATGGAAAGTAACAAGTGAAAGTGAGAGAAAAATATATTTTACCAAAACATCAAAACATTGCACATTCTAGTATTCTTAAAATCAAAATATTTTAAGTAGAAGCAACAATGTTGCAAAGGAAAATTTATTTCACAGAAAGATACATTTCATCTCAACATTAAAAGGTTTTTTTTGTGAAAGTTAGAATTGTTCCATTAGAATCAATGGCTGAAACTTGATTTGGACTAAAATAGAGTAGATTTTCACTTCAAAAAAATGCTCTCTAATTAGCTCTCATTTTGGTATTTACTATAGCGCCGGGTAAAAAAGACACTTGAGTTAAATTGAGAGTAATGCCGCGTACACACGAGCGGACATTACGGCGGACTTTGCCCGGCGGACTTTTCGACGTACTTTCCGACGGACTTTGTGAATGAACGGACTTGCCTACACACAATCCACCAAAGTCCGTCGAATTCGTACGTGATGACGTACGACCGGACTAAAACAAGGAAGTTCATAGCCAGTAGCCAATAGCTGCCCTAGCGTGGCTTTTTGTCCGTCGAACTAGCATACAGACGGCGGACTTTTCGACCGGACTCGATTTCAACGGATAAATTTAAAACAAGTTTTAAATCTAATTCCGTCCAACTTTTGAGAAAACAAAGTCCGCTGGAGCCCACACACATCGAATTGTCCAACGAAATCCAGTCCGCCGGGCAAAGTCCGCCGTTATGTCCGCTCGTGTGTACGCGGCATTAGTTTCAGGTCTGAGCATGCTCAGTTGTGTTGGCACCTAGATGTCCAAAATTGGGAATTTTTCACTTCTCAGACTTTTAAAGATATTTCAGTGTAGAAATCACTTTTTTACACAGTTTAAAAGCAGATTATCTTTAAATAATATACCGCATATTTCAGTACCATTTGGGCAATTATATCATGCTCTAAACATTATTTCCATGTGCACTACTCCAGGTTTTAGCAGAGTAAGGGTTTGGGCGCTATTTGGTTTCAGGGAACTATAGTAAATTCGATTTTGGGAGTATTTTCTCACCAGCGCTATAGTGAACACTGTTTTAGCACTAATTAGCGATAAATTGCCACAAATTAGCGCTAATTCGCGGCAATTTGCGCGAATTAGCGCCATGGCGCTATAGTAAGTAACCCTTATGGTCACACCAAATTCCGACTGTCCAGAACGTGGTGACGTACAACACGTACAACAGGGCTAGAAAACAGAAGTTCAAAAGCCAGTAGCCAATAGCTTCCGTCTCGAACTTGCTTCCGAGTATGCGTCGTTTTTGGTACGTTGGAACAGCATACAGACGATCGGTTTTCCCGATAGGAATTGGTTCAGTCGGAAACATTTAGAACACGTTCTCTTTCTAGGTCCATCAGAATTTTCAACGTAAAAAGTCCGATGAGGCATTCACACGATCGGAATATACGATGAAAAGCTCCCGTCTGATATTTTCTGTTGGACATTCCGCTCGTGTGTACATGACATAATAGTACCAGAGACAAGCTGCATATTTTTTGGTAGGCAGGAGGCATCATAAGTCTTAGATTTATTTTGTCTAGAATTCCTGTTTAAAATTAAACTTAAGTATTTGATCATATTTAAAAAAGATGTTTATGTTACACCATTTTTACTTCCTAAATCGCTTGTTCCCTCTTGTTCTTTGAGTGAAAAGAAACAATAATAGATTGTAGAAAAGGACATCTTCAATGGAACAGTAATTGTATGTTAATTTAAAAAAATATATATATATTTATAATTGTATGAAAAAGCGCTGCCTTTCTTTTTTGACATCCAGGCAGCTTTCACTTTTTTTTAAGGATGCCTGTCTGGTTTGACTGAACAAAAAGTGTCCATTTGCAGATAAAAAAAAAGAAAAAACACAACTAAGAACATTATTGCCTGCAAGTCTCTAACGGTCAATACCAGTGCAATTTGTTAGTAGCAGACACCTGGATATGTAGTAAAAATATGACTTGAGGAGAAGAGGATCAATCTGCAACAGGAAAATTCCTTTTGTCATGCTTGGAACTGCCATTTGGGATCACTCAGTCTTATTAAGTACAGCTATGCAATCTTTTTGTCCAGGTCGGGGTCATTATTTCTTGGAAATTACAGTTATTACTAGATGAAAACTTACAGTTATCAATAATTCATAATAGGTCTCCGAATGCCCATAACCACAAACCTAAATCAATCAGCATTGTCCAAAATATAACTAAAAAGGCACATACATTGTAACCTCACGGAAGATGTAAGATTGACAATCACGTAAATTGCATGAGTTTAAATACTGGAAACATGTCCCTTTGTGTAAGTCATATGACACAATCAGATTATCGTAATGTTTTCTAGCCAAGTACAGTAAATACATTGCATAATAGAGGCTTTCTGCTTGGAAAATTAATTTAGTTAATTGATACGGGTCTTTGGCTGTAAAACCTTAACCCCTATTTGAAAAGACAAAAGGACTTTGTCACTTATAGTAGTGATAATTACTATTTACAGTAACTGTAATTAGCTAAATTTGAAATTTATTTTAATTACACTATAACAGAACTGGATTAAAGGGGGTGCAACATTTTGATTTAAAGAGAGTAAATTAATCCTAAAGTTGGCCAATATACTATTACAAACAAACATTCACACGAACATTCACACAAATATTCATATGGAATGTTCATATGAAATTCGCATCAGAGCATTTGGTATTCAAAAGTACTTTAGAAAAGGATGCTTCAACATTCAATTTTGAAACAAATGTACTGTCTCAAACAAAACAGACTGTTAAAAATGAATTTGTAACTGGGAGTAGGTGGCTGCACACCTCTCATTATACAATTTACCACTTAGTCTTGGGGCAAAAAGGAAATGCTTTGTAATGCTTCCTTGATGTGTATGTTTTTCCATTTCCAACATTGAATTTTGTGGCTTGATGTTCTGTATGCCTTATTTGTTTATGACATGGCTTATATACTGTATATCTAAATATACGTGTATAATAATATATTATCTTTATTTATTAATCTAATTGGGAGATATTTGCCTCTTTGGTAGGAAATCACTATAGCTTAAAGAATTCAGGAAAGTTGATTGTTGTGGTCTATTTCCTTAGAGTGTCTGAACTAAATTTATATTGTTTGTTAAGTTATTTATATTTGATGTAAACGGCAGGAGAAACGGCATCCAAAAAATATTTATAATTCAGGCACCACCCTTTTATTAAAAAATGTCTAATTCACTAAGCTCCTCCACTTGATTTCATTATATTGTTTTTCCACGTATAACACCACAACCAGATTTCACCAAAATACAGAATAAATATGAATAAGTAATATCAATAGACTGTTAAATTATCATACACATTTATTTTTTGAAATTAAATCTTTATTATTTTTTGGAAATAACATGGTGTGGGTGGATTTCTGCCTGTCACAGGCTATGTCACTCCCCTCCAGTCTGTATCTTAGAATAACAAAGAGGTGAAGCCTCCATCAATCAAGATGCAATATTCCACCCTTATTGTGTTTATCTGGTTAGTGGGCATGGAGGAGGGGGAGGGAGTGGGCTGTCAGATAGTGTTTATATGCCCACATGTGTGCATCTATAGTCACATGGGCTGCTCAGATGTGATAGGGAGGAAATGCTTAGAGTATAAAATACTCTAAAAATTAGGCATGTGCACTAGCTGCCACTACTGCTCTGCAAAATCCCCAACTGCAGTGGGGACATGGACTGAAGGAGGAGATAGAGAACAGCAGGATCAACCAGTTTTTTGCAGAATACAGAAAACAAATCCCATAGCGACTGAGTGAGTATGAACAGCATGTAATACAGCATTTATTCATACTTTTTAATGATGTGGGTTTAATGACCCTTTGATACAAATTTTTAGTTGTATCAAATACCTTTGTGGTATTGCACTTTGAAGAACCCTTACCCATTGTCTTTAACTATTATCTGGTTGAACAAAATGTACTGTCTAAAGTGAAGTATACTTTAACCTCCCTGGCGGTATGATTATTTCACATTTTTGATGCTCAAAGCGGTGCAATGTTTTGCATGAAAATTTGGCAGTTAATATTGTAGGCCTGTAATTCTTAGGAATAACACACTTAAATCTGTCCAAACAAGAGTCTAGTAGACATCATGGGTATGATAAAGTTTGAAACACAAAATCATAAATTATAATATAATAAATAACTATAAGTAATTATAACAAATAATAATATACTAATAATAAAAATTATTCAATAATGTAATCAAATCAAAAACACTGAAATTTGCTAAGTTGCAGAGTTGTCGCTATCATTACTTTCAGTGTTTGATGATGCATTTCCCCAGAAATCCCTATCGCTCAATTCTGAAAGTAATTCTAATTTATTATCACTGTTTTCTAGCTGGTCTAAAACTGCTTTTGCTGTAAAGGGACACTTTTTGGTTGCTATGGACAATCTACAATTTCCAGGCAGAAAGAACAGTATTTATAATATAAAACTTCATGCAGGGCACTGGACAAATCCCTAGGGACAAAGGGGAGGTGAAATAATGTGATACAGTAATGTAATTTGTAAGATTACAGTATACTGTATGTGTATTGTATTTTTCACTTCTTGAATTTGGCGCCATGCTTCGTCCCCGTGCGTCGCAACACTCGCAGGGAACGGAGCTCAGCACTGATATAGATCTGGCGGAGGACGGCTCGCACACACAGTGGGGAAACATCGCAGGATCCTGGGGACAAGGTAAGTAACTTTGCATGGATCCTGCAATGCGATCCCGAGTGTGGCACTTTTGGTACTGAAAATCCATCCCGAGCCACACTCGGGATTACCGCTAAGGAGGTTAACACACTAAAATGTTTTTCACCTAAACTTCTGCATACCAATTACCGTCAAAACAATTAAGACCTTGGATACATGCTGTAAATTACCCTGGATTATAATTATCTTATCAGTAACCTTCATTATAGTATTTATTTTACCATTAATTTTAAACAACTATAATGAAAAAAATGATTCCATTTATTACAGGCATATTTATAATACAGGCAATTTAAACTCAACTTTTACATATAGTACATTCACATCAGTCCCTGCCCTAAGGAGCTTAAAATCTATGGTCCCTGTCTCATGTGCATACATACACAAACACTTACTAATGCCAATTTAGGCAGAAGCCAATTAACCTACAAGCATAGCTTTTGTGTGTGGGAAGTAATCAGAATACTCAATAAAAACCCAGGCAAGGATAAGTAGAATGCGTAAACTCCACACAGGTATCCTGGCTAGTGATGTTTAATGATTTAGGGTAGTAGTTTAGTTTACTTTTGCATTAATCATTGGCTTACATACAGCAGAAACAAACCCAGTATGGTTGATTTCCACTAAAAAAAAATCATTAATAGGTAGTTTTTTAATAGGTATCAGCAATAGACCATAATTGAAAGCTGGAAGTATGCGCTGGCCTGAGGAAGAAGAATGCATGCTCATAAAATGCATCACCGCCAGTGGCGGCCCGTCCATAGGGGGCGCCTGGGCGCCGCCCCCCCCTCTCCACAGTCACAAAAAAAAAAAAAATTTAAAAACTGGCCCTTTAAAAAATGAAAAAAATTCGAAAAAAAGGTCCATAAGTGCACTGCGTTCGGGCGTCGGGCGCAGTGCATTATGGGAAGCGCCACGTCTATGCAATCACGAGATTGCAGACGCGGCGCTTCATTTGCGGGCTTTTAACCCGCCTTGTGGCGCGATCCATCGCGCCGAGTAGCTTCCGCATATTATATGCATTAGATGGCCGGGACTTTGAGTGACATTCAAGTTATGATTGCACTTCCGCTTTTTATTTCCCAGTGCGCCCGAGCAGAGGAAGCATGAGGAGCGGACTCCTCTACTGCTGTGTGACTACACAGTCACACAGAGATTAGAGAATGTTGCCTTGGAGCCATAGGGAGAGTGAGAGAGCCGGAGTATGTCCTCAGAGTCAGAGCAGGAGCCGTCTCAATGTACAGGGAGAAGGATGGAGCCGGACTCACTGTGCAGGGCTGTCTTCCAGGTGAGTGCTGGGGGGGAGGGTAGGAAACGTTCTGCTGGATGGAGGGGAACCCCAACACTTCTATCTGTCTAATCCTCTCTCTGGATTCACACACATTCTATCTTTATCTCTCTATCTATATCTATATCTCTCTATCTATATATATATCTCTCTATCTATATCTATATCTCTCTATCTATATCTCTAGATCTATCTCTCTATCTATATCTCTATATCTATCTCTCTATCTATATCTCTCTATCTCTCTATCTATATCTATATCTCTCTATCTATATCTCTCTATATATGTCTATATCTCTCTATCTATATCTCTCTATCTATATCTATATCTCTATATCTATATCTCTCTATCTATATCTATCTATCTCTCTATCTATATCTCTATATCTATATCTCTCTATCTATATCTATATCTCCCTATCTATATCTATATCTCTCTATCTATATCTATATCTCTCTATCTATATCTATATCTCTATATCTCTCTATCTCTATCTCTCTATCTATAGCTATATCTCTCTATCTATATCTATATCTCTCTATCTCTCTATCTATATCTATATCTCTCTATCTATATCTCTCTATCTATATCTATATCTCTCTATCTATATCTCTCTATCTATATCTATATCTCTCTATCTATATCTCTCTATCTATATCTATATCTATATCTCTCTATCTATATCTCTCTATCTATATCTATATCTCTCTATCTATATCTATCTATCTATCTATCTATCTATCTATCTATCTATCTATCTATCTATCTATCTATCTATATCTCTCTATCTATATCTATATCTCTCTATCTATATCTCTCTCTATCTATATCTCTCTATCTCTATCTATCTATCTATCTATCTATCTATCTATCTATCTATCTATCTATCTATCTATCTATCTATCTATCTATCTATCTATCTATCTATCTATCTATCTATCTATATCTCTCTATCTATATCTCTCTCTATCTCTATCTATATATCTATATCTATATATCTATATCTCTCTATCTATATCTATCTATCTATATCTCTCTATCTATATCTATATCTCTCTATCTATATCTCTCTCTATCTATATCTATATCTCTCTATCTATATCTCTCTCTATCTATATCTATATCTCTCTATCTATATATCTATATCTCTCTATCTATATCTATATCTCTCTATCTATATCTATATCTCTCTATCTATATCTCTCTATCTATATCTATATCTCTCTATCTATATCTCTATATCTATATCTCTCTATCTATATCTCTATATCTATATCTCTCTATCTATATCTCTCTCTATCTATATCTATATCTCTCTATCTATATATCTATATCTCTCTATCTATATCTATCTATCTATATCTATATCTCTCTATCTATATCTATATTTCTCTATCTATATCGATATCTCTCTATCTATATCTATATCTCTCTATCTATATCTCTCTATCTATAACTATATCTCTATCTCTCTATCTATATCTCTCTATCTATATCTATATCTATATCTCTCTATCTATATCTCTCTATCTATATCTATATCTCTCTATCTCTATCTATCTATCTATCTATCTATCTATCTATCTATCTATCTATCTATCTATCTATCTATCTATATCTCTCTATCTTTATCTATATCTCTCTATCTATATCTCTCTCTATCTATATCTCTTTATCTATATCTATCTATCTATCTATCTATCTATCTATCTATCTATCTATCTATCTATCTATCTATCTATCTATCTATCTATATCTCTCTATCTATATCTCTCTCTATCTCTATCTATATATCTATCTCTCTCTATCTCTCTATCTATATCTATCTATCTATATCTCTCTATCTATATCTCTCTATCTATATCTCTCTCTATCTATATCTCTCTCTATCTATATCTCTCTATCTATATCTCTCTCGATCTATATCTCTCTCTATCTATATCTATATCTCTCTATCTATATATCTATATCTCTCTATCTATATCTATCTATCTATATCTCTCTATCTATATCTATATCTCTCTATCTATATCTCTCTATCTATATCTATATATCTCTATCTATATCTCTATATCTATATCTCTCTATCTATATCTCTCTATCTATATCTCTCTCTATCTATATCTATATCTCTCTATCTATATATCTATATCTATATCTCTCTATCTATATCTATCTATCTATATCTCTCTATCTATATCTCTCTATCTATATCTCTCTATCTATATCTCTCTATCTATATCTCTCTCTATCTCTATCTATATATCTATATCTCTCTATCTATATCTATCTATCTATATCTCTCTATCTATATCTCTCTATCTATATCTCTCTCTATCTATATCTATATCTCTCTATCTATATCTCTCTCTATCTATATCTCTCTATCTATATATCTATATCTCTCTATCTATATCTATCTATCTATCTATCTATATCTCTCTATCTATATCTCTCTATCTATATCTCTCTATCTATATCTATATCTCTCTATCTATATCTCTATATCTATATCTCTCTATCTATATCTCTCTCTATCTATATCTATATCTCTCTATTCTCTCTATCTATATATCTATATCTATATCTCTCTATCTATATCTATCTATCTATCTATATCTCTCTATATCTATATCTCTCTATCTATATCTCTCTATCTATATCTCTCTATCTATATCTCTCTGTCTATATCTCTCTATCTATATCTCTCTATCTATATCTATATCTATATCTCTCTATCTATATCTATATCTATATCTCTCTATCTATATCTATATCTATATCTATATCTCTCTATCTCTCTATCTATATCAATATCTCTCTATCTATATCTATCTCTCTATCTATATCTATATCTCTCTATCTATATCTCTCTATATATGTCTATATCTCTCTATCTATCTCTCTATCTATATCTCTATATCTATATCTCTCTATCTATATCTATATCTCCCTATCTATATCTATATCTCTCTATCTATATCTATATCTCTCTATCTATATCTATATCTCTATATCTCTCTATCTCTATCTCTCTATCTATAGCTATATCTCTCTATCTATATCTATATATCTCTATCTCTCTATCTATATCTATATCTCTCTATCTATATCTCTCTATCTATATCTATATCTCTCTATCTATATCTCTCTATCTATATCTATATCTCTCTATCTATATCTCTCTATCTATATCTATATCTATATCTATATCTCTCTATCTATATCTCTCTATCTATATCTATATCTCTCTATCTATATCTATCTATCTATCTATCTATCTATCTATCTATCTATCTATCTATCTATCTATCTATCTATCTATCTATATCTCTCTATCTATATCTATATTTCTCTATCTATATCTATCTCTATCTATATCTCTCTATCTATATCTATCTATCTATCTATCTATCTATCTATCTATCTATCTATCTATCTATCTATCTATCTATCTATCTATCTATATCTCTCTATCTATATCTCTCTCTATCTCTATTTATATATCTATATCTCTCTATCTATATATCTATATCTCTCTATCTATATCTATCTATCTATATCTCTCTATCTATATCTATATCTCTCTATCTATATCTCTCTCTATCTATATCTATATCTCTCTATCTATATCTCTCTCTATCTATATCTATATCTCTCTATCTATATATCTATATCTCTCTATCTATATCTATATCTCTCTATCTATATCTCTCTATCTATATCTCTCTATCTATATCTCTCTATCTATATCTATATCTCTCTATCTATATCTCTATATCTATATCTCTCTATCTATATCTCTATATCTATATC